>OFHU01004736.1:0-268560 GCA_900245905.1 Lacerta viridis | reverse complement strand
GAGCTCCGAGTAGCATATATGACAGCCCCACCAGCCAATCAATCTGCGCTACAGCCCCTTGAGGTAGGAAAGTTAGGTTAAGAAAGAAGGCCAGCAGGGGTAGGCAAGAAAGCCAGTAAACTAGACAGAGTGGAGATTTGAAACTGGCTCCCCCAGCTTCTCCTCTATGTCCCCTGACCCTGATGTCCCCAGGGAGGTTCATCTGGTGCTTTTATTGTACACCTTTAGGTGCCAGGCAAAAACGTTCCTCTTTAACCAGGCCTTTGGCTGATTGCCCTTTTAAAATGTGCTACCGGGTTGTTCTTGTTTATTATGTCTTATGTGTTTTCACATTGTGCTTTTATGTTGCTACCTGCCCTGAGACCTGTGGGATTGGGGCAGGTAATCAAATCAAATAAATAAAAATAAAAATAAAGTAATGATGTCCTTAGACAGGCAGCCGTGCTTCTGGATTTCAGACAGGGGTCTCTCCAAGCCCTACCTGGAAATGCGAGGGATTGAGCCTGGGGCATTCTACATGCAAAGCAGATGCTCTACCACTGAACTAGGGACCCTGAGCAGCCTGTGGACATGAGTCTTGCACAGGTTTCTACATCTTCAGAGGAACTGCTGTAGCTCAGTGATAGAGCATCTGTTTTGCGTGCTGAAGGTTCATGGTTCAGTCCCTGGCATCTCCAGGTAGAACTAGGAAAGACTAGTTCTGAAACCCTATGGAGTTCTGTCAATCAGTGAGCTAAATGGATCAATGGTCTGACTCTGTATATGGCAGCTTCCTATGTTCCTATTTCCATGAAGCTTATAAAGAGAGGAAGCTGTGACCCACATGTCTTACTAACCCTGTTTGCATACAAAAAAAATGTGCATTGAACTATTTAATTTCTCAGCATTGGCTTATGTATGGTGCATATTTACCAGGCGCAGAATACAAGAGATATTGGGGGATACTTACTACACATGATTTTATTTATCTGATGGTTGTAAGAATCACTGCAATAATGATGGCAAAACTTACCGGAAGAATAAGAAGATAACAAACTTTTTATAAAAAGAATGGAAGTGGTTTATTGAATATTTACAGATAAATTGTAAACAGATAAAAACATTAGCAGGATTATTGTAATAACCTGCAGTTTTATAAGAGTATATATTTACAGTAGATAATTAAATGAGCAAGTTAAATGAATTTGGATATGCAGAAGATATTAAAAATAAATTTAAGGAACTGCAGAAAGAGGGGGAAGGAAGTCAGATTCTGAAATGTTAAATTGATTGTAAAACTAATGAAATGTATAAATTTGAAAAGTATGAATAAAAAACTTTTAAAAAGAATCACTGCAATAATGATTTGTATCCAACCTAAGTCATACTCAGAGTAAACCCATTGGAACTAATGGGCCTAAATTAGTTAGGTTCATTCTTTTCTGAGTAGGTCTGATATTGGATTAAACACAACATATAGATCCAGTGTTAGTCATATGCAGAGTAGATCCTCTGACATTAATGAACATAATCAATTTAGGTCTATTAATGCCGGTGGGTCTACTCTGAGTAAAGATCCATCTGAATTTATATCCCACCCTTTCCCCAATGATAGATAGATAGATAATTTATTACGGTCGGAGACCAGCATAAGAACAGATTTGGAGGTACAATCTCAAGTGAAAAACAAACATGCAATACCTTGTACAAAATTAAAATTCCCCAGTGACCACAAGGTGACATAAATGGTTCCCCCCCCCAACATCTCATTAAATTTCCACAACAACTATGTGAGGTAGGTTAGGTTGAGAGGCACTGACTTGCCCAAGGTCAACCAGTGAGCTTCATGGGCAAGGATGGGGATGTGAAGCTAGGTCTCTCAGGTGCTAGTCTGACACTCTAACCACTATGCCACACTGGCTCTCACTCTACCAACTATTGATGGAGTGCATGCAGCTGATAAGAAGATAATCATTACTGGGTGAAATAAACTAATGGGGAACTGCCACCCAATCCTTTTCCAAAAATGTTTCCTATTCCTCCACTCTGCTGGGCTCTATAATGAATTCAGAATGGAACTGAAGGTGCCCACAACACGTTTAAGTGGGTCCAATTTAATAAGATCTTGTTGCATTCAAATGACTGGGCATAAGTGGGGGCTTCACCCCAGCGACACATGACACACTGAGTGAATGCAGGTCAAAGATACTAAAAAGTTCCCCTATGTGGTTCCTGTTCACTACAAAGGGATCTGTAGAGGACAACTTTCCAAAGGGTGTTGTCCATGGATTTCCATTCCCCATCTTAATTGTGTTAAGTGAATTATCTCTTTGAAGGACCTTCTAATCATCTGGGTTTTTAACATCACTTTGTTCACACCGCTCCATTTTCTATAGAGGTCTGCTTCTATGCTTCTATAAAATCATGTTTGTCCATGCTTAAAGTAGGGAAGGGAACATAAGGATGTAAGAAGAACCTGGGAAATCCAACCAGTGGCCCAACTAGTCTAGCATCCTGCTATTACAGTGGCCAACAACTGGGAAGCCCACAAGCAGGGCCTGAGTGAAACAGCACTCTTCCCACCTGTGATTCCCAGCAAACAGTACGCAGAGGCCATGGAGTACAATGGAGGTGGAATGTAGCCACCATAGCTAGTAGCTAGTAGCTGTTGATACCTTATCCTGCATGAATTTGTCTTATCCTCCTTTAAAAAGCCCTGCTAGATCTGGCCAACCAGATGCCTGTGGGAATCCCCAAGTAGGACTCAAGCACAAGAGCACTCTCCCCTCCTGTGGTTTCCAGCAACTGGTACAGTGGTACCTCGGGTTAAGAACTTAATTTGTTCTGGAGGTCCTTTCTTAACCTGAAGCACCACTTTAGCTAATGGGGCCTCCCGCTGCCGCCGCACCGCCAGAGCACACTTTTTGTTCTTATCCTGAAGCAAAGTTCTTAACCTGAAGTGTTATTTCTGGGTTAGCGGAGTATGTAACCTGGAGCATATGTAACCTGAAGCGTATGTAACCTGAGGTACCACTGTATTCAGAAGTACCTGTACACTGCCTCCCACAGTGGAGATAGAACATAGCCATCAGGTTTGGTAGCACCTGGCCCTGCAGATTCATAGAATCATAAAATTGTAGAGTTGGAAAGGACCCTGAAGATCATCCAGTCCAACCCCCTGCAATGCATGTATATGCAGCTGTCCCAAACAGGGATCAAACCTGCAACCCTGACATTATCAGCATGGTACTCTAACCAACTAAGCTATGTCCTGTGCCAACTTGTTGAACTTCTCATCAACCCCATCATAGCCAAGGATGAGCAATGGAAGAGTTCTGATGGAGGACCACTGAATTGTATAGAATTCTAGTCCTATTCAGAGTAGACCCATTGAAGTTAATAGGCATGACTAATTTATGTTCAGAGCCAGTGTTGTGTAGTCGTCAGAGAGTTGGACCAGGACCTGGCAGACCAGGGTTCAAACTGTCAGGAGGCCACAAAGCTCTGTGGGTGACCTTGAGCCAGTCACTACCTCTCAGCCTAACCTACAACACAGGTTGTTTAGGGGATTAAATTGGGGGAGGGGGGAGAACCATGTATGCTACCTTGAACTCACTGAAGAGAAAGGTGGTATATAAATGCAACCAACGCAACTAATTTCAATGGGTCTACTCTGAGTTCATCTGAGTTGGGTAAAACCCACACCCATAGGCAAGACAAGAGCTCAAGGAAGGACTATAAGCTATTTAGCCGCGAGAGCTAAATAGAGTCTTCATGTTTAGGGAGCCCTTGTCTTCGAATACACAGACGCTGCAGATGGACAAAGGCAGAAAGCTGGTTGTGAGCTTCTAGTAGGAGGAGGCATCTGTCTGACCGCTTTTGGAAACAGGATACTGGGCTCGATGGATCTTGGATGTGCTCCAGGAGGGCTTTGGGCGATATTAATCTGTTCATATGTTTTGGGGTTGCAGGAGCCAGAAACTCACGTAGGTTACTTCCTCCGTTTGTTCCTTCCAGACGCTCCTTTGGTTACTCGTTTGTTTCTGTCCCAAGAAGACATCACACGTGTGTGTGTGTGTGTGTTAAAAAGCGATCCAGCTTTCCTGTAACTTACTCTTACATATCCTTTGACACAGTCTCTGAATTATTGATCGGGACAATTTAGTGCAAGAGTCAGAATATTGTGTGTGTGTGTGTGTGTGTGAGAGAGAGAGAGAGAGAGAGAGAGAGAGAGAGAGCAGCGCGTCGATTTTCGAAGTTGCCTAGCTGGGGAATGCATTATTTTTAGCCTATAGACCCTGCAATGGCGCCAGCCGCTTTCGAAAACCTCATAAACCATCGGACTCTACGCATATAATCTATGTGGGTCTCTCTTTCTCCTACTCTCTCTAATTCTCTTTCCCACCCTCCCTACTCCCCTAAACACAGCCTGTGCCAATAAAAACATCTGGATTAGCATACATTCCCAGTTCTTCCTTGTAATCATTCCCCTTACATTGATTATTAGATATTGCATTGGACAACTTCATAACCGTTTTTGAACTATGCTATATGGCTTTCTGCCCGGGCAGTCCAGCTAATGTTGACTGCTACTTAATTTTTATGCTTACGGCTATTTTCGAGGTGTGCCCCCACCTCCTCCGCATACTCCAGTCACTTCATTTTGATATTTTTATTGGTGAAGGATCTAGCCAACGTTAACCAATTTAAAGCCACGTTAATGTCAACGCGAGAGATTCAAGCCGCGCGCTTGGCTCTCTCTGGCTGAAATCGAACAGACGAGCGCCTTCAATCTTGTAAGCACAAACTTACTTGGGACTCAGCTGCTGCGCTGAAGTCCTTGCCATAGGATTGCGCTGTAAAATCTTAAACTTTTGGCTAAATCGGGCTCCTTCCTCTCTCTCTCTCTCTCTCTCTCTCTCTCTCTCTCTCTCTCTCTCTCTCTCTCTCTGTGTGTGTGTGTGTGAGTGTGTGTGTGTGTGTTTCGATCCTGGCAGCGAGCTCGCGTGCAGAAAGGTAAAAGGACTCAATCCACCCATCTAATTTTGTGAGAGTGGCTGGATTATTATAAACCCCTTTTACCCCGATTCTAAACACGTAAAAAATCAACCACGCCAAAAAAACAAAACGCCAAACCTAAAGTCTAGTGAAATTAGAAACTAAGTGAGATTGACTGCCGAGTCTGCTCATGCCAGTGAATGCGATCTCATTGCACTGAAATAAATGACCACATTCCCATTCATAAAATCCAACCGGAATAAATCTAATGGAGTGGGGGAATTTCGCATCCGCTACCCGCCCCTCCCGCACCTTTTTAAAGCAAGTTATAAAATCTTAATTGAAATCTTAATCCGGAGTTTGGGGAAGTTTTTTTTTTTTAAAAAAAATAAGTAGTAGTAGTAGTAGTAGTAATCCTCAAACAGAGACAAAACCAGGATTTCTTACACGCCAAGGCTCGTTTGGAGGGAAGGCGCGTTCCCTTCTCATATCTCTTAGACCCCATATAATTTATGATTGCTCAGGAATACCCCCCCCCATTCACGTCCGAGTTACAGCACAGAACCCTGCATATGTATGCACAGAAATATGTGCCGTTGAGTTCAACGGGGACTTATTCCCATGTAAACGTGTGTCGAATTGCAGACTCAGTAACTAGGGAATAGGAACTAGTCAGGTACATCATAGACACCGACAGGAGCGCCAACTTGGCCCCGCGGCACGCCCGGGGCCGTGGGTACCATGCAACGTTCATGGCTCTGGCATCGAAATTTGTGGGTGCCCGGCTCCTTCATGGCGAATTATGTGGGTGCTCGGGCACCCAGGGCCCCAGGGAGTTGGCACCTATGGGTACCGATGCATTTAGGTTTTTATCCACTTTCCCTTGATCTTTCCACTTGTCTTTCTTTCTTTCTTTTAATATTGACATTGAGTTGCTAAGTTCTACTCCCAGCAGACCCACTCAAATTAGTTGACTAAAGTTTGTCTTGGATCAATAGAAATGTTTGCAGAATCAAAAAAAGGATTAAAAAGGGGGTGAAAGAGAAGTCAATGATTATGTCCCTAAAGCAATACTCAGAGCAGTCCCATTCAAATAAATGGACCCATGTTAGACTGGACTCTAAGTTACGTCCAGTGATTTCGAGTGGGTCTTCTCTGAGCAAGACTTTATTGGATATAACCAAATACTTATATTCTCCTGTTACCGGAGGAATCCCAATGGTGGGTGGATGGATAAGGGCCATCCCAGGTTGACAGCAGGAAGCTGCAGCCTCAGAAGTTCTGAGACCATTTAGCTTTCCAACAATTCATTTTATCAGAAGGCCGGTGATACTTCATTTTACTATTTGGCCGGTGATCTGGTGATCCGATTCAACCTTATCGTGTCCATCTATCTGTCTGTTTACCACAGTGTACCATATCTGATTGGCTGTGCGTGTTTTAAAGAATTGGCTCTATTGATGTTTTGCCTTCATGGTTGTTATTTATTTATTTGTTGCTGCTTTGTGTTTTACTGTTAATCGACTTGTGCACCTTTTAGTGGAAAGGCAGGAGACAAAATAAATAAATCTGTATTCTCTCTCTCTCTCTCTCTCTCTCTCTCTCTCTCTCCCCCTTCCCCTTTCTCTATAAATGATGGTGCTCTTGAAGGACACAATTTTGTGCAATTTAATCTCAGGAACGGGACCTCTGTGTTGCTTTGCGGGTGAATTTTGCCCTCCTCTCTGACACCGGGACCTCTGCCTAGATGAAACTCGGCATAGCAGGCCCGCAAACAAAGACACAAAGACACAAATCAAGAAGATGGACCTCCCATCCTAAACATTTGATCCCACCTTACATACCAACTCAACTTACTTTCCAGTTAAGAGCTGAGATATCCCAGAAGCAAGAGGCTGCTTTGTCCCGGCCTCCGGTGTCTACAGACTCAGTTTCCTGTAGACCCGGTACAACCAGGTCGACCAGATTTTGTGCTGCAGACAGAGAGCGCGAGAGAAAAGGCGAATGTGACTTATCACCTCTCACCACCGTGGCACACACAGTTCCTCCTAAGCCTAGTCACGGTCCCACAGACTCTCCCCCGCCCTCCGCCGAAGAGGACAAGTCGAGGGGTCTGAAATGCTATATTCTTGCCATGTCTCCCACCCAGCTGTATCCCCAACGCAGGCACTGAAGAAGAACATGGCAACCAGGAGCCAGGACGAGTTGAGGAGGTCGACCTCCTCCTTCTCTTCTCGCTTCACCTGGAGGAGCCGAACAAAGGGGGCATTTGATCCTGTGCTCAGATGAGCTGTCAACCGCTGCTGGTGTTTTGAAGCACGGCCAGTTAGGCAGCCGCTGCTAAGCAATGGACTGATACCTCAGAACTTTGGGGGTGGGGAGGGGGAAGGAATATAATCTGAGTTGGGGGGGGGGAGAAGGAACAGGAGACACCTGTGGCTGGAGGACAGCGAAAACCTGACGGCGCGGGGGAGGTGTTGGTGGGAGGAAGGGGGCTGCTGTCCATAGAGACAGGAGTAGGGGGAAATTGACAGGCAGGCGCAGGATGGAGCCCGCCGGATCGGCTGAACTAACGCCCATCTTGTAGCCGAAGACACGTTTTCTCAATTTGAGCACGGTATATATTACCATATTGGGTTTCAATTAAAGAGACAATTAAAAAAAAAAAAAGCTTGAGCTGGGAGGGGCGAAAGAAAGAGAGAACGGAAAGAGAGAGCTAGAGAGAGAGAGAAAAGAAGGAATAGAAATGGATGTCAGTTCCCCAACGCCGCTTAATCCGAGTTCTTTCTTTTGCCAAAGACACATTAAATTAATGTGTCGCGGGGGCTGAGGAGACATCTCCCTAATTGTGGAGAGTAGGAAAGCCATCGGGGAGCCAAACGCGCCGGCTCGCTCGTTTCGAGGCCCTGTGATCAGCAATTGATGGAGCGCAGCCTGGCCAAGCCTTGTCAATTACAGTTTAGGCTTATACATGATGCAGTCAATTTCATCCAGGTTGGAGGGACGTTACTTCCAAAAGCCCAGAAGTCTTCCGCGCCCTCCTCCTCGTATTCCCCCCCCCCAACACCCTCTCTTTTCGGCTCAGCGCTTTCCCTCTCTTCTCGCCGGGGTCCAACCGTGTCTAATGCCGTGAAACCTCTCCCCCCCAATGCCCAGATGGGCTGAAACACCCCCAGAAAAAGTGCCCCCATCGCCTCTACAAGCCCAGATGGAGATGGCCAGGCACAGAAAAAGTGCTGTCCGCCATCGCCTCCTATATAATTATCCTCCAGCATTGTTTTACTTAGGAAACGCCCCCCCCATCCACAAATGCAGCAAGCAGGTCATTTGCCTCTCTGCTCATGCACCTTAGAAGTTAGGGAGCTCTTATGAACCTCAAGAGTGGTTAATTTCTCATGCCCTTTTAAAAAGAAAAAGGCAGTTTCTTATTCTTCCCAAAAATGAGTCCGTTTTCAAAGCGTTTCAAAGCGTTCCATTTACAATCTTCTCTCGCTACAGAAGGAAGGTCTGGCACGCGGCGGGAGAGATAAAATTCGGAATCTGGAGACGTCTTTAACTAAGCAATGCACTACCAGAGGCATAGACTCAAAAGGACTGTCTTTTCCCCAAAGCGTTTTTATATCTGTCGATTAAAATCGCAGAGCCCCAAATGAATACTCGTGACTCGCTTCTTTTTGGTCCACGAAGTCCCCCCCCCATTTTTTTTTTATTTGAAACCTATTTTGTTAGTTCGTCTGTCTCTCTTCTTACAATGCCTGCACGGGTGGGGAAATAATAAATATGTATTAAAACAGGGTGTTTAAAATCGAATTACATGCCAGGGGGTTGGGGTGCGGGAAGGGAAGGAAGGGTTTCATAAACCACATGTGCGAAAACAAAGCCAGATTACATTTTGTGAGGGAAGGAAGCTAAAACGATGAAAGAGAGAGAGAGAGAGAGAGAGAGAGAGAGAGAGAGAGAGAGAGAAATAGCACGAATGAGTCGTGCAGGGCCCGATCCTGCGCTTATTAAGCGTACTGTATTCAAAGGAGTTTAGTTCTCAAATGAAACTGAGACCTAAACTTCCAGAATTACATGGTGAGGACAGTCTTCATCTCCGGAGTGGCGGTCTCTTTTCTCCCAATAATATTCTCCGCTGCTGATGGCTGAGATCGTTAGGCCTTAGAGAGGCTCGGGAGCCTGCGCCTTTGAACGCCAAAGAGCTTAATTCGGAGTCGGGACGTCCAATCTGGAGCTGTTTAAAACAGCAGTTTTCTGGACATGTCATCGGCAGGAGCGAAAAGCAGGAATAAAAATCTACTCCGGTCTTCCCTCCACCCCCCCCCTCTTCTGGAGGCTGGGAGGGGAGATAATTCCTGGGATGGCAGCGAGCTTGTCCTCACTCAAGAGTTTGTCAAGGCGCTGCGGCTCGGCGCTGCGGAGCCCTGGCTGTCCCCAGGGCGAAGCGAGCAGGCAGGCAGGCGGGCAGAATTCGAATCGGCGCTGCAGCCAACGACCTCTGACTTTCCAGCCCCCTGTCCTGACAGTCTTCGGAGCTGCAGGCACACGTAGCCCCATCTTCGGCACGTATATACTCCTCGGAAGTAAGTTCCGCAGAATTCAGTGGCACTTTGCTTTCAAGGCAAATGCGCAGAGAAAGTAGTTCTAGAGTATGTCCCCCTTCTTTTCTGATGGAAGGACACGGATATTTTATCTGTTTCTCATTTATATTTCCCCCTTTCTCCCCCATCTTTTTTTGACATCCAAGATGTTCTCAGTAAAACCTTATCAAACGCACCGACGATATACAGTGTAATGTGCCCATTAATTAAGTCAGTGGGGCAACGCTCCAATATTTGTGGGTGTGGGTGTATGTATGGTATATTTTATATACTGCAGGCAGCTCAGATGTCTTTGCATCACCGAGCACAACAAAGCTGCCTGGAAATTCCAGGGGGAAACTCAGTATGAAATTGTAGCACCCAAACAACAACTACCACCCCCACCCTTGGGGGCGGTGGATTATGCAAGACACGTTCCTTTGATTTGACTCTGTTTACTTTCCTGGTACCCCCCCCAACCCTTACACTGTATTTCTACAGTTTCTTTACTGTGGACTCCGGAATCAAAATCCCGAAGCACAAGACGTTATATATTTTTCCGCAGAAGAAAGAAGGAAAGACACCCCCCCCCAGCTTTAATTCTACGTCTAGGATTTTGCAGAAATGGCGAGAATTGGTCGTCCTAGACTGCACACTATGCATGTAAAGCACACCCAGCTACCCCAAGAATAATACCATGAGAAGTGCAGATTGTTAAGGATATTGCTGCTTGTCGCTCTGCGAGGGGTAAACTACAGTTTCCAGGTTCTTGGAGTGGTTGGGGATGTGCTTTAAATGTACAGCGCGCCAAATTTCTTCAGGGCGTGCAGTCGAGGTGTTTTCCTTGAAAGCGATCTATTATACACAGGTCGGTACACACGTGAAAGGTCGGTACACACGTGAAAGCAGGTCGATTTTTAGACCGCAGAGCTCGGCAGATCCCCTCAACTTATAGAAGTGTCCGTGAAAAATTCCCTTGATTTCAAAACGAACGTGGGAAATCCTTTTTTCTTCGAAACGATTAGGGTTAGAAAAGTCTGTCTCCCTCTTTCCGCAACTCCTACATTCCCACTGAGGCTAAGCAACTGCCCCCCCCCCGCCAGAAATGCAGGTTGTTTTATTTTATTTTAAATTTACTTATTTCTTAAGAATGGTGGTGGGGGGAGAGTGCTGTGCTGGTGCAAATAGGCAGCGACGCCTCTCTTATTATTTCCACCATCCTCACAGCGTTGCTATTATTTTCTTTCTGAAATGGGACTTCGTTTATCCCAGAAAGTCAGAGGTGGAAAGCATAAAGCCGGCCGCCCTGCGGAGTTGAAAGGGACCTCTTGTAATTCGATTTGCCCAACGCCTCCTAATTTCACGACGTCTAGAAGAGGGAATCGGGGAGACGTGGGCTTGCGCCTTTGCCCCGCGTTCCTTCGGCGCGCTGGTTCCCCAACCCCGGGAAAAATCACTGGCAAGGACCCACTTTAATGGGAAGACTCCATTCACCCCACTCTACCCCCACCGATCCACTCAGCGCCCCCAGCCCCCCTCCGGACCCCGAGCACGTCTCTAGCCATTAGGCTGCCTGCGGTAATTACCGTCCGGGTAAGGTTCACTGCAACAGGCAGACGCGATTCCTGCCTTCGGATTTTTACTTTATTTTTTTTTATTTCCCCCCTATTTTTGCAGGAGGGGTGTTGGGAACATTTATTAAACCCAGATGATCCTCGAGGTTTGGGGGCCATAAGGAAACGATTTACAATTAAGCCAATTGGAACCGAAATGCAGTCTTTTTTCAAAATTTTCTTGCAGGTGTAAATAATGTTTCCTTCAATGGACGGGGCCGTTCAGGTGCCCCTTTGCTTTGAATGTCCCTTCTCCTTCTCCCTGATCTAAAGAGAGAGGGAGAGAGAGGCAACCCCAACTTTGGGACGTGCGTTTCTCGACGGGACGTCTCTGATAGAATTTTCACACACCTGCAGAAGACCCATCTAGTCCTCTCACACGTTAAGTCCTAGTCCTCCCGAGCACGATCCTAAAACACGCGATTTTGGACAGAGGGACCCGTGGGTTTCAATGGAGCTTACTTTCAAGTAAGTGTGCTTAGTTACTATTGATGCTATTACTTCATCAGTGTGCATGGTGCTTTATAAGTCCCCCCACGGCTTGGGTGCTTGACTGGTATCCACTAGGATACCATTATTGTGGGTCAAATTTTATGGCGCTCCCTTCCAGCTGAGGTCAAATGGCCCCTTCCCTGTTGAACTCCCAGCTACTGAATTAATAATAATAATAATAATAATAATAATAATAATAATAATAATTCAAGCAGGCATTTTAACAGAATTTTGATTTTATAGGGGTCGTTTTAAAACTCTCTTTTTTGTTTCATTGGGGACAACTGAGACTCTTGTACACCGCTTAGAGAAGACAGTTATTAAGTAGTATATAAATGTGCCAAAATAAATAAACAAATGAAGTCCAATAAGTTAGGTCTGTGCAGGAAGAGGGTTAACCAAATAAACGTTGCACACACGGAGATAACAGAGGAAAAGAAGGGAAACTGAGGCAAGGGGCTGAGCAGGGAAAGAATATCACTGATTCCATAAAGCACGTTAGCAATCTCCCCCTTCCCCTTACACACACCATCTTAAAAGTTGGGCCTACCATGTTGTTGCTTTCCAACTAATATGGACTGAGGGTAAATAAAAAAGCAGCCAAAGACCAGAAACCTATGTGCCTTTACTTTGGAGTAAGCCATAAGGACACATGGAGTCACCATGCATAGGGAATCAGACATTGAGGAAGGAATGCTTAAATTCCTGGGCTCAAGTTGCCTGAGTTCTGAGGAACTTAGTAAGGAAGCTTTACTAGTTTGCTTTGGTACCAAGAACCATAAACTTCAAAGTAACTTTTAATATATTACAGGTTTTTTCCCCATGCATCACCATGTCAATCTCGATGTAATGCTCACCACAGCCCTGTGAGGTAGGCTCTGGAGAGAGAGAGAGAGAGAGAGAGAGAGCTTGCCTGACTAGCACAAGGTCACCCAGGGAACATCCATCAGGCCTGAGCTGGGACTAAGACCTGCTGCACCAGGATCAACAATTTGATCACTTTCACCTAGCTGTAAGCTAGCCAAGGATGTTGCCCCACTCAGACCATGCCTACTTGTGACCATCATTTAAATAAAGCAACTCCCTCTTCGGATACCTAAAAGTATATTTTATCTGCTGTTGTCACACTAGGGCTGGTTGGGAGTTCCGGCTTAGCCTTGTTGTTCCTTTCGAAAGCCTGCCATGATTTTACTCTGTTATTCTCCATTTCATATTACTGGGTTCAAATTGTATGTTGGAGGCGATCTGCAGGTGGAGAGAATTGCTGTTGCTCTCAGGTCCTGTTTGTTGGTTCGCCATGTGGTGTTTTGTTGGTTGCTGTGAGAACAGGATGCTGCACATTAGATGGGCCTTTGTCCTGGTCCAGCAGGACTCTTTTATATTCTTCAAAGGGTGTTGGGGAAGTAGCCTGAATATAATAACCAAGCCGCTGACTGAATAATGGAGATGAAGGGAAGTTTCCTCATCGAGACTCATGGTGGACCTTAGCTGGTCCTGGGGGTGGAGCAGGAAAGTGGGTGCAATTTGACACAGGTCTCATTGAAATCAAGATGAGACACATCATTTGAACCCCAGATGCTTCAACAACCAGATTGTAGACTGGGAGGAAGTGAGGCTTAGCAAGAGGAGCCCTTGGGGTAATTCAGGAATGGTCAGGGATGGGATCCTTTTCATGCTAAAAGGAGATTGGAGGTTCTGAGACAGGTTAGCTACCCCTAATGTTGCCATCTGATTACACTGTATGCACTTACACAGGACCAAAGCCACCTGAACACAGTGGGACTTACTTCTGAGTAAATATACATAGGCTTGTGATGTAGAACAGCCCATCTTTTTCTCAAAAGTTTCCAAAAGAGATTTTGGGGGGTTGGGTTTCAGGAATATCCTTCCTTCCTTGTCTCTCAACTTTATTTTTTGCCACTAAAAGAATTTATATATGGTACACAACACACACATTCTTTAAATTACAGGAAACAAAATAATGAAGAAAGGAAGAATATTCTCTGTACATTTTCATAGAAATTGATGTTAACACTGTCAGGAGGGTGAGCAGAGTTTCAGCTCTGAAGGGGATCTTGCCGAGGTCAAGTGCTTTGTCCTTGCCCCAACAATTCCAGTGGGAAGAAGATAAGCAATGCCCGTGCTTAATTCCCTCCCATCCCTCTCTTTTTGAAAGGATGAGCTTTAAAAGGGCTTAATTTGTTTCCTATCATGCCCTTAAATTCTCCCTCCAAATCTAATAAACAAAGAGCTCTTGGGGTTACACACTAAACCACTTCTCATTTTTCTGGGTGGTTTGCCTTGGCTCAGAGGTTCACTTACCATTAACTCTGAGGTGGAGAAAAGATTAATTTCCCATGCTGGTCAGGTTAGACAACCACTGCTTTGATAGTGTCTGATGTGGCTGGAGTACAGTATGGCCCTCCAGACCTCCCTATCTGGCCCTTGGAATTCTTAGGTTGCTTAGGCCACACCCCTCAGTAACCCAGCTTCCTACCTCAACCAACTGGAATGTACCCTTGAACTTCCTATTACTGCAGAAAGACTAAATTGACACTGGTCGTCCTGCCCACCTTTGCCTCTGGCCCCGCCCACCGCTGGGATGCAGCCTTCGGATGGTTGCCCAGAAGAAGCAAATGTGGCCCATTGGCTGAAAAAGGTCATCTACAGGCCTCAGTCAGGGTAACAGAGGAAAGAGCCTGCTTTGGGAGAGACGGGATGAGCCTGATGGTCTCTTGGCCTCTTTTCAGGTCTTTGATTCTCTGACACAGATTGTTGCATTCCCACGTGCAGAACGCTGGGGCCCCATTGAGAGAGAGCTGGCCAGTCTCTGTGCTTCAGGACCTCTGTGATTCTTCTATAGGAGTATATACATCTCTAGTAATAGGTCTAAAAATCCACAGCAGTAAATAATCTTCAAATATACTGCTTTCTCTGCTTTAAATATCAGAGCTGGCCTTTCTACCTTATTGTGAACTTTCCTCCCACCCCCAGTCACATCTCTTTCCTATCGCTAGAAACTGAAAGGGACTTTAATCTAGTGCACTGAAATCAACCGGAACTTCCCCACGGAAATCAGGGGTTATGTGTCGCTACCCTCCGGACCCCTGTTCCATTAGCCCAGATCTGCGCCTTTTCTTGCGCGATCCTAAGCGGGTTTACACGGAAATAAATCCCGCGGAGGGCAGGGTGGCTGGGTGGGGACTGGGGAGACTTTCTCTAGAAGATCCTGGGCCTTTGGCTGTTTCAAAGATCCAGGGACGTGGAGCCGGATGCTCACATCTGCTGAGAAGGCTCTTGTGTGTGCGTGCTTGACTCCCGGCCCCCTTCTTTTAAGTTCATTACATGAAGAAGCATCGTCGTTCCGGATTGCACCGTCCTGGGCGGTTATCTCCGCCAGAGCCTGACATGTACAAACACTCAAACAAGCCTCGGAAGGCTACAAAGCCTCGGAAAATCTGGAGGAGCCACATAAAAGCGGAGCTAAGTAGGAAGTGGTGTAAAAGGCCTTGTCGTGGAGTTGGCCTGCCCTCCCAGATGTTCTGCATAAAAATAAGAAAAATAAAAATAAAAAACCCTATTTAATGAGGGTGGAAGCCAGCGGTGAACGCTGCGTGAACCGGGGAAGGCGGGTCGGTGAGGCACAGATGTTGCGGCGCGCAGGCGCAATGTCAGCGACAGCGCAAGCGGGGGGGCTTCCCTGGCTCTGCCCATCTCACCTGCTCCTGCAGAACCTTCGCCCGGCTTCTAGAATCCCCTGGGGGATTCTTATTCCGCCACTGGCCGCTGGAGGGCGCTCCAGCGGCCCACAAGACGCGCACGTAGACGCGCGCTGCACCTAGGAAACTTTCCTTCCAACACCCAGATACATTTTATTAGTATAAATCCAGGAGGGGGAAAAAACTGCCATTCCTAGAGGAACAGCAAACACCTTTGGGAGAAGAATTGAAGTAGGGTTTGTCAGGGTGTGTATTGGAGGCCTTTAGCAATGGCTGTGGTGGGGTGCGGTGCGGTAAGAGGAGGAGGAGGGAAGCCGCAGCCGATCTCTCAAAAGACTTGCCCAAACTTTTAGGGGTAAACCAAATGTCTCCAAATCAGATTGAAAATGGGTTGGGGGCGGAGGACATGACCCCACAGAGCCCAAAGAAATCAAGAAGGGTGGGTGGGGAGGAGTCAGACATAATCTCTAATCCCTGACGTGCGTGTGGATGGGGGTTGTTTCAGAGTTAAGTTTAATTCGCAAAAAGCGCATTAAACTTGACTCTGTGTCGACATTCATGTTTCACTCTGACGTCCTCCTTATAGTTTTGGTATGACTCAGGCTGCAATCCTACGCACCCACACATCAAAACACCAGGAGAGCCCTGTTGGATCGGGCCAATGGCCCATCTCATCCAGCAACCTGTTCTCACGGGGACCGAGCAGATTCCCCGACGGGAAACCCTCAAGCAAGGACGGTCACAAGAGCCCTCTCTCGTCCTGCGCTTTCTAGCGACTAGTATTCAGAAGCATTGCTGCCTCTGGTCGTGGAGGAAGAGCACAGCCTCGGTCGTGGCTAGTAGCTATCGATAGCCTTCTGCCCCATGAACTTGTCCAATCCCCTTTTAAAGCTGGTATCCATCACTATGTCGTGGAGGAGAAAATCCCATGGTTTAACTATGTGTTATGTGAATTAGCCTAGTACTTTCACACACACCTGGAAGGAGGCAGTCAGCATCACAGTAATTCCATTGAACTCAGTCAGATTTATTTCGTGGTAAACTTGCTTATTCAATTTAACCACCTTCCTCCTCCTCCTCCTCCTCCTCTTCTACTACTACTACTACTACTACTACTACTACTAAAATGCTTATTGGGCAGCAGAAGATGGTGTAGGAAGCACTCAACAATCCATATTGGTTTCAATGAAGCTGGACGTCCTTAGCTCTCTCCAATGGAATTTGAATTGAATCCCTGTGATGGGGTGAGCTCCTGTTGTTTGGTCTCAGCTCCTGCCTACCTAGCAGTTCAAAAGCACATCAAGTGCAAGGAGATAAATAGGTACCGCTCCAGCGGGAAGGCAAACAGTGTTTCCGTCCGCTACTCTGGTTCTCCAGAAGCGGCTTAGACATGCTGGCCACATGACCCAGAAGCTGTCTGCCGACAAACGTCGGCTCCCTTGGCCTATAGAGTGAGATGAGCACCGCAACCCCAGAGTCGTCCGCGACTGGACCTAACAATCAGAGGTACTCAGGGGTACCTTTGCCTTTACTAGTTTCCTAACTATGGTGGGTAGGATATGGACTAAGTTAACTGAACTTTGCTCCCATTGAAATCCACTGAAATCAGTGAGACAAGTAGTTATGACTTAACATGGGCCCCATTGACATCAATCACAATTTCTTTCCCAGACTGAAACCTCATTTGGGGGAGGGAGGAGCAGGACTCTGGTAAGCAGGATATACAAAAGGATCTGCTTTGCAAACATCAGGCAATTCACTGTTGGATTCAGATGTGGTTTGGAGGGCAAATCAGAGAAGCGGGGTAGACTGGGTTACATCAATATACTTGAATTATTCTCTGTGTACAATCCAATATTTATTGATGATGATGATTGATACTGGGTTGTACCCAATGTTAGACAGTCAGTGTAGACCCACTGCAATTAATCACAATTACTAATTTGGGCCTATTAATTCTGAAAGGTCTACTCTGAGCAGAATTTGTGGGAATATTCAGGGATGCAGGAGAGGATATATTGTTTAAGATATCCTGTTCCGACTTGTGTTAACAAGTTCAATAATATCAGCAGTGTTTACATTCCCCTTTTAAACACACACAGCGGATGCTTGCTCAGGTTCGCTAAAACCTCTATAATAATACTGTCCTGGTATTTTCCCCTTAATCCCTCCTAAAAGATAAGACACAACACAGTGTTCTTATAAAAGTATAAAAAGTTTACTTACAGACATCTGTTCACAATAGGACCCCAGAAGGCAGACTTTAGCTTAGAAAAAGTAACATACTTGTTGGAGACTATTCCATAGGGGAGATAGCTCCCTTTGAGCATCTTTAGCTAAGCAGATGTTACTTGATTGAAGAGAGCATCTTGGCCGGAGGCCAAGAGAGTATCTTAGCTAAGCAGATGTTACTTGATTGAAGAACGAAGTCAAAAGAAGGAAGATGGTGTCTGGCCCCTTTGCTTTTGTTACCTGCACACAGGTGAGGCCACACCCACCTCCAGTCACATGCTGAGGAAGTATGTCCCAGCCCAGGAGAAACAATGAAGTTCCAACTGGCTGGACCAGACATCCCTTTCTATGTCCACTCTAGGGATGTTGTACTTGACTGCTCCCGTGTTTCACATCCCACAGAATTTAGTTAGATACATCCCATCTACTCCACTAAAGAACTCAAGGAGATATGATTCTGTCTCCTGGTTTCTGATCCTTGCAACAACCCTGTGAGGGAGACTTGGGTGAGAGACTGAATGTATAGAAGTCGCCCTGTGAGCTTCTTGGCTGGGACATGAGGATTTAAACCAGTCCATAGACCAACACTTCAATGAGTATCAATGGCTCTTGGTCTCAGGATAGGTACCATTCACCAGGTCTTATGCCTGAAACGTATCACAATTGCATATTACAAATGCTTAGGCATGCAGAATTGTCATTGTAAACAGATTTGCTTCTCAGCCAGCTGACTGTGAGATTAGCTAATGCAGGCATATCTTAACACTGCAGATGGGAGTTGTAGTTCACCTACATCTGTAGGACATTCCAGTTGGGGGAATGTGGATCTATGGGAATGCACCCTCCCACCTGTCTCTCCCCCACCCACACTTAAGATAGAGGTGGGGGACCTGTGGCTCTCCGGATTTGGGTGGAGCACAACTCTCATCCCTGAGCCATTGGCCATGTTGGCTAAAGGGGGCTGATGGGAACTGTGGCTCAAGCACATTTTCACCAGCCCTGTGCTCGCTCCCACAGGAGGCAGGGATGGCCACCAAACTGAATGACTTTAAAACAGGACTCTGCAAATTCATGGAGGAGAAGGCTATAAAGATAGACGACTATGCTCTATCTCCACAGTCGGAGTCTGAATACCAGCTGCTGGAAACCACAGCAAGGGAGAGGGCTCTTGTACTGGGGTCCTGATTGCAGGTTTCCCACAGGTATCTGGTTGGCTACTGTGAGAACGATGGAGGGCTCGATGGGCTTGATCCAGCAGCAGGCTCTTCATATAGATTTGGGGGTGGAGAGAGAGAGAGAGAGAGAGAATGAGAATTTCACTCAGGGTATATTTCTCTTGTAAGACAGAACCTTATGTGACAGTAGCAGCCGCCTAGCCAACGATCCTGCCTTTTTGGAGAACTCTCCCTTATGTGGGGATCGCACCTTGTCTGTATCAATATTAATACATTTTCAGCAGCTCCCTGGTTTCTCTCTCCACCCCACCCCCCGCCGCTTCCAGCGTAGGAAATGCAACGAAGGGACACCAGGAACAAGCATCTGCCCCTTTTGTTTGATGCTCATTTAGCCAAATTGACCGACCGGATCTGAATCCACTATCGAGCTGGCTGGCGTTTACAGAACAGATTCAATGTCAATGCAATTTTCTCATCTCCTGACTACGAGAGAGCCCCCGCTTTCCCCTCTGCCAATTAGATTTCAATTTAGGAAACGGATACAACTGAAAAAGCTTTAGACATCTTTAAAAGCTTTCTTTCTTTCTTTCTTTCTTTCTTTCTTTCTTTCTTTCTTTCTTTCTTTCTTTCTTTCTTTCTTTTCTTTCTTTCTTTCTTTCTTTCTTTCTTTCTTTCTTTCTCCCTCTCTCTCTCCTTTCTCAAGAAATATTAACTTCTCGTCCTCAGCTTTCTCCCTCCGTCTCTCTCTTCCCCCCCCCCCCCGCCCCTTTCAGGGCAAAACTCTTTCTTCTCCAAGTTCATTTTACTTGATCGATGGGAGAGGTCATTTGGTCCATAATTAGGTCAATAAAATCGATGTTTATTCCTCTGATGGGCCTGAAAGCTAATAAATTCTTCCTCCTGGATTTGCTGGCCAGGGTGGTTTAAAAAGACCCTAAACCTTTCTTTCCCCAAACCTCCTCCCCCTCTCCACCGCCCGTCAAACACAACTCCAGCTTTTGAAGTAATGCAAAAGAAAAAAAGAAAAAAGCGGGGTGGGGGGGTGGGGGGTGGAACCGTCCTGGACTGCTTAGCGGCAATTTCTCCCAGCTCTACAAGGCGCTATTTGTATTTCGGTACTTTGTCTAGCCAAGAAACTTTAAACCCAAACTGGAGGGCTACCCCCCCGCTCAAAGAGTCAACTACCCCAAAACTAACAATTTGCAACGATTTCGGAATCTTGAGATCCCTCTTGGCTTTTTAGATAACCCCCCCCCTTGCGCTCTCTGATCTCATGCTAAGCTTCTTCCTTCTTAAAAAAAAAAGAATAGAAAAAATGCATTTTTAGGAGACTTTAATTGGGGGGTGGGAGGGAAGGGAATGGGGGCTTGCAGAGATAAAATAAAATCGTATTAACTCTGAGGAAGAGAGGTTCTTATGGAGGCTTTGGAGGGAGGGGGCGGCTGCAGATTTTTTTTTCAGGCAGGCGAAGGAAAACACACACAGTTCCTAATAAGATCAATATGGGCGGGGGGAATCTTAACAAAGGTTTCGAGTGGGCTAAAGACCTTTGACATGCATTGCAGATTAATTGGGCCTCGTGAAAAGGAGGGAGGTTAATTAGTCGCGAAATGAATCAAACTAAACATTTCGGTTGGATTGTCTCCAGGCGCTGGGTTTGTTAGGGGGCGATCGAGGGGATCAGCTTTTGTGCGGGACAAATTGGAGGCGAGTAGCGTGGTGCGGCCCCGACACGGTGGGTTTTGTGAACTGGCGACAGCTCTGGTCTCTGGGGAAAAAAAGAGAAAAAGAGACACACACAGAGAGAGAAAGAGGCAGGGGAAGAAAAATAAATAAACCTCATTATCTCATGTCTGATCGCATCTTTGGGTGAAAGCGCTTAATGGAGAGTGACGCACACAATCTCTCTCTTAGACACACAGGGCTCTTCTGATAACTGCCCCCAACCTTTGTCCAGCTCTTTGTAAAACCAAATGTTTACTTACGAGTAAGCCCCACTGCCAACTTGATCGCAGGTAAATGCAACGGAGCAGTTAGGTGAACCGCTTTTAATATTGTGACCCGCCCTGGGACCTAAGAGTGAAAGGTGGGCCAACAGCAGCAGCAGCAGCAGCAGCAGCAGCAGCAGCAGCAATTCAGACTCTGCAATCTGGACCTGAGTTTGGATCCGCCGGATCTGTGCTTAGAATCCACTGCACATGGGCTTAGGATCCAGCTCGGGATGCGACAAATCTATGGCACTTGATGCCATGGAATACCTTTTGAGTGGAAAAGTGTACTGCTTCACTTCAAAATGTGGTAAGACAGCCTTGCTGCATTTTCACCCCTTTGCATTTTGCTGGATTTATGCCCTGAAGTCACCATGCCCGGAACAGCACCGCTCGCTAAACGTGGAAAGTAACACCATTTACACCATTTACGCGAGGCGTCGTAGCGGTAGAGCTTTGCGCACAGAAAGTCCCGCGTTCGATCCCTGGCACCTCTCCAGGTAGACCTACCGCTGGGAGAGACCCCTGTCTGAAACCACGGAGAGCCACTGCCAGTCAGTGCTGGGAATACTGAGCTAGGCGGACCAATGGTCTCATTCGGCGTTAGGCAGCTTCGTTTGTTTGTGTTCTATCACAGCATACACCCACCAACTCAGCAACTGTCTAATCTCATGGGGGAAGTCAGTGGGTATGAATGTGGTGGGAGGGGGTGAAGGGAGAAGAGGGAAGGATTTGAAGTTTTTACGATTATGAACAGTGCGGAGAACGTGGACGGAACGTTTTCTCTTTCCCCCCCTCTACAGAACTTAGCGCGGTGTGGTTGGCTGCCGTGAGAGCAGGGTGCAGGATTAGATGGGCCACTGGCAATGGCCTAATACTGCAAGGCTCTTCTTACCGGTATGTTATTATGTCACACAGGTACAGGCAACCGAAGCGAACAATGCATAATGGAAGTGCACTGATCCCATTGTCCCAATTTGATGCCCGCCGGTTTAGAGGGTTTGCGATGAGTCAAATGAATCTATGAATGGAGATCTAGATCTATCTAATACATACCTATGGACATCTAGATTTAGCTCTACCAGATACTGAAGAATTTACTGAGGAGAGAGTGATCATCTTCGTGTCCCCCTCGTAAACTTCCCTGAGGCACCTGGGGCAGGATGGACTTTGGGTCAGATCCAAAGGAGTCTGCATGTCAAAAAAAGGTCTCAAGGCAATGAGGCATCAGACTTATATAAAAAAAAGTTGTGTATACCACTTACTCAAACGGAAGACCTCTAAGTAGTTCACAAAAGACAATCCAAAATATTCATTAAATATGCCAGTAAAAGCTAACAGCACACACGCACACATTCCTGATGTCAAAAGCAATTATGCATTTTAAGATCACACTGTTAAAATTCTATGTTAAAACTAAGCATCCTTATTAGTATATTTCGATCTGTCTATCTGTATCTGTAGTAATTATGGAAGAGGGATTTCCTCCTGTGTCACAACTACGAGGAAATGTTAAGATAAGACCGCCTGCGACAGATATTTGTATGAGACAGAAATAAAACGTCATTTGGAACATTTTTTCCTACAGGTGTGAATTTCTGCAGCTTTCCCCTCACAGTTCTCTACTCAGGAGTAAGTCCTACTGAATTCAACAGGATTTACTGCCAGGTGAGATTGCAAGCTAAATTGACCACTCTCCACTAAAACTCTATTAAAAATACTTTAACCCTTTGATAATCCTAATAAATTATGGTTGGAATCCAGATTGGCGTCATGTTTAGAAGAGGTTCACTGACACGAATTTTATCCTGATATCAGTCGGCAAGTTTAACTAACAGAGCAACTCAGGCTATGTCTACTCGGAAGTAAGTCCTATTGAATCCAACAGGTTTTACTCTCAAATTAATCGGATTAGGAATGCAGCTTTAGGCTGGATCTAACCCAGTTTTTACAAATCGCCTTTCTGCTTGAGGATACTGAAGAGGATGCATGATTTGAAAGCATCATACAACTTCATTAAAAAATATTTGATTCTTGCGTTTATATCCCACCTTTTCTACCAAGGAGCTCAAGGTGGCATACAAAGTTCTCCCCGGCGCCTCATTTAATGCCCACAACAATTCTGTGAGGTTGGTTGGGCTGGGAGGCAGTGATTGGCCCGAGGTCACCCATTGAGCTTTATTCAAACCTTGGTCTCCTGCGTCCTGATCCGACACTCTAACCACTAGCCACACTGGCTCTGCAGATAATATGTTAAATATATGTGCTAAATACGCTTAAATCCATGTAAATTACAGGTAGCTTGGCGCTGCAAAATGAAGACCTAGAAAGTTAGTCTTCTCTTCTCTTCTCTTCTCTTCTCTTCTCTTCTCTTCTCACCTCACCTCACCTCACCTCACCTCACCTCACCTCACCTCACCTCACCTCACCTCACCCAAATTAGCAAGCACTTGTAACCATACATTCCACTGCAAGCTATGCCTTTCTCCCGATCCAACCGTCCACTCTGCGTGGATCGGTTTGATCGCAACGGAAGGGTCTCCCCGCTTGCCAGTGTATGAACTTCCTTAGGGGGACAGAGTTCCCTAAGCGCTCTTACAGGCTACGTTTTCTCCTTCCACAGGTGCTAATAAAAATAGAGACGCAGGGCAGGGGGAGGGTGTTTTATCTTCATCCGCTGCTGCTGTGAAGGCAACTTTGCGCATCTCAGGCTTTACCCAGAATTGCCATTGACGGGCAATCCTGAAGGATTGTATCCAACTCAGGTTCTGTTCAGGAACGAACCCATTGAGAGCAAAAGGAAGGTCCGTAGCTCATGGGTAGAGCACCTTCTTTTTATGCAGAAGGTTCCTGGCTCCATTCCTGGCATCTCCAGGTAGGTCTGGGATAAACCCCTGCTTGAAACTCTAGGTAGCATCTACCAGTTAGTGGGCAGGCAATGCGGAGCCAGATGGACCAATGGTCTGGCTCTGGAATTATCACCATGAAGGCACTGCAGGAGGTTGGACTAATTAAATGATCCTTGGGGTCCCTTCCAACTCTATGATTCTATGACGTAACAAATCCCTGGCAGCTGAGGGCCGTGTGTGTCTGGTGGTGATATGGAAAGGAGTTAGGTACCTTCCCTGTTTGTTTTTCAAGGCATCACAAGACCCGCTCTTGCTCTTTGTTTTTGCTGAAAGCCTATGTACCACTTACCTAGCAGGTAGGAGACTCATTTAATACGATGCAATGATCTTAAACTGGCGCTTAAACCGGATTGAGATTCACCAGCCATTTACCTTGGAGAAAGTCCGACTGAACAAGGTGAGAGTTACTTTTGAGCAAATGTGGACAGGATCGGGTTCATAGGAGGCTAACTCCTAGGGGCCAAGGGGTCTTTGCCCCCTCCCCAATAAAATATTTGAGGAGACCGTCCCCTCCCCAAGTTGGGCATTGCCATTCAAATGGTGTGCGTGTACCAGGTCATGTGATCAATTACGCGGGGCGGGATTTACCTGTCCCCCACTCAAGCTTTTACTCAAGATGGCACCCCTGATCAGGTTACATTTCTCGGATGAGACCGGAACTTTTGGTCCCACGAAAGTGTGTGGTATGTGAGTGAAGTCCCGAGGTCTGCGATCTGAGGAACTCGCGAACGAACATTGCACCGAGATGGAGCTGTGAAGTATGTCAAAGGCGTGCGGTTAAGGAACCAGCTTGCTGGGATTACAAGAAGCAAAATCAGATTACAATTCATTTGCAATTATTTCGAGGACTTAAAATGTTATTGGGCGTCATAAAAACTTATCACTGTTAATCGTGTCTTGCACTTTCCTTAACTGTTGGGAACGGATCACATCCAGACATTCAGTCGTAGTGTGACGTGCCTGTCTCTTGCGTTGCTCAACTGTTGATAAAACTGTGATGTGAATAAGAAATATTACTTTTATTTTTCAGGCGCAGGTGTAGAAAAAACGAATTCCTAAATAGGTGCCCTGATTATTATAATTTTAAGCTAGAAATCCAGGCACGATCTAGCCCAAACCTATACTCGCTTACCTGGGAGTAAGCAGCATTGAATTAAACGGGACTTTGTTGTTGTTCAGTCGTTCAGTCATGTCCGACTCTTCGTGACCCCATGGACCAGAGCACGCCAGGCACGCCTATCCTTCACTGCCTCTCGCAGTTTGGCCAAACTCATGTTAGTAGCTTCGAGAACACTGTCCAACCATCTCATCCTCTGTCGTCCCCTTCTCCTTGTGCCCTCCATCTTTCCCAACATCAGGGTCTTTTCTAGGGAGTCTTCTCTTCTCATGAGGTGGCCAAAGTACTGGAGCCTCAACTTCAGGATCTGTCCTTCTAGTGAGCACTCAGGGCTGATTTCTTTAAGAATGGATAGGTTTGATCTTCTTGCAGTCCATGGGACTCTCAAGAGTCTCCTCCAGCACCATAATTCAAAAGCATCAAATTCAAATTCAAATGCATTCCATGTTTACTTTTGAGTAAACATAGGAATGCACAGTTACAGGTAGGTAGCCGTGTTGGTCTGCCATAGTCAAAACAAAAAAAAAAAAATTCCTTCCAGTAGCACCTTAGAGATCAACTAAGTTTGTTCTTGGTATGAGCTTTCATGTGCATGCGCACTTCTTCAGATGCACAGTTAGTTCCGTTGATTTCAATGGGAGTTTCACATCTCCCACTGAAATCAACAGGTCTGGAAAGGTTCTTCACTTTAGGCTAGATTATGCCCAAGGATTCAACCTGTGTCCCTTTCAAAGGGATTGTCTCTAGCTAAGCCAGCCAAGGGGTACTGGAATCAGTAAAAGAAGCATAGAATTTTAGAGCTGGAAGGGATTCCAAGGTTCATCTATTAGTCCAACTCCTGCAATGTAGGAATCATAGTTAAAGTACCCCTGACAGCTGTGCTGGTTTATTTTAATGAGTATGGGTTAGATTGATATAACTCAAAATATCTCCTGAAAATTACCATGGTTCTGCACAGTTGATTTCAGTGTAATTGGCTGGAGTGTCTAGTAGAGGATTAAGATGCAGCCTTGGATGATGAAAGTGGTTTTTGTGGGGTTGGGGAGTTATAGAGGATTAAGATGCAGCCTTGGATGATGAAAGTGGTTTTTGTGGGGTTGGGGAGTTACACCAAAATTAAAGGTTCATATCTACCTGTAATCTGTAGATCCTTAGAGCAGGATGGGGAGGCAGGCACAAGAGCCTGCTGGATCAGGCCACAGGCATCTAGTTGGCCACTGTGAGAACAGGATGCTAGACTAGATAGGCCGCTGACCTCATCCAACAGCATCTTCTTGTGTAATGATGCTATGCTCAGTATACAAGATAAAACATAAATGAAGCACGGACAACTTATTGCTTTAAAAAAACACACAACAATTTGTTACAGGTCCAGGAAAGAGGAAGATCAAAGAGGAGCTGAGGATTTAACAATCTTTACAGCTGTCATGATGGAGGTCAGGCTCTCTCTGGCATACTTCATCAGGGAAAAGACGCCGTAAGGACATCAGAGGAGCCCAGATGGATGGATCAGATTGAAGGTTCTTCTGGTCCAGCACTCCTTTTCTTGTGTTGGTCAACCAGATGCTTTATAGGAAGACCTCAAACACTCTCCCACCATTATTCCCCAGTGCTTAAGAATATAAGAATAAGAACATAAGGGAAGCCTGGATGCCAGATCAGGTCAATGGCCCATCTAGTCCAGCATCCTGTTCTCATAGTGGCCAACCAGATACCCGCAAGAAACTCTCAAGCACGACCCGAGCACAAGAGCCCTGGAAGAGACCAGCTATCCATATGCTAGTAAAAATCTAGGACAGACTACTGTAGCACATTGTATGTGGGACTGCCCTTGGAGATTGTTCAGAAGCTTTGGTGAGTTCAAACTACAGCCTCCAGGTTGGGACTGCTTGGTAGGGTCATGCCCTACTAGTGTTAGATAACTTTACTGGGTTCCAGTCTGTTTTTGTACACAATTCAAAGCGATGGTGCTTTCCTTTAAAGCAGTGGCGGCTAACCTGTGGCCCTTAAGAAGTTGTGGGAAACTCACTCCCATCAGCTCCAGCCAGCATGCTCAGTGGTCAGGGGTGCTGGGAGTTGGAGTCCAAAAAGATATGGAGGGCCACATCCTACATCGCTTAGGACAAACCCGCCCATGCACGGAAGTTATCTTTTGGAGACTTTCCTTCATGTATGCTAATCTTTGGGGTAGTTCTAGTTGGTGACCAGAGATCAAGTCTTCTCAGTGGTGGCACCCCAGTCATTAGAATTCTTTCCTCAGAGAGACCCAACCGGCACCAACCTTCTTATCCTTTTGGCATCAAGCAAATGCATTTTTATTTTCTGGAGCTTTTAAATGTACTAGTGTCTAGTGAATAAATAAAATTCAATAAATAAATAAATAAATAAATATACCGCATTTGTTTTATTTTATCTTGATTTTGTTAATAGCCATATAGAAACTTTTTTTAAAAGAAAAACAACCAAATCCTGAGCTTAAATAAGTAATAAGCATGATACATGAACAGATGCATAGAGCACTAGGATTTGGTCTTGGATTAGATTCCTTACTGGATCACTACACTCAATTATTCATTTATTTACTTAAGTTCCTCCCCTTCCCACCTGTTTCTTACACTGATTCACACAAAGGGGCTTGATATATATGACCGGATTGCAAACCCTATTCAATTCTATACCCCTTGCTCAGATCAAGCATCGCCTCCCAGGACTGGTTGAGTCTTCCAAGGTTATAATTAGAACGTCAGGGGAGCTGACCCTTTTCTGTAGCAAATCCATTATAATGTCACATTATATGTCATCTTGATTTTCCATTCCTAAAAAAAGAGAGGCGGCAAATGATATGACTTTATAATGGATGGTGGTTGGGGGTCTCGTAAATGCCTTTGGCATCACAGCAGGGGAATCATAGAAACAGTTTTAAATGTGCGTTGCTGTTTTAAATGGTACACTTTGGAGTGTCTCAGGGAACGCAAAAAAAAAAATCTTGGGATGTATGTGTGCGTAAGCCCATCTTAATGTTCTGAATCGTAGTGGCAAGGAACATGCAACAGAAGCAAACAGCTGATATTTTCCTGTTCCCCTAATGTGTAAACAGTGATTCCCCACTGCAACAGGAGAGTTAATCCATAGGCCACTTAAGACAGTGTAGCTGGATTTAACACTCAGCAACTTAAAAGGTTCTATGTGGAAGCGAGTCCCATTGAACTCTGCCATGGCGATAAGGATGAAAGTGTTGAAAGTGGCAGAGATCCAGTGATGGCTGGTGAATCGCACACTGATAATACACTGTTTGTTGGGGAGTTGGAAGGGACTGGATAAAGGAAAGTGGAAAGGGCACAACTCTTGAAAAGTTATTATTATTGATGGAAAGAGCTGCTGCAGCCGCTGCCGAGAAGCCGTAGGAACCGCCGGAAGGATGCGCAAAGATAGTGAAGACCGTGGGCAACCTGATGGAATTTCAGGCAGAATTAACAAATGCTGATGGGAAGCTCATAGTCGTCGACTTCTCCGCCACATGGTGCGGACCATGCAAAATGATCAAGCCGTTCTTCCACAGTCTTCTCGAAAAGTATCCAGATGTAGTGTTTATTGAAATCGATGTGGATGATGCTCAAAATGTTCCCAATCACTGTGACGTCAAGTGCATGCCAACATTCCAGTTCTACAAGAATCATCAAAAGGTGCATGAATTCTCTGGAGCGAACAAAGAAAAGCTGGAAGAAACCATCAAGAATCTAAAGTAAACTAACCACAGATTCCGGCGTCATTAAAAAAAAAAAGTGCTGACTGTTAAATTATAGCCTTTTCTACATAATGAACTGATCAAGTTAGCTCATGTATCCAAATACACTTTTGACTCATTGGCCTGTAAATGAGAAGAATAAAAATGTATAAAACGGGGGGGGGGAGTTATTATTATTGAAATTAATTTATCAATTACCTTCTAAACCAATGTTTCCCAACTGGGAGCCATATGGCCCCCTGGCCCCTCCCCCCAGGAAATTCCATGGGGGCCACAGGTGAAAATCACATAAATGCAGGGTCACAGCACAAGGCTAGGGGGCCACAGAGGGAAGTGAAAAGTGAAGGGAGGGAAATCTTTTTTTTTTTTTTTTTAATCCTGATTGGCTGGCTATCTGCTTGGAAGATGGATCTTCCTTTGGAAGGTTCTGCACTCTCCTTCCTTGGAAGTTTCTTAGCGGAGGTTGGATGGCCATCTGTCATGGATGCTTTAGCTGAGTTTCCTACATTGCAAGGGGTTACATTAGGAAGATGACACTTGAGGTCCTTTCCAGCTCCATGTTTTTTTTTCTGCTTCAACAATATTTCATTGTGTTCCTATCATTTTATGTAATTGTATTTTGTATAAATTATAAAAAAATATAAATAAAACATGTTTTATTTACAAACAAAACTTTTAAATAGCTACCATTCTACCAGTAAGGGGTGGGGCATGGGCATGGCTAGGATTTTTGTTAGTGGGGCAGGTTTTTGTTGGGGGGGACAGAACCTCAGAACTGTATTGATTTGTATTGATTTTTACTTATTTGGAGGGGCAGCTGCCCCCTGCCCCCCGGCTACACCCATGGGGGGGGGCCCACAGGAAAGGAACAAGGTTGAAAGGGGACCATGTTCCGAAAAAGGTTGGGAAACACTGTTCTAAACTACCCTCTCAAGGTGATTTACACGTAAGGTCATTAAAAACAGTTAAACTCACAAAAACAACGAATCCATTTAGAGCAAACTAAAGCCTCAGCGAGCCGACACTCTTGGCAAAGACCTGTTTATCCAGCTGAGAAAGCCTGTCAGAACAAAAACCTTCTTCTGTTGTTTCTGGAAGGAGCAGATAGTGGGCGCCTGTGAAATCTTGAAAGGAATGCCATTCCACAGAACAGGGGAAGACACACTAAAAGCCCTGCTCCAAGGAACTGCAGAACAGACTTCTGAGGTCTTTGGAACTGGAAGGAGAAACCACAGAGACCTATACTGGGTGTAAAAGATGGCCTTTTAGGTAAACTGATCCGCTCTGATTGAATTCAACATATGTCCTTGACTTTTAGATAAACATGCATTAGACTGCAATGCACATCAACATCTAGGGGGCAATTAAAACAAGTGATTTAACTTTCTTCTCTTGAAATCTGTAGAGTGATCCAGGCTGATTGGACACATGCTTTTCTCACTTTTAAGAAGGTAAGAAGAACCTGCTTGATCAGATCAATGGTCCATCTAGTCCAGCCAGGGCTGGCCCACCCATGAGGCAAGGTGAAGCAGGATCCACAGGGGAAATAAATCCAGCCTCCAAGGAATGCATTGTCTGCTGCTGCTGCGATGGCAGCGATGACTGCGGTATGCTCCTTGTAGGCCAGATCTGCCACCTCCTCAGCAGCCCCGACCCCTTGCTGCTTCTACAGCGAATAGGAGGTGCTATTGGTCTCCTTCCAACCCTAGAGAGGAAATGGCAGGTGCTGCTATTCGGGGTCTCCTGGGCTCTGCAACTGCCTGGCATGACTCATCCTCACCATGTCCTTTGATTCCCACTTCAACCATCTGGTAAGGTTGATTTAAACACCCCCCCCACATACACACCCTGGACATGTTCCTTGATTCCTTGCCTCGTTCCTGATGTAGATCTACACTCAGCCATTCTTCCCTGGGGGCTCACACCAGTTTTTGGTTCACTTCAGGTGTCAAAATGTCTTGGGCTGCCCCTGAGTCCAGCATCCTGTTCTCCCAGTGGCCAATCAGGTGCCCCAATAGGAAACCTGCAAGCAGGACCTGAGCACAAGAGCGCTTTCCCCTCCAAAGTTTCCAGCAACTGATATTTGGAAGCATTGCTGCCTTTGAGTGTGGAGGCAGAGCACAGGCATCCTGGCTAGGAGTCATTGAATGATAACCTTATTATTTCCCTTGAGATTTAGTTGGACATTTGTGTCAATATGTATGTGTGTGTGTGTGTGTGTGTGTGTGTGTGTGTGTGTGTGAGTGAGAGATCTGTGCATCTGTGTAAATTATCTTTGTAAGTTCCCTATCAGGAACATGTTCCAGGTGAGCCACTTAATGTTTAACATGAAATAACTCCTCTCTCCCACTCCCTTGCCCCCATTTGCTGAGGACCTATCAAAAAGAAAAGGTGGGGGGACCCATGACAAAATGGATTTATATGTGTACACAGAGGAGAGAAGAGGGTTGGAATGGCACTTATTTGCTTTGCCTTAGCAAACAGTTGATGGGTTGTTTTTTTTTACTTGAAGGTACACCATAAAAACCCACCCTGCGGGGAGGCTTATTCTTAAAACAAGACCAAAAAAGAGCACCCTGCTGGGTTTATTTGCTCTGAGTAATAAATGGGAGCCCTTCAGGTGAGGAGGTGCTGGGAGGCTGGAATGTCAGGAGAGATTTACACCTGTACCTTATAGCTGGGATTGACAGCCCTTATAGCCTACAGAAATGACCACTGGAGACAGGCTGTCTAGGGAGAAAGCGGCAGGTTAACTTGAAGAGCAACTCGGAGCAAAAAGGGGAGATTACCCAAACTGATATACACACAGTTTCCTATATCAGGAGTGACTCCTCAGAAGCGCTCCTCCTCCTCCTCCCTCTCCTTGCTGCATCATCCATGAGCTCTTATAATCCAAAGAGCAAGCCACCGTAATCTGGTACAGAAAAAAAGCATAATCAAGAGTCTTGTGGCTAACATTCTTTTGAAAATGGCATAGAATTCCATGGACCAGTGTCTCTAATCAGTTTTTAAGGTGCTACAAGAGTCTGGATGACTGCAATGTGCTCTGCGTGGGGCTGCCCTGGCCCCTTGGGAGTTCTGAAGCTCCAGCTGGTGCAGAATGAGGAGGCCATACTATGGGTGGGGGCATGTGGCTGGGAACAAGCAACACTATTGCTAAAACATCTGCACAGGCTACCAGTCTACTTCTGAGCTAGGTTCAAGGTCCTTGTATTAAGCTATAAAACCCTGAACAACTTAGGTCCACCCGAACCTTTCCATCCCAGGTCAGTCACTGAGATCCTCTGCAGAAATGTCGTTAAAAGAAGACACTGAATTTTTAGTGTCATGGCCCAGTGCTATGGAACGCTCTGCCTATAGCTAGCTAATTCACTGAGCTTCTTCTGTTTCAAGTTTCATATGCCTGCTGAAAACGTTTCTATTCCATCTGAACACACCTTTCCAGAATAGCTGATTTCCGATGTTAACATTTTTATCTGATTTTACTGTACCATTTTTATGTACAATAATTGTAAACTGCTATTTGTTATGAATAACAGCATACACATTGCTCTTCTTCTTTTTACTTATTGTATTTTATTAAATTTCAAAAAAATCACATATACACTCTGATATCGTGGTGGTTTTATTTGAAATCAGATGCATCTCCCAGTACAGATCCACACCTGGGGAATATGTTTTCTGCCTCCTACCAATGGACTCACCACCCCCAGCTAGCTCTTCACACTCAGAGGAAGTGGGGGGGGGAGCAGCCTTCTTTGGCCTCCCCTCCCCAACCTTGCTGACAGATGTTATCCAGATTCCCCAGGAATCCAGCCTAGCAAAGTTGCCTTCCTTATTTTGTGGACAATGGTGGTGAGGGGTGGGGGGAATGAGATGAATGCATTCCTGTCTCCCCAAGGGCCTGTTGCCACCCCTTTCAGCCTGCTGAAACCCGCCTATCTTGTTGCTGTCTTTCTCTGATGGCTCTTGGAGCCGTGGGCCACTCAGCCCCAGGTTGGAAAAGCGCACATGACTCTCTCCAGACTCAGAGACCCAAGAGGGCTCTTGAGAGTCAGCAGAGATGCCAGAGATTTGATGAGAGGGTTCAGGGCAAACACCATCACTGGAATAGCTCTTCAGAATGAGGGTTGCTAGTGGCGAAGGCTGCTGTTTGGGTAGTCAGACGCAGCAGGGGATGAGACACATTGTACAGAAGAAAGGGTCTCAGCAGTTGTAGCCTACGTGACCAGTTATACCTGCTGATATTCCATCTTTTACATGTCTGTTAAAGGCGTGGCATCACTGTCCTCTTTCTGGCCACTTTAGCTGCAGCCCTGCAACCTGACAGCGAGACTTCACTTCAGAGTACCGTATATACTTGAGTATAAGCCTAGTTTTTCAGCACACTTTTTGTGCTTTAAAAGCTGCCCTCGGCTTATACTCAAGTCAACCATTCCTTAAGAAGTGTACAAGAACGGTGGTTCTTTACTCTCCCCAGGCAGCTTGTTCCATTCCTGAACTGCTCACATAAATGCAAACTTTAGACCCCAGAAGGCAGAAAGCCTATCAGTTAAGGAAGTATTAAAACCCCACAGGTGCTCACTTTCCCTGGCTCCTGCTTAAACAGGACAGGATCCCAGCCTTCTCTGTATAACACAAGGGAACATTGCGCTGTGGGTTAAACCACAGATTGGCCAGAAAGCAATAAACTTATTTTCACTATTAATACCATCTCATCGTAGCCTGTGTGCTCGCTCAGTCTGCTCTCCAGGTGCTAGAGCAGTTGATGGGTAGTTTCAAGGTCCCCCCCACTCCCCCTTATCCTGACTTTTTTACCTTCAAATTGGACCAGACAGAGGACCATCCTTGGTAAAGTAGGGCATGCGGCCACTGCAGGGCTTTTAAACAGCCCTGTTGCAAACATCCTCATGCCAGAATGTCCGCAAAGGGCTTTTAGACACCATCCTTGGTTTCTCCTTCAAAGCACAGAGCCTTGAAGGAGAAGTGAGGGAGTCTGCATTTGAAGGGGCACTGGCCACTGGCCCATCAGCTGATGGACAGAGGGAAGTGTGCTTTACTTGATCAAAGGAACGAACTTTAAGCTCCTAATTGTTCCTTTGCAGCCAGGTGTGAGGCTGGTGGGCGTGGCTACCTGCAAATGGCTTCAAGGGCCAAAGGTTGAGGACAAGAAAGCTGCATGTGGCCCATGGGCTGGAGATTCCTTACCCCTGCTCTAGCTTAACCGCCTCCTTGGCTCTGGCTGCAATCCTAACTCCACTTACCTGGGGGCAGGTGCTCCTGAATTAAATAGGACTTAATGTCTGAGTGGGAATGGTTAGCCTCGGTTGTTTATTCCATGCTTGGACTCTGACTCCCAGCCCATCTCAATTCCTGGCTCACTCTGACAGCTACCTGTTCTGCTGCATTGACAAACGACTTTTCTAGCTTAGGCCAACACTGATAGATCTTCAGGAGGTCACTCCCTGTGCCGTCAGCAACTGAATGTTTCTTTGTGGGAAGGCAGGGCAGTAGAACTGCTAAACTGCTGATAAAATTTAAGTAGAGACATGCTCTGTGCTGGGTGCTTCTAGAGTTATCTGATTGCTCTTGAGCCAAAATAGCTCTCATCGTGCCTCTGGGTACAGTCAGCTAAGGGCCCTGTTTTAACACTGTTTCACAATTTGTCCCATGGAACTAGGGCAGGGGTAGGGAACTGGATTCAGCCACCAGAATCTTTATCTCTCCCCACCCCCTGCGGGCCAAGTTTGACCAGTGGCTGGGGTCAGGTACCCATCAATCACCTGACATCACAATGAGGTCAGGTGATCCACTCCCCCCCCAACGTGTTTTGAAATTGAACCATGTGGGCAAAAACAAAGAGATTTGAAAGCCCTGATTTGATTTGATTTGTTTCAGAAAAAGTACATATTGCCTGATCACCATTAATAGTCCTGAATTCGTCATCACTGCGAGTTCCATAGTGCACTGCATGAAGAAAGACTTTCTGTTATCTATCCTGAATTCTGCTTCATTGTAGGCCCACTAGTTCTAGTGTTATGAGAGAGGGAGGAAACATTTTTCTCTATCACCTTTTCCAGGCCATCCATGTCTTATAAATTTCCCCCTGACTTGTGTTTTTTCCAAAGTAAAAGGTCCCCAATGCTGCAACCTTTTCTCATAAGGGAGTCACTCCAACCCTTGATTATTTGCCCCTGTTGGACCATTTGCCCTAATGGACCAGCCTCCACTGCCATGAGTATAAAATACCTGGGTAACGACACTTGACAAAGTCATAAATACTGTACTAGATTCCCCCCCTTCCTTGTATCCACACTGAAGTCACTCAGTGAAAAGTGGAATAGTTAAGCCTTGCTTGTCACATGTCCTTTCCACTTTGCAAAGCCACAGAAATCCCTTTCAGAAAGGAAACGCATAGAAGAATGTCAGGGAACTGTCCCAAGCTCAGCACAGGGTGGTGGAAGGGCTCTCCGGATGCTACAGAGAGCCTCAGCCCCACCTGGACAAGTAGCACTTCCACTTCCAGCGGAGGCAGCGGCGACATCTCTAGTGGGGAGGGGCAGGCCGCCCAGGGGCTGAGGAGCCGAGGCTCTGGGGATGTTGGAGAGCCTCTGCAGTCCCCTCGCTCAGAGGGGGAGCAGGGGGACACGCCATTTCCTTCGCCCCGAATGTGTAGAGGGGTGAAACGCAAAGAGGAGGAGGCAGGGATTCCGTATACCGAAACTCTTTTGTTGGGGTCAGAACCGGAAGGGGCCACTTCCCGGATTCTGCCGTCGGTTGATACAGACATGAACTTTTAGCTCTGCACTGTACATAGTATGCACAATAAAACTACCAAAGGAGAGGTCGGAGTCTTGCCTGTTTACTCATGAGCAACTACCTACAGACCTTACAAAGAAATTGGCTGTGTTTGTACCTTTCATGGCAAGTGTTAGTTTTCCTACAGGCACGGATGTGTGCGAGATAAACACATGTGCCATTTAGGCCTCCCTTCCTCCCCCTGCCAATCTTCCAAGCCTTCAAGGTCCTGGGAAAAAAATGAGTGGCAGCTAAATTGCCCAGCAGGCCCCATTCCCCTCACTCGATACCCTTTCATTGCAGGTCTGCTCCACGAACAGGTGGCTTTCACACCTAGCAAATATTTCTCTTGCCTGAGTGTTAACAGGGGGAAATCAAATCATTCCCTTTGAGCCTGGAATTTTGATGGGGAGATGTCAGGGCTCCTTGCTTCGGAGGGGGCGTGTGACATCTTTCAGCAGAAACATTCCATCATTTCTCAGTCGAGAGGGCGGCCTATAAAATATGCTCCTGTGCCTGTTATTACTCGGTCAATTCAAAGGTGTCTGCTTTTTTTTTTTAAATAGTCCCTTAGCAATCACACGTGCATCTCCTCCATCTATCATCTCGCTGTCACATCCGCCTCAATGGAAGGTGGTATTGAGTGGTGTGGCTAAATGGGGACTGGCAAAGGCAGGATGAACTAGGAAATGTGTCCTAGTTCACACATGCATCAGATGAGCATGGACAACTGTGCCTGGAGATATATATATATTCATACAGTAAAACAATTACCACAGTTGGAGGCACTAATGCTTCTGAATATCAGTTGCTGGGAAATGCAGGAGAGAGAGGGCTCTGCTGCTCAAGTCCTGCTTACTAGTTTCCTGTAGGCATCTGGTTGGCATAGGCCTAATGGCTAGTAGCCACCAAGAGCCTTTTCCTCCATGAATTTCTCCAATCCTCTTACAATACAATACAATACAATACAATACAATACAATACAATACAATACAATACAATACAATACAATACAATACCTTTATTGGCATAGATAAAACAATAGGCATAAGAACCATCAGTATATATTAAAATCCTCTTTTAAAGACATCCAGGTTGGTGGCTATCACTGCCTCCTGGGGGTAGTGAGTTCCATTGAGTTCCACAATGAGATGTGTCCTTGGGGACGGGTCATAGCTTGGTGGCAGAGCAGTTGTTTTGTGCGCAGAAGGTCTCAGTTTCAATTCCCTGGCATCTGCAGGTAAGGCTGGGAGTGTCACCTCTCTGAGATCCTGGAGAGCTGCCGCAAGTCAGTGTAGGCAATACTGAGAGAGATGGACCAATGACCTGACCCAGTATTAGGCAGATTCCTATTTTCTTATGGCTGAAGATGGATCCAATTCATCATCCTGGTCCACAGTGGTCAATGGAGCAGCCTCCACTATGTGGGAGGAATACCCTTTTTTGGTATGCTCCTCCATTAAAAATATAATCCGAATTCCCTTCTTGTAGAAAACTAGCATACAAGGGGGGGGAAGCTATAGCCCAGCACTCTTTCTGTAGATTTTCTGAATGAAGGAGGACTTCTGAAGCTGCCAAGGCATTCCAGGAAATGTGGTCAGTGGGATGTGGTTCAGGGCTCACAGCAAACAGACCTCCTTCCAGTTGCACTTCCTGGTCAGATCCAACAAGGTTAAGCAGCGATGTTATCCTGAAAGATTTGGAGAAATTTCTTCTCCCCTCCTAAGAATTAATCAGAAAAAATTGGGCCCCATTTTCACAGCGAATAAAATACTTTTGGGGGGATTTTGGCCCAGCCTTAGGAGTAAAATCACTCCCTGGGAGATAATTGTGAATCAGTTGGGGCATCATCAAAGATTTGTGGGTGGTAATTAAAGTGATGTTCAAGTTATTCACATAAACCACTCAAAGTATATTCAGGTTTCACTCTCGTGTCATAATAACCCCAACTTCTAGGTCTGGCAAGGTATCAGGGAATAGGAAAATGTGGTGCATAAATCACCACAAAATAAATGTCTTGCTTCAAAAGAGCCGCCTGAGTGCTCATCATCTAATCCTCCACCTCTCCTTTAATTACAACAACTATGGTTCATTATATTCCTCACCATCCCCACAGAAGCTAACACAACAAAGTGTGGGATGTGAAACACAGAGCAGTCAAGTGGAACATCCCTAGAGTGGACATAAAAAGGGGGTGTCTGGACCAGCCAGTTGGAACTTCCTGTTTCCTCCTAGGCTGGGAAAGACTTCCTCTACATGTGACCAGAGGTGGGCGTGGCCTCACCTATGCAGGTTAGAAAAGCATAGGATGGGCCGCCACCTCTCTCTCTCTGACTACATTCCTTGAAGAAGCAACATCTGCTTAGCCTAAGATGCTCTCTTGGCTTCCAGCCTAGGGCTTGCAGATCAGAAGGTTGGCGGTTCAAATTCCTGAGACGAGGTGAGCTCCCGTTGCTCAGTCCCTGCTCCTGCCAACCTAGCAGTTCAAAAGTATGTCAAAGTCCAAGTAGATAGATAGGTACTGCTCAGACAGGAAGGTAAACGGCGTTTCTGTGCGCTGCTCTGGTTTGCCAGAAGTGGCTTAGTCATGCTGGCCACATGACCTGGAAGCTGTACGCTGGCTCCCTTGGCAGTAAAATGAGATGAGCGCTGCAACCCCAGAGTCGTCCGCGACTGGACCTAATGGTCAGGGGTCCCTTTACCTTTAAAGGGGAAATTACCAGGTATGGTAACTTATTTTAGAGGCTTTAGCGAGCCTGAGCAAACGCATCTGCTGTGCAAGTTTAAAAAGGGGAATGTTACTCTGCTAAATTGTATAACTTGTTAACATAAGTTGGAAAGGATATAATCAAACAATATATCCTCTCCTGCATCCCTGAACATTCCCACACAAAGGATAAGGACAGTGGTGGAGGAAGGCTCCGCGCTACCCGGGGCGGCAAAAGAAAACGCCCCGGGGGCGGGGCGTTGTGACGTCACGACAGAGTGCACCTGCGTGAAATGTCGCGCAGGTGCACTCCATGGTCGGGCCGCCACCGCTTTCGCAGCCCCCTTTTGCGCCGCAGAGCAAAAAGGCGGCTCGTGGGGCTGCCGAGCGCTATTGGCGGCTTCCCGCCGATCGCAAACAGCAGCCCCATGAGCCGCCTTTTCGCTCTGTGGCACAAAAGGGGGCCGCGGAAGCGGCAGTCTGACGACAGAGTGTGCCCGCGTAAAATGTCGCGCAGGCACACTCCATCATTGGTCCGTGCGCTGCTGCTCCCAGGGTGACAGAGGGAGCGGTGGTGCGTAGGGGTGACAAGCGGTGGCCCCTCCCGCCACTCCCCATGCACCGCCGGTCACCCTGGGAGCAGCAGTGCTGCACAGACGGGGTGCTCGCTCGGCCGTGCGCTGCTGCTCCCGGGGTGATGCTGCTCCCACCACTCCCACGTGCCGCCGCTTGTCACCCCCATGCGCCGCCGCTTGTCACCCCCCTCCCCTGTCACCCGGGGCTTACCGCCCCTACCAACCCCCCAGTGACGCCCCTGGATAAGGAGAACATAGTCACAAGCAATCTAAAACAGAGGTCCCCAGCCTTTTTATGCCAATGGACCTATTTGGATTGTTGATCATGTGCCTTGGACACCACCCCCTCTGGTCACTCCACACTCTCCTTTTCTTGGATCAGTTCTTCCCAAGGAACAGAGAGATAGCGCGTGTGCACACACACACACATGCACACACAAAGCTAATAAAGCTAATAAAATCATAGGGTTGGAAGGGACCCCAAGGGTCGTCCAGCCCAACCACCTGCAATGCAGGACTCATACTAAAATCACAGATCCAGGAGAATTAACCTGAGTCTTGGAAAGCTCGTAAAGGAGAAGGAGGAAATGGGAAAGTGGGTCACTCTTAGTGTCACACATAGGTATTAAGAGGCACACTGTCTTGACAGTGGAGGTAGAACAATAGCCATCATCGACCACTGCCCCCTGAAAGCTTTATCTTTCATGAAAGGCATACCTTCAAGAATTTAAAAGATGATTATGATTAATTAAATTTATATGCCACCCTATACCCACAGGTCTCAGGGCAGTTCACAGGATAAAATTACAATGTAAATACATAGAATACATAATCAAAATAAAAACAGAAAAAAACGAATAACACGCGCCACCCCCAATCTCTAAGCTCTATTTACTTCCTTTAACTGGACTGCAGATTGGCCAGCCCATTGATGCCAATAACGGCCGGCCAGTTGCTTTGATGCTCCATCCTTGCCTGACCCAGCTAATCTCCATGTTGTGATAAACCCTGTGTGCCTTTTCTCTTTGGTGGGGATTACTCCAGGCTACAAGGTTAATGCCCTAGCCTTTCTTGAAAGTGTTCTGTGGATTATCCACTTCTTAAAGGGATTGTCTCTCAAACGGCAAGAGTGTTGCTTCTCGGTGCGCTTCTTCTTGCGTAGACCAGAAAAATGGTGAGCAAAGTGGCTAGCGTTGACCTCCCATTTGCTTTCTATGTGATGACTGATGTGAAAGGTTGGCGCATCAGGCTATCCACCTGCTCAATAGCTCTGATGTGTGGGATGTAATCCACTGAGAGCAGTCAAATACAACATTCCTTGTAATACTAGAAAAGACATGTGGGGGAATGTTTGGTCCAGCCAGTCGAAAACTTCCTGTTTCCTCCTGGCTGGAGCATCCTTCCTTTTGCATGAGACTAGAGGTGAGTGTAACCTTACCTGTCCAGGTAACAAAAGGACAAGGCATGCTCTCTCTTTTCCCCCACTTCCTTTGTCATTGAACCAGCTTCTTAGCTAGGAATGCTCCTGCTAGCTTCTCAGCTAGCAGAAGCACTGGGATTATTCCCCCATATGAGGCAGATCCACATGTACATATTTGTAACTAAGCCTGCCTTCAGGAATCCAACTGGGAACTGATGTGAGTAAACTTCTTCTATTATCTTTGAATAAGATTGTCATGTGTTTATTCTTTTTAAGAGGGATTAAAGGGAATTTACCAGGAATATACAATTCAATACCGAATTGTATAACAGTGAGAGGCTTACACAAGCCTGCAACCAGCTATCTGCTGTGCATGTAAGAAGGGGAATGTAAACTCTGCTAAGTAAAGAAACTTGCTAGCACAAGTTAGGATATTAATAAACAATATATCCTCTGCTGCCACCCTGAACATTCCCACATGATGAACTTTATTTTTCTGGGTTCATATTCAATGCGCCATTGTGTTCTGGTGGTTTAGAATCCTGCGTTGAAGGGGGTGCAACTTGATGGTCCTTGGGGATCCTTTCCAACGTGATGATTTGCTCAGTGACTTGATGAGTCTACAATACAGTGGTACCTTGGGTTGTGGACATGATCCATACCGGGGTGCTGTTCGCACCCCGAAAAGTCCGCATCCTGAGCGGCGATATCGCGCATGCGTGAAAGCGCAATATCGCACTTCTGTGCATGCGCGAACTGCACAGAATGCTTCTACTCTGCATGTGCAGACCACGCGGAGTGCTTTTGTGCATGCAGTGAAACCCGGAAGTAAACACTTCCGGGGGTGCCACATTTGCAACCCGCAAAAACGCAACCCGCAGCAGACGTAACCAGAGGTATGACTGTAATTCAATGCAGTCCTTGGAACAATTTCACATGGGTGTGGGGTAAAAGGGGGCAAATAATATTAAATCTTCCTTTCTTCTCTCACTTCCTTTTACTAAATCTTTACCCTCCCCAAAAGAAACTCATACTGAGCAGAGAGTGATAAAGGACTGGCCAAGTAAAAAGTCTCAGATCCATCCATTCCAAAAGAATGCCACCCAACTCAAGAAGAAAAGCTTCCCCTGGGAACCCTTTATATATTGATCCTTTCATTTATGTCCTTAAAAAAACCCACACCCTTAATTTTCAACCCTGGCTGCTCTTAAATTTGCCTTCCTTCCGCTTCTGTGAACATTACTCCACTTCTGGCATTTAAGCCAGGAGTCCATTCTCCATTCAGCAGGTTCAAACAAATACCACTTCGATATATTTAATATAAGTAGTGCTCTGTAATATGGGTAATGGTTCCGCTGGTCTGCATGGAGGCAATGGGCACCCCCCTCCAGCACACAATGCTATGCAAGGCTTTGATTGAATTGCTGGAAGCTGCCTTGGCTTCCAAGCTGCCCTTGGCCTTTCCCGACGTCCTTGGGACGCTTGTAAATTTCATTTGAAGGCTGTCTGAACCCCCTACGCTCCCCAGGTCCAGAAGGCCCAGCTCAAGAGGCTGCCATATTTTACAGACGGATCCCCGAGGCTGAGAGACAGCCAGTCGATGCCTCACAGGAAGTCCATGAATCACTTGCGTATCCTAAACAAGTTGCCCTGAAATTAATGGGACTCATTTTCAACTAGTAAATTTATTTGATTGGCTTATTTTCAGGGAGGAGGACCATAGCTCACTACAGAAAATAAGGAGGGCCCTGCTGGATTAGACCAAAGGCACATCTAGTCCAATTTCTTGGTGGCCAACCAGACCCTTCTGGGAGGCCCAGAGCCACGACTATGGCATGATCCCACTGTTACCCATCCCCCACTGGGACTGGTAATGTTGAGGCACATGGCCTCTTAATGGCTACTAGCCATAATGCCTATGTACTACCTCTACTGTAAGATGTACTAATGCACCTGAACATCAGTTGCTGGGAGCTGCAGGAGAGGAGAGGGCTCTTGCTGGGAGCTGCAGGAGAGGAGAGGGCTCTTGTGCTCAGGTCCTGCTCGATGTTTTTCCACAGGCATCCTGTGAGAACAGGATGCTGGACTAGATGGGCCATTGGCCTGATCCAGCAGGCTCCACTTATGTTCAGATGTTCTTATGACACTTCTGGATGTAACACACAGTCATCAACATGACCTTTCTGGTTCCAGAGAGTGATTCAAGCTCAGGTTGCCCCCTGGCACCTCTAGGTTTAGAAGGCTTCATCCAGAGATTTTGGAGACTCTGTTCCTGCTTGCTGGCTTCCCCTGGGCATCTGTCTGGGGACCATGAGAAAAGGGTGTTCACCTAGATGGACCTTTGGCCTGATCCAGTAGGACTCTTCCTATGAGAGCAGATCTTGACAACTCCATTACTAAAGAACTGCAGCAAATGAACAGACTACTGCAACCCTGAGTGCACCAGGATAGGATTCCCAAACAATAATATTCTGCTGCAATGTGCTCTACGTGGGCATTTTTTCTGAAGGTGAATCAGAAAATTCAACTAAGCCAGAATGTGGCCAGAGGTGCAGCTAGGGGGCAGGGCTAGCAGCCTGTGAGGGTGCCACCCGCGGCGAGTGGCCCTGGGGGTGCCCCCTGTGGCGAGCAACGAATGTCCTGGGGGAGATGCGGCAATGTCACATCCCCTCAGGGATGACCCTGCTGCACCCACCACACCCCCGTTCCTCCGCCAGTGAATGTGGCAGCTAGACTGGTTCCTGGGAGTGGCTGCAGGTACCATATAACACTGGTCCTAAAAGAAGTGCATTGGCTCCCAGTATGTTTCTGAGTACAATTCAAAGTGTTGGTGGTGACCTTTAAAGCCCTAAATGGCCTGAAGGAGCGTCTCCACCCCCATAATCAAGTCAGGACACTGAGACGCAGCTCCAATGGCCTTCTGGTGGTTCCCTCACTGCAAGACATGAAGCTAGAGGGAACCAGACAGGCAGCCTTCTTGGTACTCGCCCCTGCCCTGTAGAACACCCTCCCATCAGATGTCAAACACATAGGTAGTTATAGCATGTGATTTTTAAAAGACACCTGAAGGCATCCCTGTTCAGGGAAGTTTTTTTAGTGTATGATGTTGTATAGTGATTTACTGTTTTTGTTGGGAATGGCTGGGGCAACCCAGTCAGATGGGCGACGTATAAGTAATAAGTTAATAATAATAATATATTGTGTTATATTATAACACAAAATGGATTTTAACATGGAAAAGGAACTTCTTGCACAGGCTGGGGATTCTGCTTGCTTTACAATACATCACTTTATGTGCAGGACCAGAAGTTTGCCTTTACTGCAAAACTGCCCACAATTGGGGGGGGGGAATTGCAGAATATTGATTATAGGATGAATGAACAGGAAAGCACAGGGGTTTCAGGGGTCTTTTCCTGAGGCAAAAAACCAAAAGCGGGAATACACAGCCTTGGACAAAACTGAAATGGGACCATTAGATAAGGAGGAGACTAATGTGGATGAGCTGCTAGCCAAAGTAGACTTCAGCAGTAGATTATTGGGAAGCTGGGAGGCTGAAGCTGGCCACTTCTCCCCCGTTTTTAAAAACTGCTAAGCAAGTAGAGAGTGTGGGTGGCGCTGTGGTCTAAACCACTGAACCTAGGGCTTGCCAATCAGAAGGTCGGTGGTTCGAATCCCCACGAGGGTGAGCTCCCGTTGTTCGGTCCCAGTTCCTGCCAACCTAGCAGTTTGAAAGCACACAGTGCAAGTAGATAAATAGGTACCGCTCCGGGGAAGGTAAATGGCGTTTCCGTGCACTGCTCTGGTTCGCCAGAAGCGGCTTAGTCATGCTGGCCACATGACCTGGAAGCTGTACACCAGCTCCCTCGGCCAGTAAAGCGAGATGAGCGCCGCAACACCAGAGTCGTTTGCAACTGGACCTAATGGTCAGGGGGCCCTTTACATTTACCTTTAAGCAAGTAGAGAGATGCTTGAGCTGACCATTGATCCACCTAGTTCTCCATTGTCTTCTCCTCTTCCTCCTCCTCCCAACCAGTGCCGGATTTACGTATAAGCTAAACATGCTATAGCTTAGGGCCCGACTCTCTTGCCCCCCCCAAAAAATTTAAAGGCGTAAAAACTGGATGTACATTTCCAAAATATAAGATAAAAACAAATAAAATAAAACCTACATACAGCAACAGTGTTTTGTGTTGTGTTGTGTAGGCTCCTAAGATGTAAGTAATGGGCCCCGCCTGCTTGTATTAACTACAATTGCATTGTACAGGTTATAACACTTAATTTCATATTAATAAAGCTATTTATAATTATTAGTAGTTTGCATCATATATTTACACCTATTATTATTTCATGTTATAGCAAGTTTCTAGAGACTAGATTATGAGTCTTTGTAAATTGTGTTTCTAAAGGAACTTTTGTTATTGCCAAATGCCAATGTGTTTGCATTATTAAGTTTGTTATCAATCAATCAATTTATTTATTGATTAGCCCTATGGCCATAGCACATAATAAAAGACCAGGCAGTAGCCTGACACGATTAACAGAAAATACAACAGTTAAAACAATTGAGTAAAATCGAACAGGTTAAAACAAATAATAAAAGTAAAAATAAAAAGCACCAGCAGACGTGACGAGAGTCTCCATGTTGGGAATATACTAAGACTAAGGCTAGGGGGATTGGCCAGAAAGGTGGTCCTGAGTTTCAGGGCCTTAGTATGTAGATGGCTTAAACCAAGGGGTTGTATTTCATTTTAAGTTAGAGCTAATAATATTTCATATACTTCTTAATTGTATTTCACTATTAATATACTTCTTAATTGTTTTCAGTTCACAATTACTTTGATAAAATACATATTTTGTTATGTGCAAATGGCTTTAGATACCTATTAGGTCCATAAATTACCATATAGCATATATTCAACACAAAAAACAGCGACAATTTGTTGTTGACAAAGGACATATAAAGGGCCCCATTACCTTCAGTAGCCTAGGGCCTCATCAAAGCTAAATCTGGCCCTGCTCCCAACCATAGATTTGCTCAGATGCCCAGCTTGCGGGCTCTTCCTCAACCTCCGCCTCCTAACCATAGGATTGCCCAGTTTGTGGACAGCCGAGGACCACCTGCAATGAGACACTCCGTGGACAGAACTCTGGGCTAGGTGGACCTTCGCCCTGATCCCTCAGGGCTCTTCTTATGACTCCAAGGGAGAGTCATCCTTCCATCTTATTATAATACCTGCCAGATCTGAGATCCCTAGCGGGTGCGGGGCTTCCTCTAAGCAATTTAGACTGTGCTCCGAGAGAGATCTGGGCATCCAAGAATCATTCTCGTCCAGTGAAATGGGAGAGGAGGCGAGCAGCCTAAGACCACGCAAAGAATACTCCCCGCTCTAACTTCCCAGCGGAGCAAATGTCTTATGTCTCCCCCTCTCCCTCCCCCGGAAAGAGGGTATTTTGTCCACATTATGTGTTGGAAAGGCAAAGCCAGGATACATAACTTGGAAATTATAAAAGGAAGTAAATCCATCAAAGCAAATTCTTTGGGGAATACAATTAGGCGCGGGGGCGGCGCGGCGCGGCTGCGGGGAGGGGGTGTGCGTCCGCGAGACAAAGGCGCCCACATTGGAAAGCAGCGCCGTCGATGAGTGACGATACGCAGGCGAGCTGGCTGTGCAGTCGCGGGCAGTCTGTGCGTGTGGAAAGGAGGGGGTCGAGCTGAAACCGTGGGTGGGGGGGATGGAAATCAACAAATGTGATTTGGAGGAGACGCTGGAAAGCAAACCAAATCGATGTAAACTCATTTGGGCTTGAAAGGGAATTTGAAAAGGGTTTTAGACTTCCTCCTGCAGACATCCAGAGCAACCTCAGCACATCACTTACCTCTTTCAGAGGTTCTGACTTAACAACCCTTCCTTTCCCATTTCTTTCCTTCCTTCCTTCCACAAGCCCTCCAGTAGCGCAATGGCTCAGTGTGTTTGGCTGTTAACCAGAAAGTTGGTAGTTCGAGCCAGCCCAGGATTCCTGCATTGCAGAGGTTTGGACTAGATGACCCTCGGGGTCCCTTCCAACTCTATAATTCTATTATTCCTTCCTTCTTCCTTCCCTCCCGCCCCGTGTCAAAACTGTGTAGAGAATAATCAACCTACCCAGTAAAACAATATCAACAATACCATGACACCCACCCTAATAGAGAACTCTTGATCCCAATCCCATAACCACAGCGAGCTTATGACATATGCCAATATTGGTGGCCTGGCTAAAGAGTTAACTTTCCATGCAAAGCGACAAAAGCGCAGCGCTGCTTAATTTGGACTGGGCCGTGCCTTTCTCAGTGCGTGATCTGGCAACGCTTTCCCCAGCGATGAGGACTAGTCACAGCCACGCACAGGGACAAAAGCCTGTCTCAGCCCAATGGCTAGGGATGGAAGAGTTATAAATGAACAAGGAACATGCGTACATGCCCCACATTAGATCGTATTTACATTTATTCTTGCTGCTTAAGCGGGGAAAGGGAGTTAAGAGGTGGAGAACGGATACAGATAAAGCCTTCTTTTACAATGGAAGCACGCGCATCCTCCAGAATTTTTGCCTTTTAAAAGTCTTGGATGATGGCTGGAGGTGGGGATATTCACATACGGTGTGAAGAGAGATCTCTTGTTGTTATAGGGTGGGAAAACACTTTCCTGTTAGCCTGGAATACTCCCCCACCCTGGATATATTAGGCTACCATTTATATCTCGCATTTCCACCAAGAAACTCAAGGCGAGTTCCTACCGCGATACGTATTAGTCTCACAACAACCCTGCGAGGTAGGTCGGGCTGAAAGAAAGCAACTGGGCTGAGGTCACACATTGAGCTCCATGGCTGAAAGGTGTCCAAAACAAGACTAGTACAAGACTCCAGTCGCAACACCTTATTTTACCTCACCCACCACACCGCACCTTCTCATTACTCAATAATTCTCTAGAAAATGTTCTGGCCAAGGCGTTTCAGGACTAAGAGGGGGCAAAGGAGGACCCTAAGTGTAGGAAGCTGCCAGTCAGACCACTGGTCCGTACAGTTTGATACTGTACAGTTTGATATTAACCACGAACTCCGCGAGTCCCCGCGTCCCGGAAGTGGCATTTGTGGCGGCGGGACGAGGGAAACTGCAAAGAAATGGTTCGACCGTGCGGAAGCGCTCCCGGAAAGGTGCCGCTGCGCCCATCGGACGGAGGCCGGCGGCAGCCAGAAGAGATCAGGGGCGCCGGCTCCGCCATGGCCAATCAGTACGACGCGGTGGAGTGTCCCTACTGCGACGAGGTCTCCAAATACGAGGAGCTGGCCAAGATTGGGAAAGGCACCTTCGGGGAGGTGTTCAAAGCAAAACATCGTCAAACAGGCGCAAAAGTTGCATTGAAGAAGGTGTTGATGGAGAATGAAAAAGAGGGGTTCCCCATCATAGCCCTACGGGAGATCAAAATCCTCCAACTACTCAAGCATGAAAACGTCGTGAATCTCATTGAGATCTGCAGGACCAAAGCCTCTCCGTACAACCGCTGCAAGGGCAGCATCTACTTGGTATTTGACCTGGCCGGACTCCTCAGCAATGCCCAAGTCAAGTTTACACTTTCAGATATCAAGAAAGTCATACAAATGCTCCTGAACGGCCTGTACTGTAGTACATCCACCGTAATAAGATCTTGCATCGGGACATGAAAGCAGCCAACGTGCTTACCCGTTACAGGTGGGTAGCCGTGTTGGTCTGCCATAGTCGAAACAAAATAGAAAATTATTTCCAGTAGCACCTTAGAGACCAACTGAGTTTGTTCTTGGTATGAGCTTGGTATCTGAAGAAGTGTGCATGCACACGAAAGCTCATACCAAGAACAAGCTCAGTTGGTCTCTAAGGTGCTACTGGAAAGAATTTTCTATTTTGTTTGTGCTTACCCGGGATGGTGTTCTGAAGCTGGCCGACTTTGGCCTGGCTCGGGCCTTCAGCCTGGCAAAGAACAGCCAGCCCAATCGCTACACTAACAGGGTGGTGACTTTGTGGTATCATCCTCCAGAGCTGCTTCTGGGGGAACGAGATTATGGACCACCCATTGATCTCTGGGGTGCAGGATGCATAATGGCAGAGATGTGGACCCGAAGCCCCATCATGCAGGGAAACACAGAACAGCACAACCTCACTCTCATCTGCCAGCTTTGTGGATGCATTACCCTGGAGGTGTGGCCAAACATGGATATATACGAACTGTATGAGAAGCTGGACCTGCCGAAAGGGCAGAAGCGCAAGGTGAAGGAGCGGCTAAAGGCGTACGTCAAAGACCCATATGCTCTGGATCTCATAGACAAGTTGCTGGTCCTGGATCCTGCCCAAAGGATAGATAGCGATGACGCCTTGAATTACGACTTCTTCTAGTCCGACCCTATGCCCTCTGATCTCAAAAACATGCTCTCTACCCATAACCAATCCATGTTCGAGTACCTGGCTCCACTCAGGAGGAGGGGTGGACATATGACACAGCAGCCTGCCAATCAAGGCGGGAATCCAGTGGCGACCAATCAGACAGAGTTCAACAGAGTGTTCTGATGGCTGTGGACCAAGAACAAGAACGGAGTACTGGTTTCCAATGGAATAACGAAAATGATTTGTTTCAGCTGTTTTTTCTTTTTTTCTTTTTACTGTTGCAAAGCAAAACAAAACTAACAAAACAAAAACTGGTGGGAAGAGAACAAGACAGTTTTGTGTTTTAAGAGCTGCAGGGCTAGATTAAACACTGGAAAGGTGTGTTGAGTTCTGCCTAGCTGGGCTATCACAGACTGAGTTGCAGCTTTTCTGTGCTTGTTGATTTCTAAAGTACTGAAACAATCTCGATGAACTGGTGGTGGTTGTTTTTTTTTTTTTTTAATTCATTGGTTCTAATTCAGAAGTGCTTTCTTTTACTTTACGTCTCCTGAATCTTCCAACATTCAGCTGACAGGCACTTCCACCCTCTGGAATGAATGTCAGTAAGAAAGCAGGCAGTTGGGGGGGGTGGCTGTCTGCATACTGACTAAAGTTGATGGGACAGTGCCCAGTTTACTCTAATAAATCAGCCTCCACTGTGTCCACTGGTACCAGTTGACCTCTTTTGAATTTATTTGACATTGACCTAACAGCTGACATTAGATTCTAAATTGTCATTTGTCGTATGTCCAGTGTGTCTTGTCCCCCCCCCCACCAACTTGTTGTTGAAAGCAACACAGGCCAAGAACCACCGTGATAAATCTATATCAAGGATTGGGAACCTGTGGCCCTCCAGATGTTGTTGCACTCCTGCTCCATCAGTTCCAGTCAGCATGGCCAATGCTCAAGAATCATGGGAGCTGGAATCTCCAATATCCTCTGGAGGGTCACAGGTTCCCTTTTTCCTGGTCTAATAGGTGACTGGCATGAGTTTGGCCAAACTGCGGGAGGCAGTGGAGGATAGGGGTGCCTGGCATGCTCTGGTCCATGGGGTCACGAAGAGTCGGACACGACTGAACGACTGAACAACAACAAAGAGTGAGGATTACAATCCCTGCTATCATCTTCATCATCATTATTATATGCATTAACATTTATACCCCCCCCCACCTTTTCTCCAAGAAGCTCAACTGTTCAGGATTCCCCATCCCTTCCATTTAAAACGCACAAGAGGTTGGGCTCAAAGCGATAAGGATTGGCCCAAAGCCTCATAGCGAGCTCCGTGGTTAACAGGGAATTCGAACCCCCGATCTTCAAGATCCCATTCAAACACCCTAACCAGGTTGTAACAACGACCCTTTCCATTAGCACCTACTTAATAACATTGTCCCTCCTCAAAGGGCCGCTCTGGACAAACCTTCCCAGGCCTGCTCCGATTCCACAGAAAGCCCCCCTTTTCTTGCTCCGGATTTACTACCTCCCAAAAGAGTTGTCATCATCCTTCATTGTGTGTGTGTGTGTGTGTGTGTGTGTGTGCGGGGGGGGGAAGCAGGGGGAGCGTTGGCTGTGATACCTGGTGAGTTTCACTTGGCGGCTGCAAAACCGGGGAGATTTATTCGCTTAAACTGAGCATGATTCACAGGTGACTCGAATTCGACAGAAGTCTTTGATGTAAATGAGGAGGAGGAGGAGGTGGGGTCGGGTGTTCCCGGAAGCTGATGGAGTGTTTTGCCAGAGGTAAGTGACTGTGAAGGCCAATTCTGGATCTACATGTCCTTTCACAGTGGGACATAGGTTTCCCAGTGGGAGCTAATCATGGTGAGGATTTGCCAAACGTGTCTTCCTCTTAGCACGTTTCTCCCTTTCGTCCTGAGTTGAGTGGCTTCAAAGTCCATGACACCTTTGGTAAAGGCTGTTCTCCAATTGGAGCGCTCGCAGGCCAGTGTTTCCCAATTGTTGGTGTTTATACTACATTTTTAAAGATTTGCCTTGAGAGTCTTTAAACCTCTTTTGTTGACCACCAGCATTATGCTTTCCATTTTTAACTTCGGGTTGCAACTTATTCTTTCCTTCCACTTTTTTCTAAGCAGAAATGACTTCGTTCTTCCATCTTATTCACATAACTGTCAACTCCCCCCCCCTTTTAAGGGACATTCCCTTATTCCGAGTAGGATTCCTCGCAAGAAAAGGGAAAAGTTGACAGCTATGCTTATTCACCTTCCGCTCCTCTTTCCTATTCACAATCTTATTTCCTTCCTACCTTCCTTCCCTTTTTGCCCCCCAAACTGATGACTCCTTTCCCCACCCTTCCCCGCGCGACCCCTCACGCGCCTTGGCCCTTTCCTCTGGTTCCATTAAGCCGACGGCTTGTTCCAGCTCATTTCCTTGCCTCCCTTCTCGTTTTAAGAGCTCTCCAAGAGTCTGCAGGGGAAATCCACCGAGAACTCGATTTCTGTCAAGATTATTTTTCATTAGCTTGATTTGAACAGTTACACAAATAATTTTTAATCCGGTTCAGCGAGGGGGCAAAAAGCCTCCAAGATTTTTCCCTCCCTCCCCTTCGAGTCATTCATGTTGCCTCGTATAGGACGAAGGGAGCCGTCGCCGTTGAGGGAAGCCTGAGACTTTCCTCTAAGTTTTTTTTTTGGGGGGGAGGGTTGGGGTTGGGGGGGAGATGAAACCACCACAACACAACGATCTTTCGCAGGCTGCACGTGAAAGTGAGGGTTCTCGCTCTGTGGAGAGGCTGGGGTCATCTAGTCATGCTCCACATCCCTCAATTTAACGGAGGGGGGGGACACACTGTTCCCTAAATGACCCCAAATGCAGGGCCGTTGGTGTGTCCAGGAGCTCTTACCAGCACACACTGCAAATGCAAGAGAAAAGGTTCTCATGTAGAAGTTCCCGGCTTCAGCTTCCAGCATCTCTAGGTTAGGGCTGGGAGAAACACCTGTCTGAAACCATGGAGAGTCTCTGTCACCTAATGTAGACAATGCTGAGCTAGTATAACCAGCAATGTGACTCAATACAGGAAGCCCACAACTTACACACATTTAACTTACAGGTAGGTAGCCGTGTTGGTCTGCCATAGTCAAAACAAAATAATAAATAATAAATAAAAAATCCTTCCAGTAGCACCTTAGAGACCAACTAAGTTTGTTCTTGGTATAAGCTTTCTTGTGCTATCTGTATCTGAAGAAGTGTGCATGCACATGAAAGCTCATACCAAGAACAAACTTAGTTGGTCTCTAAGGTGCTACTGGAAGGATTTTTTTATTTTTTATTTTACACATTTAACTTGTGTGCATTCAGCTTTACATGTTTTTTCCCCCAAAAAAATTAAGGGTGGAAAGGGAGCAGGGTTCCTGGAAAAATGGTTAGCAATCCCACCCACTATCAAACCCAATGTGCTTTGACTATACACAATTTTGATTTCAGGCATGATCACTGGAATGTAACCCCCCTATACGTTGCAGACTTATTGTATTAGGCAGCTTCCTATGTTCCAGAAGTGATGCAGCCTTCTTGCCCACTGGTGGAACAGCCTGCCAGACTTAGGTTTTAAGATGAGGGATCTCCAAGAGGGATCTTCAACTGCAGTCTCTCAGCCCATCCCTGTCTCCATCATTTTCATAGTCTTTATGCATTTTCAGTAGTAAATTCAGATAAATTATCTAGCTCAAAAGAACCCCCTATTCCCCCCTTCCTCATTCATCTCATGTGTATGTATTATAAACATAGAGGTATTTAAACAAATCATGTGGAGATGTCCGTTGAAGCTTTTAGGTAATGTTATGCACATTGTCTCAACAGATCACTCAAGATAATACCTCATCATGGTGATTCTGATGTGCTGAATAAAAATATAACATGTTTCCTCAAAGTTATCATTGGAATTTTTTTGTGCTTTAAGTTTGGCGCTGTGGTCTAAAACACTGACCCTCGGGCTTGCCAGTCGGTAGGTCGGTGGTTTGAATCCCCGCGATGGGGTGAGCTCCCGTTGCTTGGTCCCAGCTCCTGCCAACCTAGCAGTTCGAAAGCACGCCAGTGCAAGTAGATAAATAGGTACCGCTCTGGCAGGAAGGTAAACGGCATTTCCGTGCACTGCTCTTGTTTCGCCATAAGTGGCTTAGTCATGCTGGCCACATGATCTGGAAAAACTGTCTGCGGACAAAACGCTGGCTTCCTCGGCCTGTAAAGCGAGATGAGCCCCAAAACCCCATAGTCGTTCGCAACTGGACTTAACTGTCAGGGGTCCTTTACCTTTAACTTTAAGTTGCTTAGATGGTTTTTCCATGAGCATATTGTTCGAGATCTCGTACCGTGCCCCCACTGTCAAAATAAGCAGTCACCTTCCATTTTTTAGCTGAAACTTGTCCTGCAATCATATGGACTGCTTTTGCCATTGCATTCCCACTTTTGGCCCTTTTCATTTACAGTGGTGCCTCGGTTTAAGAGCCCCCCTGTTTACGAACAATTTGGTTTACAGACTCTGCAAAACCGGAAGTAGTGTCCCGGTTTGCGAACTTTACCTCGGTCTAAGAACGGAAGCTGAACAGTGGAAGGGCACCAGCGGCGGGAGGCCTCATTAGGGAAAGCGCGCCTTGGTTTAAGAACGGTTTCGGTTTAAGAACAGACTTCTGGAACGGATTAAGTTTGTAAACTGTGGTACTACTGTACATGGTTGGTGGGGATTTGGTGGGTCTGATGATCTACACACCCACCCAAGCCCCATACAACTTGCAAGCGTTTCTGAAGCACCCCAAAACATTAAATATTCAAACCACCTTGCACTAATTCAGCAGGCCCCTGCTGTGAAAACGATCCTCCTTTTGCCGGAATCCAACTTTTGATCTAATTTGTTGCCCCATCCAACTTGACTTAAAGAGTAAAATGGGGCATTCAGTTGACATCAATCAAGGCTCAGTCTGAGGAGGCACGAGGATAGAATATCAGAGAGGTGACCAAGCATGCCACATGATTCAAATCAACTCAGCATTGATTAATTGGGTTCAGTCAGAGTTTCTGGATCATAACAACTGTTGTTCTCCTTCACGTAACATCAACAGGGCCTTGAAAGGGAGAGTATCCATTTCCATCCTGCTCCATCTAGGCGTGTGGTTGCATTAAGACAATCATTTTGTATTAAACCTTTAAAGGCTGGGTGAGTTTTAGACAAACTCAATTTGCTCAAGATGGCCCGGAGGGTGATTAGACAATGTTGGCTCCTTCCCTTCATCAAGAAGATTATATATATATATATATGCGCAATGTTTTGACATATGGAAAGGATGTGTGTGTTTTGAGGGGGGGGAATACAACTGAAGATGGTTTTGAAAAAAGATACAGAAAAGGGAAAGCATTTGGAAGCGTCAACTATGCATGAAACAATGTTGAGATATATACACACACACATCCAAGATTTGATGAAAGAATCACGACGTGCCAACATTAATGAAGCACAGAGAAGAGAGAAAAAGAGAGAGAGAGAGACTAAAAGCCCTGTTGCAAGGTAACTGTGGAGTGGGCTTCTGAGATGGTTGGACCCTGCTGGAGAAAATTCCTTATAGATCACAGGGATCTACTATGTATATAATGAATAAAGTGGACTCTCATATATCTATATCTTCTTCTTCTTCTTCTTCTTCTTCTTCTTCTTCATATATTCAATTTTGAAAACGTAAGCACATTAACTTCGAATTGAATCTATGTTTCTCTTGCAAAATGAACAAGGTGACTTCCCACACTTCCCTCCGTTGTGTTTTTATTCCTACCTGCATTGTATGTCAAACTATATCCAATAGATATTTCCTCTTCTACATTTATTTTCATTCTCAGTCTGCTGCTCGTAATTCAAATCCTGCCTGCAATTTCATTTGATTATAATTCTTTCTCAAATCTTCCAAAAAAGGGGTTTCCATTCTTCAATTAAAAAACAATAACAAAACACAGTCACTTTGGTCTCTCACTCCTGCTGTCAATTTTCCCTCTATAAACCTTACTAAAATGTATTAAAAAACAAGCAAACCACCCCACCCCTGGACTCTTGCTTTCAACTTCACCAGTTCCACATAGTCCATTAGTTTTGTAATCTATTCCTCTTTGGTTGGGACTTTCCCCCCCTTCCAATTCTGCACGTATAGGATTCTGGCAGCTGTTGTTGCACACGTAAATAGTTTAATCATCTTTTGGACATTGGGATAAGGTGGACTCTCAGATAACCAGGTCCTGAGCTGTACAGGACCTTATATGTTATTACTAACACCTTGAATTTGGCTTGGTAGCAGATGGGTAGACAGTGCAAATCCTGCCCCTACAGGGAACCTCACCACCATGTTCAGCACCAACTGCAGCCTTACATAAGAGTGCATTGCAACAATCAGACTGAAGTTACCAATACGTGGACAATTGTGGTCAAGCTACCCTATCCAGGAATGGTTGCATCTGTCTTACCAACCAAAACTGGTAAAAAGGTGGATATTGCGCTTCTCCCTTGATGCATGGTCCATGATTGGGAGTGTATTGTACCTTAGTTCTCAAACGCCTTGGTACTCAAACAACTTGGAAACCAAACACTGCAAACCCGGAAGTAAGTGTTCTTTTTGTGCTTTAAAAGTTTGCGAAGTTTTTTCTCTCCCCAGGAAGTGCTCACATAAATGCAAAATGCCCCACAGGTGCTCACTTTCCCTGTTTTGAGTGCCACACTTGCCATAGGGCTTGCTGATCAGAAGAATGGCGGTTCGAAACCCTGCGACGGGGTGAGCTCCACAGCAGCAAAGGAGGAAGAGGAAGGAGCAGCCCAAAGGGCTGCTTTGGGCTGCTCGTTCCTCCTCTACCACAGTGGCAAAGGTGAACCGGCTTATACTTGAGTCAATAAGCTTTCCCACATTTTTGTAGGGAAATTAGGTGCCTCGGCTTATATTTGGGTCGACTTATACTCGAGTATATACGGTTTCTGTTTTTGGAAGTGACTGTGTGGAACCCAGTTCACTGTGTGGAACCCAGTTCAGCTACTGATTGATTGATTGATTGTGTGACTGCAGTACATTGTTTATTGCTTTCATTTTATGGATCAATGGTCTCATTAGATAGTAAAATTCATGTTAAATTGCTGTTTTAGGGGTTGTTTTTAAAAGTCTGGAACGGATTAATCTGTTTTGCATTACTTTCTATGGGAAAGCGCGCCTTGGGTTTGGAACGCTTTGGTTTTGGAACGAGCTTCTGGAACAGATTAAGTTTGAGAACCAAGGGACCACTGTACTGGCTTAAAATATTGGGGTGGGTGGGTCAGGTAAGCTCCGCCCTGCATAATCACATGATTTGAGTGGCACACCATTTGAATGGCAATGCCCATCAACTTGGAGGGGGGGAGCAGCCCCCTCAAATATTTTACTGGGTGAGCTGAAGACCCCTTGACCCCTAGGAGTTGGCTCCTATGTTGGCTTATTTAAAACCAAAGTAAAGAGAATGGTGAGTAATACAATGAGAGAGGGAGAGGGGGAGAGAGAGAGAGAGAGGGGGGGGGGAGAGAGAGAGAAGTGGTTTCGCTTCCTCCTGAAAATAAAGTCACAGAGTAGTGAGGACCATTGTTACCCCATTCTGAGTGACAGCATCTTCCCATGAAATCTAAAGCTGTACTCTCCCCCTGTCTCTCTCCCTGTTTCAACCCCCCCAATCCCTCTACTTGATCTGAAAGGCTTTCTAATAAAATAGAGATGTAACTCTATCTGCAATAAGTGCAGCAAATGTTCAATGGATAACATGTAATTAATAACAGAAATGCTTCTCTCTTATTAAAACGGGGGGCCTCCTTTAGCCTTTCACCTCCATATAAGTGTCTCTCTGGTTTTATGATGGCAATGGACAACATTATTGTGCGAGCCTACGTGTGTGTGTGTGTGTGTGTCTGTGTGTGTGTGTGTGTCTGGCAAAAAAACCAAAAACAGGGTTCACATAATTTTGGCTGAGATTGACTTGGTTGTGGTTGGTTTCCGTCTCTCTCTCTCTCTCTCTCTCACCCCCCCCTTGGTATATTCTTATTTTATTTGCTCCTAGTGGTTTATAGGGAGGCTGTCCGCCGGATGAACTCAATCAGTGTATGAAAGCAAGCCTTGTCCCTTTGAGTCAAGATCCTGTCTATGGACCTCAGTGCAACTGTATCTATTTACACACAAACAGACCAGGAGGGGAAGAGAAGGTGCATGTGAGCAGTTGTGTTAGTGAAACAGGGGCAGTAGGACAGGGGTGTGCTCAGTCCATTGCACCACCAAGCACCTGAGAATGTATCAATATTTATCTGTGTGTGCAGCAATGGTTTTACAAAAAGGAGTGGCCAATTGTGTTCCTATAGCATGGGTAGGCAAACTAAGGCCCGGGGGCCGTATCCGGCCCAATTGCCTTCTAAATCTGGCCCCTGGACGGTTCAGGAATCAGAGTGTTTTTACATGAGTAGAATGTGTCCTTTTATTTAAAATGCATCTCTGGGTTATTTGTGGGGCATAGGAATTCATTCATTATTTCCCCCCAAAATATAGTCCAGCCCCCCCACAAGGTCTGAGGGACAGTGGACTGGCCCCCTGCTGATAAAGTTTGCTGACCCCTGTCCTATAGGGAACATGCACTTCCTTACGACATAGCATTTAATCCCATTTTGGAAACCATGCCAGCTTCAGAATCTCTTGGGACAGCGTCACTGCAGAAGAATGAAGACCCCTGTAAATATGTCTATGAAAGAGGGTTTGCTATCTATTGGTTTATCTGTGCAGGGTGTTTGTGAGGTGATGGCTGTGTGCATTTTTCTTTTCTTTTTTAGCTTATAGGGCATCTTCCAGTTTAGAGCGACTCCAAATAGGATCATACTGTAACACGCAGCACAATGCTCTGAGCGATCGGAAGCTGTGGAGGTTGGTCGGAAAGCAGGGGTGTCGCTAGGGGGAGCGGTACGCCCTGGGTGACAGGGGAGGGGGGGTGACAAGCGGCGGCCCCTCCCGCCACTCCCCAAGGGGAGCCCTGCCGCCCGGCACCCTGTCTGTGCAGCGCTGCTGCTCCCGGGGCGGACGAGAACACGCGCCGCTCGCTCCGTCGCCCCGTGAACGGAAGCGGCAGCGGCAGCCCCTCCCGCCACTCCCATGCTCCGCCGCTCCCTCCGTCACCCTGGGAGCAGCAGCACATGGCCCAATGACAGAGTGCGCCTGCGCGACATTTCGTGCAGGCGCACTCCGTCGTCGGACTGCCACTTCCGTGGCCCCCTTTTGAGCAACATTTCGTGCAGGCGCACTCCATTGTGACGTCACAATGTGACGTCACAATGCCCCGCCCCCAGGGCATTTCCTTTCGCCACTCCGGGTAGCGCAGAGCCTTCCTCCGCCACTGTCTGAAAGGGCATTGTAGAGTTGGATAAGGTTCAGAAAATGGAAACCACAATGATCAAAGGGGGGGGGTGGAATGACTCCCTTACAAGGAAGGTTTGGGGATTATTATTATTTTTTACTTTACAGAAAAGGTGATTAAGAAGGGACATCATTATAAAATGATGCATGGTATGGAGAAAGTGGATAGAGAAAAGCTTCCCGCCCCCCTCTCTTAAAATTACAACTTGGGGACATTCAGTGAAGCTGAATGATGGAAGATTCAGGACAGATTTTTTTTTTTAAAAAGTCCATATTCATATGGAACTTAAACTATGGAGCTCGCTCCCACAGGAGGCAGTGATGGCCACCAATCTAGTTAGTTTTAAAAGAGGATTGGACAAATTAATGAAGGCTCAGAATATCAATGGTTACTAGCAATGATGGCTATGATCTACCTCCATGGCTAAAGGTTGTTATGCTTCTAATTATTGGTTGCTGGTTTTTTCAGTTTGGAAGTCACGGGAGCAAGAGAGTGCTTTTGTGCTTAGGTCTTGCTTGAGGATTTCCTGCAAGCATATGGTTGGCCATTGTGAGAGCAGGATGCTGGACTAGTTGGGCCATTGGGCTGATCCAGCAGACTTTTTTATGTTCTTATGTTCACTGTTCCACCAACCTCCAGCACCTACTAAGGTCTCAGTAACTATCTCCTACAATGTCCACAGTGTAGGAGAAACTGTTTGCTCCTCCTCCATTTCCATTTCCATTTCCATTGACTCATACTCTTACACTGAACAGACCCCTTTAAACATGGCTGCATTTCACTGGATGGCAGGATTGGACACCCGCCTTCCTTTCCACCTTGAACAGAGGTGTACAACTGTGTACTACCATGAATAAGCCGGCATGAAGTGTCCATAAAAATACATAAATTAGTGAAAAGAATACACAAAAATCCATAATTTTAGGGGAGATTACTTTGCAAAAATGTGCATATTGCCCAAAACTGCATACAAAAATGTGTACTGCACTTTTCCACCTATAAGACGCGCCCTAATTTTGTGGATTCAATATTAAGAAAATGGGGGGTGATTGTCCAGAATGGGAGGAATGCCGGAAAAAAGCTCACCCAAATTCCAAACGCTTGCGATCGAACACAACGCAGAAGCCCCCTATCCTATTTCTGATCGATACCAGCAGTCACCAATCACATGCCCAATTGCCATGGCAGAGCCCAATCACAAGCAGCCATTGCCACAGCAGTGACCAATCGCAAGTGGACATTGCCGGAGAAACGGCCAATCACAAGCGGACATTGTTGCAGCACCCCCAAATTGCAAGCGGACATTGCCGCAGCAGCCTATCACCCGCAATAATGCCAGTGGCAATCTACTCAAGACAGAAATAATTTCCACCATTCCCCCTCTCCACTACCCATGTATAAGATGACTCAAATTTTTAAGCCTTGTTTTAAGGTAAAAAAAAAAAATGTCTTATACATGGAAAAGTGCAGTATATTAGGAGAAAGTCACACTAAAACGCAGATGAATTTTCATGATGACTTTCAACAAACAAACAAACAGACAGACAGACAATGTGGAAATTTGGAGAACTGGATTTAAGATTGGAAAAAGGAGAAAATGAGCAAAAGCAGAACTGAACACAACTGAACAAATCTATGCTAGGGCTGCAAATGCTTTTGGACCAGCCCCAGCTTTTTCTGGGTCAAAGTCAGCCTTGACTTTTGTACTTAAGGTGGTTGATTCTGCTGTGATCTCTACCTACCTACCTCCCTACCTACTGAATCTTTCAGCCTCATGCTCATCTAGGACCTCTGAATATTTCTTTCTTCAAAGTTCTTCTCTAGGAAGAGCTCCCATGAGGCACCACTCTACCATGTCGATCTCATCCCCCCCCTCCACCGGTTATACACTTAGTTGGATTCTCAGCCATGCAATCTCATTTCCATCCCATCTTTTCTTCCACTCCTTCCTTTGCTACCTCCACTTGCACTCTGACTGATCTGCCTGCTCAGGACTGGGACTGGCTAGTGCTTTGGGGTTGAGACAGAAGATCAGGCTGTTCTGATCTCTGGGAGAGACATCGAGCTGGATGCTGGCTCTGTTCCCATCATAAAGTGAGAAGCAACTTGGTGGAGAAAAGCAGGTTTCTTATATGCCTGGGAGGGTCAAGGAAACTGGATGTCATCTTGGAGTCCCAGTTTTTCATCATTAACACCAGCTTCACCTGTTTATTTGTATGCCACTTTAGTACAAAATTGTGTCCAAGGTGGCTCACCACAGATAAAGTGAACAATTAAACATAACAATTCAAAAATGATATATTAGAAACAATAACATCAATAAATAAATATTTTTTAAAAAATAACCAATCCATGTAAGTTTGTATAAAATAACACAAATAAACAATCTTAAAATTACACAGGTGAGAGAATATTGTAAAACACATTTTAAAAACAGTATACTAAACACCCACACTCTCCAGATGATGTATGTATTTCCAGTAGTTTGTATCCAAGACTCAATCTTCAAAGTTACTCGGCAGGGGAAATACTAAGATCATGAAGAAAGTTTTCCCAGGATGAGGCTCATCCATTGTACTCTGGCAATGCTGCCTCTTCCAAATGCAGGAAACTCAACTGCATAATTTGTGGCTTTCTATATTTCATTGAATGTCCCAGAATTCCCTCTGATCTGGGGGCTGTGATAAGAGAGGTGGCAGTGGCAGCAATTAGCAGATAGTTGTGAGACACCAGAGAGTAATGGAATAGTTTTGCCTACCTTGTAAGGGAGTTGTGCAAGGAAGTGCGTGAGCGGGCTCTCCTGCTTTCTGTTTTGAATTTGGCTTCTTCTTGCCCTTGTGCAACCTTTTACGTTTGTCCTTGATGAATTTCCACGTCTTGCCATTTGCCCAGGTCACTAATTTATTGAGATCGTTCGGTGCAGTTAGCCTGCATGCGACCCTCTCCTGGGCCATTATTTATATGCTTAAAGGGAAGGATGTTTAAATGATTGCAGGATCGGGATTGATGTTTGCTAAGAGGGCCCCAGCCGGTTTGTGTGTGTGTTATTACAGAGTTTGTTCAGCCTTCTGGAATTTATCACTTAGTTACCTTTTTCTGCCTCTCCCCCGACATCATGACTGACTGATGGAGAAATGAGTAAGCCGTGAGGCAGGATTCCGGTTTCCACATGGAGTGCAATAATCAGGGCCAAAGCCACTTGCAACATTGTAACGTAAATAATAGGAACAGATTGTAACATAAATAATAGGAATAGATTAAGCAGAAGTTGATTGTGTGAGGAATGCAGGTGTTAAACATCAGAATTCTCTCCCCAAAACAAACAAACAAACAAACAAACAAAGAGCAATGCTTCAAAATCTGCACACTTCCCCCCCAAATTGTTACTGTGGTTTGGAACTTATCCAATCATGGCCCACCAGATGCTATGGAGAAGCCCCCAGCAGGGCAGTGAAGCAACAACACACCTGACCATCTCAGCAACTGGAATCCATTGCAAAATAAACTATTATGTGATTAGTGATCTATTAGCTGGGGGGGGGGACACACAAAGTTGTTGTCCTGAATGCCCTCCTGGTGTGAATGATTCTTTTTGTACACCCGAAAAATGACACTGGCCTGATAAAATAATAAATCTAGGGAAATCGCCCCCCCTGTCCTTCCTTTCTGTTCCTTTCCATCAAACCCTCCGTCCTCCCCCCCTTTAAAAAAGTTTCCATTGCAGTTCATCCCCAAATATTTTAATTGAAAAATGTCACCCCTGCCCCCCACCCCCAAGATAAATAACATCCTCGGTTTTCTTGTGCTGACGGGTCTGATCTCCTCCAGAGACATCAGCTGGGGAAGACTCTGCACCCTGAATGAACTTTCGAACTTTACCCTTCGGCTCCAGCCGATTCGTTTTTCTCAACACCCCGTCAACAAGTGGTTGTTGCACATATGAAAAACAGATTAAAAGAGAGAGAGAGAGAGAGAGAGAGAGAGAGAGAGAGTGCAACTTCAACTCTTGCTCCTTCTGATTGGAAATGCATCTTATTGGATTGTCCGGTAAGTTCCAACTTTGGCAGCTGCTTACATTCCACCCCCCCTTTAAATTTTCTAACTGTATGGCCACGGGCAGCCTTCCTATGGCGGAGAAGTGCCATAAGTAAAGAGAACGGCCTGCCATCTGCTTGGCTACTTGATCAAGTTACAGTAATAAATTCTTGTGAATTTCCAGAGTGTTTTGCTGCGCTACCACTAAGGCAGTGATGGAAGCCGCAGTGTGGATCTCTTTGTGCCGATTCAACAGCAACTCCTTCTAATGCAAACTTGCTGTGGCAAATAGAGATGGGAGAAGAATGTAATTTTTTTTTAAATAAAAAATTAGTACATTATTTTATGTACTACCTTTCCACACTCCCCCTAGCCGCTCAAGATGGTGCATGAGGTACTCCCCTTCCTGTCCTATCATCACATACTCCTGCCAACCTAGTAGTTTGAAAGCATGCCAGTGCAAGTAGATAAACAGGTACCACTGTGGCAGGAAGGTAAACAGCGTTGCCATGTGCTCTGGTTTCTGTCACGGTGTTCTATTGTGCTGGAAGTTGTTTAGTCATGCTGGCCACATGACCTGGAAAGCTGACTGTGGACAAATGCTGGCTCCCTCGGCCTGAAAGCAAGATGAGCGCTGCAACCCCATAGCCACCCTTGACTGGACTTAACCATACATGGGTCCTTTACCTTTTACCTTTACCTATCATCACAAGAACCCCTTTGAGATAGGTTAGGCTGAGAGACAGTGACCGCCCCAAGATAACCCAGTGAGGTTCATGGCTGAGCAGGGATGCAAACCCTCATCTCCAAGGTCATAGTTTGACAATGTAATGTTGAGAACCAGTGTGCCTCTAAATTTGGTTGAGTTTGCTTCTAAAGGTGAACTTTCAAAATTTGTACTTTCCAAAACAAGACCCTTGGCTTGGCAGCAGTAGATGTGAAAAGGATTGGGGGGGGGTCTTAGTAGACCATAGCTTCAACATGAGTCAACAGTGTGATGCTTCAGCAAAAAAAGCTAATGCAATTCTAGGCTGCATCAAAAAAAGTATAGTGTCTCAATCAAGGGAAGTAATGGTACTACTCTAGTCTGCCTTGCTCAGACCCCGCCCAGAGTCCTGTGTCCACTACTAAGCACCACTGTTCTAAGAAGGATATTGATGAGTCGAAACGTGTGCAGAGTTGAGTGACCAAGATGATCAAGGGTTTGGGAAACCAAGCCATATGAAGAACAGTTGAAGGAATTGGGCATGTTCAGCCTGGAGAAGTGAAGACAGAGATGCAATATGATAGCCAAATATCCAAAGGACTATCACATGGAAGCTGGAGCAAGCTTGTTTTCTGCTGCTCCAGAGAGTAGGACCTGAACTTGCAAGAAAGGAGATTCTGACAAAACATTAGGAAGAACTTTCTGATAGAAAGAACTGTTTGAGAGTGGAACAGACTACCCTGAAAGGTGTTGGATTCTGCTTCATTGGAGGTTTTAAAACAGAGGTTGGATGGTCATCTGTCAGGAATTCTTTAGCTGCAATTCCTGCATTGCAAGAGGTTAAACTAGATCACCCTTGGGATCTCTTCCAACTCTACAATTGTATGATTCTATGAAACACAGCCATCCTTTGAAATTTACACATCTCTGAATTTGCAATGCAGTTCTCCACTAAAAACAATGTGTATAAGAATGCATAAACTGGAGATGGGATTCAACGAAGCCAGCTGAGGCTGATGGGACTTGTAGTACAAAACACTTGGAAGGCCCCACATTGGGTAAAGGCTGCAGTAAGCCTTTCAAAGCAAAATCCTACACACAACTACTTGGCAGTTAGTTCTCCTTAGGTCAATAAGGCTGGTTATTCCAAGGTAGGTGGTACATAGGGTTTTAGCCTTTGAGATCTACTTTCCAGTGCATTCATCAAGGCTTACTATAAGGTGACAGAAGAAAACACATTGGAGCAGGTCCTGATTTTTCACTGTTTCCAAATTCACAGCTTCCTACATTACAGAACTGAATTATTAGCACAAGTGTGAAGAAAAAGAGGCTCCCTTTGAAGACCTAATCCAAACCAGTCGTTCAGACATGAAAGATTTGATCTTAACTGTGTACCACATTTTCCCGCATATGATAACCGTCAGTAGAAAGACAAGCTATCAGATGTACACAAACGTAAGCGTAGCTCTGCTGGATGATAAAAAGCAGCTTCCTGTATTCCTTGTGACATTGAGAGATGCCTTTTACAGGGCTAGTTCTACCATTAGATACCCATTCTCCCTTTTCTCTTAAGCTATCCTGCTCTGCACCTCCTAAGCTAACCCACTGGCCTCCAACATGGATGGAAAATGTCGTCCTATCATCACTGTTGAAATAAGATCCAGCTGCTAGTTTGGGTGGAGTGTCATATTGTGCTTCACATACTAGAGTAAAATGGTCTTCCAATCACTCTGCTGATGTTGTTGGACTCCACCTCCCACCAGTCCCAGCAAGCATGGTCAATAGTCAGGAATGATGGGAGATACCTATCAACATCTTGAAGGCACCACATGTTGGAAGTTTGGGTGCAGGTCGGCTTGCAGAAAGGGGCTGCATGGGTTAAAACAGATAGAGTAAGGGATGCCCAGATCTCCACACTTTCTCTGTACCTTTAACCTCTATGCTAACTTCTCTCTATCCTTCGAAATTTAGACTGATTTGTCCTAGGTTGCATCCTGTTCACAACTTCCTCTTCCTCCTTTCCCTGGACCTTGAGGCATGAGGTCATATTGGATGTACCTTCTGAAAAGAAAGGGGCAGACAGAGCTTCATTGTTTCTCCAACTGGTTGGTTAAGTAGGAATATAGAACTCTTTCCTATTAAAAATGTACTTCCCTTAAAGTATTGGGGCTCATCCACACTTATCTTCCACCACTCTTTCCAGACAGCACTTTAAAACGCCATGTCAGAACACACACACACACACAATATATATACCTAGGAGGCGGGCCTACACGCAACTGCCACAGCTGAAGAGGCTCCAGAGAAGCCTCCGGAACACTGCTGCTGTTGCTGCTGCTGTGAGTGTCTGGGAAGACCGCTCCCTCCTCCGGCCAACTCCATCGGGCCTAGGAGGCGGGCCTACACTCACCAACACAGCTTAAGAGGCGCCGAGAAGGGCAGCCTCGGCTCTTGCTCTGTAAATTACTATTGTTTGTATAATGTATTTTACTTGTAATGTAGCCAAAGCAAATTCCGAGTTATTGAAAAATGTACTTGGCCAATAAATTATTCTATTCTATTCTTCTTCTTCTTCTTCTTCTTCTTCTTCTTCTTCTTCTTCTTCTTCTTTCTCGAGAAAAATATACAAATCAGGGAGGCAGTCATGGTGAGTTCTGGCACCTCTCTTTCTAGAAAAATAACACTGACAAAACTTAATATATTTTTCCTTAAAAAAACAAACCATACCAAGAGTTTTATCTAGATACTATGAAAACACAAATAGGGTGTGTGTGTGTGGTGGTGGGGAGATAAATAGAGAAAGAAAAATAAAAAAATAAAAAGAGTAGAAAAGAGGTTAAAGGAGAAGGATAGAACAGTAAGATTTAGAAAATAAAGAACTTCTGATTCTTCATTTGTCCGCTATTAAAAAAACCAATATTAACTTTGTCCAATCCAATATAACACCCAACAAAGCCAATTTCTATAGACAAACATTAATCCTGAAATCCAGATATCATCATTACATTTTCTTTTTCATACAAAAAGTCTACAAGGGGTTTCTAATCTTTAATAGATGTTAACAATGACTCTTTAAAGCTGAATTGGAGCAAATATCAATTTGGGTTTTCTTCGGATTGACGATTGCTCCGATTGAGCTTTAAAGAGTGGTTTTTGTCAGGAAAGCTCTGGAGCATAAAAGAAAAAGTTGCTTGGACACAGAAAATCTGTTCCTGGAAAGAGTGGAGGATAGGTAAGTGTGGATAAGCCCTCAGTGTTAAAGGTGTGTTTCAAGCAAGGATTCATTTCACTAAAGTTAACTTATTCAAACTCCATATGCTAATGCCACATTTCCCTGCTTTAAGTAGGAAATCTGGGAGACTTCCTAGTTATTTAGAAATAAATCATAATAGAGCAATCCAACTCATGCCTACTCAGAAGTAAACCACACTGAGTACACACAGCTAAGTGTCTGTAGAAATGCAACCTTAGGGCAGGTTCCTGCAATGATTTTATCACTGAAAAACATCTGCTTCTCAAAAGCACTCAATAAATAATTTTAATCACTAGGGCTGTAACATGTAGTCAGTGAATAGGTTAGTTAGAGCAATCAATTCAGAACATTTTAATTGACCAGAAAGGTGCTCTCCCGATGAACCAATCAGCAGATTTATTCATGAAATAAATATACCAAGTTCCCATAAAAGAGGAGAGAAGAAGGAAAGAGGAACGAACTCTTTCTAAGATGATGTTCTCTAGCATATAGTGCAATCATCTAAAGACTTAAGATGCTGCCAAGGCTGAGAAATAACTCAGTTGTAAACTGGATCTTCTAAGATCATAATTCCTGAATGTGTAACAAGCCCTGGCTTTGTTCCAAGAGAATATTGTTGTTGTTGGCATCCATCTGTCTTGAGAGGCAATGGAGTGCACCTCTGGGGGTGAAGTCAAACTGCTGCGTTAGCAGCACTGAGGTGACTTCCCCAGGGCACAAGCCTGGGTGGTGTGTATGGAGGTCCTGGCAGTGGTGTAGCATGGGTTGCCAGGTCCCAGGGCTGCGTAGAGTAGGGTGGGTAGGAAGGAAATGGAAGGTGTACGCATGCACATTCAACTACCTAATGACGACATTCATGTCACTCAGGAGATCACAGCTGCAGAGATAAGAAAGTAAGCCATTCCATTGTCTGGAGAGGTCACTTCCTGGTTCATATGGAGAAGCCATTTTCAACGGAGCCCAGTGATGGAAGTGCTCAGCTGTATTGAGGCAGCACTGGATATTGAAGTTTTGTACCCCCTAACAATTTTGCACCTGGGGCAACTGCCCTTGTGCCCCCCCCCAAGCTATGCTACTGGGTCCTGGGCTATCTAGATGACAAGACCCTCCCCACTCTGTGACATAGTCCAAAAGGGAAGCAGAGCAACATGTTAGGCACTAGCTTGGCTGCAGGAGTTGCTGGAAGGAGGTGTACAAGGCGCCATCCAACCGTCCTAAGGACTCCACTCCAGATTTGTGTAGTGTTTACTCCTTAGCTTTTTTTTCCTTCTCCCAAAGATATTTTGTAAGGTTTTCCTTCTCCTAGATGGGTTCCCTTCTCAGACTGGCGAGCCCCATTTGCCCCTCTACAGCCCATGCAGAAACGTCCTTCTTGACCGTTGGACCTACTATTGGTCTTATCCGCTCAATCCGCCAGAGCCTGTCTTTGCATGTAGGGGAAGTCCCTAACTCACTGAGGGTTTGAGACCCGTTGGCTACCCTCACCTGGTGTAGCTGACCAGTTGAAAGCTGTTTCCCAGGGTGTGGCGGCTGTCTCATGCTGACAGCTTCCAGGAGCCACAGGTGAGAGTTGAGTGCAGGGTTGGGACCAAAGGTGGACAAACAGAAGGAGCACAATGTGTCTTCCACCAGAGGTGTTACCCCTCCTCTAACACCCCATGCGCCCCCAATATTGTAATATCTTCATTATTCAAACTAAGATTGTTCACAGTTCTGGGGGTTGCCAACATGTGCCCATGGGTGCCAGCCTGCCCTCCAGCACCTACAATTGCATCTGTGTGAAACATCTATTCACTCTCCCCAGTCAGTTTCTGTTTGCACTGGCAGAGTATTGTCTACACTGACTGGCAGCAGCTCCCCAGTGTTGTAGACTGGAGTTATTTCCCCATCCTACCCTGTCGGGGATCGAACCTTGGACTTTCTGCATGCAAAGCAGATGCTCTGCCACTGAGCACTCTTCCACCAAGACCAGAGAGCTCTGCCTGAAAGCAGGCTGGAAGCTGGAGACATAAAAGACCAGCTTGCTCTGTGCTGGATCCAAAGCTGTGACTAAGCAAGATCTGTTGGGGTGTTAATGCTGTGGGCCCCTCTATCCTATCCTCAGGTTGTATATATGGGTCAATAAATTCATATATCCTGAAGGCACTACAGTCTCTGCTGACCTTCATTCCAAGGAAACCAAACCTGGGTAAGTGCCTGGATTCACTCACCACTCAAAGATGTGGTAGTGTGTAATAATATCTTTACACTCTCCTTTTTTTCATTTAAGGAAGGAGAGAATATTTGGAGCAAGCCTCTGCCTTTGCCTTTCACACTTTCTCCATTCCACTGATACCTGGCCAAGCAGGTCTTGGAAAGCCTCCCACACTTGGCAGTGCAGGCGAAACAAAAGGGCAGATTGTGGATTCTTCATTTCAAAGCGATCTCCTTCTCTTGCTGCTGTAGGAGCCATTAAAGGAGAAAAGGCTTGTCAACCATCCAAGCAGCATCTCTGGACAACATTTCAAAAAGTGGGAGACATCTGTTCTTAACTCCTTCAGAGGTCTCTCTCTTCTCTCTCTCTCTCTCTCTCTCTCTCTCTTTTGGAGGGGGTGTTGGGTTGTAGAAAGGGAAAAGCGACAAATTCTCCCACCTAACATACCGCTACACTATGCAGAGTCACAGAGGCAAGAGGTGTTCCATCTAATGTTATGGTATCTGTCTAGATGTTCTTGTTACTTTGAATAGATGTCATTTTCGCGATTGGATTTACTTTTTTGCAATTGCAAGTTTTTTGTTTAATGTTGCATTTTAAATTGAAACCCACACCGCGACCTTAGAGTGAAGGGCAGAAAATAAATTGAAGTAACAATAAGAACACAGGAAGTTGTCTTATACTGAGTCAGATTGTTGGTCCATTTAGCCCAGCACTGTCTACACTGACCGGCAGCAGCTCTCCAGGATTTCAGGCAGGAGTCTCTCCCAAATCTGCCTGGAGGTGCTGGGAATTGAACCTGGGAACTTCTGCTTGAAAGGCATACATTCTGCCAATGAGCTACGGCTCCTCCCCATTATTACTATTAATCTTAATAAAAAATAATGGCAGGCTGCGCATTGATCAATGCTCCACCTTGGTGCTCCTTCCTGCCCTCCTCTTTTCAACCTCTGCTTCTTCTTTTTTTAAAAAAACCTCCCCCCTCAGGTTGTAGCCAACCATGTAGATTTACAACGTGTTTTGCGTTTTGAACACCCTTGGATCACACTGGGGTGATGAAAGCCTGATAGGTCTGTAGATAGGGAATTGGAATTTTTGTTTTTGCATTCTCTCTCCCCCCCTCCTGTTCAGAGAGTATAATGAATAAAGTATTATATGCACATGCCCCCCCCCCCGCACAGTGTTTGGCTTTAGTTTGCAATTGTAAAAAGCGCTCAGAAATGCAGCACCGGAGACCACAGGTTTGCCTCGGCCCATGTGCTTAACAAGACCGCAAGGAGTACGAAAAACTAATCACAGCCACATAAGCAGCACTCCGTAACAGAATCTGCTGGACTTGCAAGGGCACAGAAAGCACATGGGCCAGGCCTGTTTGGAAGCCTCCTCGGCTGTCTGCCTTAACAGCTGCTGTAATAAACTTCCCAGAAAGCATTAGGGGTGTGTGTGTGTGTGTGTGTGTGTGTTACCCCAGCAAGAACCTAATGGGGAAGATGTATCAACTAAGCCAACCTGATACAAGCTCTTTCTCTAATAAAAAAGGCTTGCAATTGGCTCTCCTGACTTGGACTGAGTGCTAAGTAAGGCTTTATAATGGGTTATTGCATGCATGCATTTTCTTTTCTTTCTTTCTTTCTTTCTTTCTTTCTTTCTTTCTTTCTTTCTTTCTTTCTTTCTTTCTTTCTTTCTTTCTTTCTTCCTCTCCTCCTTCCTTCCTTCCTTCCTTCCTTCCTTCCTTCCTTCCTTCCTTCCTTCCTGTCCCAACAACTCTTAATGAATATGCTAGCCACCTTCAAATAACTAAAGGGCTGTCACATGGAAGATGGAGCACACTTGCTTTCTGCGGCTCCCATAGCATAGGACCCAAACCAGTGGATCCAAGTGGAACCAATCTTAAAAGGTGGTGAGCTCTCCTTTGTTGGAGACTTTTAAACAGGTTGGATGACCAACAGTCAGGGATGCTTTAGCTGAGATTCCTGCACTGCAGGGGGTTGGACTAGATGGCCCTTGGGTTCCTCCAACTCTACGATTCTATGATTTGCAGCTTGTGGAATTCTTTGGAAGAAGCCGTGTCAGTTCGAAGTGGCATCACAGTGCTTTCAATGTAGGGTGCCTGCATGCCTACCTTTTCCCCCAAGCCAAAGACCTCTCTGCCACCTTGGGTGCACTTTTTCCTTTGCCTCCCCACCAAAGTGCTGAAGACCCCCTTCCTTCCTTCCCTGACTAACAACAACACCTCCCAGTTCTGAGCAGCTCCTCCAACTCCTACGCCTGCAAGACTTGGAATTTCCTGCTTGCGCAGTGGTGTGGTTTCGACTGCTTTGGGGCTGCAGATGGGTTCTTTAATCTCTCGCCAGCTGGGCCCGTGCAAAAGCGTAGAAGGCAATAAGGCAGCTTGTTTGCCAGAAATCGCACCAGCAGGCGGAACAGTGTTCCCCCCTCTTTCTTTCTCTTCGTAAAAACCAGGGATCGACATGAAATAAAACATTAAGCGGCCGCCCTTCCTCTCCTACAAGCTGGTAAATAGTACCACAATCCAGTTCAGACTTACAGCTCTTATTTTGCATAGCAGGTAAGGCTATGTCTTCTTGGCACCCAGTACTGGGCAAGATGGCTTGGGATAAATCTGCTCTGCCTCCGCGGTTAGAGGCTTTTGAATGGTAGTTGCTGGAAACCAGGTTGCCAATTTCTGTTTCTTTCTTACATCATTGATCATAGAGTTGGGAGAGAATATGCAGGAATATGCAGCTGTCTCACACAAGGAATCAAACCTGCAACCTTGGCGTTTCCAGCACTGCACTCTAACCAGCTGAGCTATCCAGGCTGACTTCGGTTTCTCATTTTCTCAAATTATTTACTTATTGTCAGCCTGGATAGCTCAGTTGGTTAAAGCATAGTGCTGATAATGCCAGGGTTGCAGGTTCGATCCCCAGTATGGGACAGCTGCATATTCCTGCATTGCACCGGGTTGGACTAGATGATCCTCAGGGTCCCTTCCACCTCTACGATTCTATTATTCATTATGTCTTGGAGTGGTTTAACAATTAAGCCCTCTTCCCAAGGAACTATCGTTTTGTGAGAGGAACGAGGGAGGGGTCTGGTAACAACTCTCAGCACCCTTAACAAACTGTAGTTCCCAAGAGTCTTGTTTGACTGTTTGAAGCCATGATTGCTGCCATGGTATAGTCTTCTCCATAAGGTTTTCTACATGCAAACCTTTTGCATGGTGATGGTGGTAAGGTGTGCAGCTATATACCTGGGATTTAGCATTCTGACACTTTCATTCATCACCACTTTCTGCCTGAGGTGTAGATCTGATCTCCCTGGGCAGAGAGGCAACATCCTCCCTGGTGTAAGAACATAAGAATAGTCTGCTGGATCAGGCCTAGTCCAGGATCATGTTCTCACCCACCTAGTCCAGGATCATGTTCTCACAGGACGCCTGTGGGAAATCCAGAAGCAGGGATTGAACAGCACTCCTGTAGCTTCCAACAACTGGTATTCAGAAGCATTGCTGCCTCTGACCGTGGATGCAGAGCATACCCACCATGTCTAGTAGCCATCGATAGCCCTTCCTTCCATGAATTTGTCTAATCCTCTTTTAAAGCATCCACATTGTTGGCCAACACTGCCTCCTGCATGAGTGAGTCCCACAGGTTAACAGTGTGCTGCCTTTGTCCCTTACATCAAAGCAAAACACAACTGAAAGAGGCGAAGGAATCAGGCAACGTGCAAAAGGCTGGAAAGAGATAAAGACTGTCACTGTTAATGTTTTGCTTAGAGAAGCAACTAGGTTTCAAATATGTTTGTTGAGCAGCTGTCATTAAGGCTGAAAAAGATGTCTCGGTAATGGGGCAATTGCTGTTTGTACATCCATGTTCCTCCCAGCAATTTATGTGTTTTCCACTACGTTAGCTCATCATGCCTAAATCCCGGAGCCTCTGAAAATAAATGAGTTCTGCATCTCCCTTTCTCCTTCCAGCCCCCGCATGTGGTTCTGACTACTTCCAGAGGGAAGTATTTTTAGCCCCCACTTTTTCGGTTAAGGGTACACACACACACACACACACACAAAATGTTTTCAATCAGCAAAATAATTAGGATGATCAGAAATCCTTATGTAAAATGAAAAGCCGTTGGGCAAGACGAGAGCATTTTCAGCGGGAAGTGCGGGAGAAGCCTTTATCAAGCAAAGAACTGACAGAGCATTAAACGAACATGAGATGGAAAACATATTTGGGAAGGGAGCAATGGCAGTGGTAGACAATTGATGGCATATGATAAGCTCGCAGGGAACAGACCACTGCAGTGCTTTACAAGTTAGGCTATCACAAGAGGAGCATTTCACATTTGAAGAGGGCTTCTGAATGTTCAGAGAACTTTATATGCATCGTGTTACAATGAACAAGGGAAGCATCTGAGACTGAGTCAGGCCATGTGGGAATGTTGTGGATAGTAGGAGAGGATATATTGATTAAATATCATCCTTCCTCACTCACGCTAGTGAGTCAGTTGCAGTGTACATTCCCCAGTATATTGCAGGAAGCTAGTTAGTAGATTCGTTTGAATCTCTCAAGTTAAGCAACCCAGTCTGGCTTGTCCGGATTGGATTAGTTCCTGGTAAATCCCCTTTGTTCCCTCTTAAAAAGAATAAAGACAAAACAATCTTCTCTTTGGAGTAATAAGAAGTTTACTTACATCCAGTTCACAGTAGGTTCCCTGAAGGCAGGCTTTAGCTTGTAGTTACAGAAGAGAGTCTGGGTTCATCCCATGGGGGGGTTGAGCCCATGTGCTGCTGGCTGAGACCCAGCACACAGCAAAAGAACATCAAAATGAAATAAAGCAAAGAAGAAGGAATGGCATCAAGAGAAAGATGGCTGCGTGACCAGCCCTTTTAAGGGGTCTATCAGGGTCACGCCCATCTACCTGGTTCCACGCAGGGGGAAGGATGATCCAGACAGGTGTGACAGGAAGTCCTCCTGGCTGGAGTAACACCCCCCTGTGTGTCCACTCTGGGCAAACAGGAAATGTTGTACTTGAATGCTACAGTGCTGTCACATCCCACAGCCATTGGTCCACCTAGCTGAGTATTGTCTGCACTGATAGGCAGGAGTTCTGCAGGATTTCAGACCAAGGTCTCTTCCAGCCCTACCCAGAGGTGTCAGGATTTGGGACCTTCTGCATGCAAAGCAGATGCTTGGCCACTGAACCATAACTAAGGATGGGTAAATTTCTCAATTTCAGTTTCTCTCAGTTTCTCATTTTTCCAATGTTAGGTTCAGGTCTTCACATTTACACACCTGTTTGTAAAATTTTCAAAGTCCTAAAGAAAATTTGCCAGCGTTTCAGTGTGAATTCAGTGTTAATGAAATCTTGCTTAACAAGCATACTTTTTTCAAAGCAATTTTCTCTAGCATAACCCCCGTTTTCTTTTCTTTTCTTTTTTTACTTTGCAGGCTTCTCCAACATAAAAACCCAATTCATAAAAAAGACAGTTGCAACTCTGTCGTGACCATCATGGGCACAATCCCAATGGGATGCGCAAGGCTTGCGGAAGATCAAGATTGAGACATTCCCGGTGAGCTGAGCTGCAGCTTCTGTCATCATTGTGAATGAAGTGGAGTGGAGCTGGGGGAGGGAGGAAGCTTTGAACTGTGACCTGTTCATGTCTTAAAGGCTCAAAGGGCAGTAGGCAAGGGAAAACAGCACCAGTGAGTGTTTTATTACAGGCAAGCTCATGGCTGGAGCGGGTGAGAGCTGGTTGTGCAATGGCTGAGGTTAGACTTTTGGAAAGGTGTCAATGACTTCCCCAGGTGCTTCCCCTTCAAGGATTCTTCCCCAGCCTCTCAGATGACCTATTGGGAGACTCCCTGTCTCCAATGGGGAATTCCCCTGCAACCAGATCTATCCTGCTTTACTAGCTCCTTTACTTGGCCACTAGATCCTCCCTCACCTTTCACCCCTTGTTTTCTTGATAGCTCATGCCTTCATGTTTGTGAGCCCGTAAGCAGAAATACTGTGTCTGTTGCTCTATGTATGGAGTCGGCAGGTGACTGAGGTTCAAAACTGGTGAGATGGTCTCCAAATAGCTGGCAGGTTTGCAAATATGCAACATGGCCCAGTTTTTTGTTTTTGTTTTGCCACGTTCAAAGCTTGGAATGATCAAATATGCAAGCAAGGGAGAAGGCTCTGGGAAGTGGATTGGTCTGCTTGCTGCTGATGTCACAGTGGCTCCAAAATGGGCTTACTGATTTTAATGGGATGGGGTTTGAGGGTATGTATGTGTGAGGATGGCGGGCAGAAAGATGTGGGTGTAGCTAGACACCTCTGAATTTTGTATGGCTGCAATGTAGCCTACTGTACAAAGGCAAGACTTATCACTATTCCTCTACCCATTTCTCTTGTTAGGCCACACTCACTGCAGGAATGTGACCTTCCTCCTAACTTGTTGCTTACTTGATGTTTGCGTGCTACTCAGCTTGCAGAATGGGGTTTTCATGTAGTTAAAACATAGGGCAAAGGAGCTGCAGATTCCCAGATTATCTATGTAGCTTTGCCTTCTCTGCTGACCTACCTATCCATTACAATTTAGACTGATACATCTTAGGCTGCATCCTCTTCACTTCCTCCTCCTCCATGAGACCTCAAGATGAGAAGCCACCTTGGAGCTATCCTCTGGGAACAAAGGAGAAAGCATGGCTGCCTTTGTTTTATCTAGATAAATTAGATTAGAATTGGAATCTTTCCTATCAAAGCCATGCACTTCCGATAATAAATAATTTTGTGTGATTGCGGCAGGTAAAGTGTGCTGTCTAACCATATTGGTGCTTCACTCTCTGCATTCTCTGCATACTAATATTCCCACTGTTCAGCATGGGGTGGTTCTGCCTGTTATTGGCTCTGGCTCCACCTACTGTTGGTCTCCCTACCTTCCACCCTACCAGTCCCAACACCGGCTGCTACTAGTCCTAGTACAATCAAGGATGTTGCTAACCCCCCTTGGCTGGGCAGCTGGCTTGCCCCTAGAGCTGGCCCCAGCTGCTGAGAGTCTACAGCCAAATTCAAGGAACCATCCATGCTTTACATCTTTTCCCGCTAATGTGGAACTTTCCCAAAATGTTGCAATCTTACTGTTATCAGAATCTCATCTAGGACCAGTTCTGAGAGAGAGAGAGAGAGAGAGAGAGAGAGAGAGAGAGAGAGAGAGAGAGAGAGAGAGTTCCAGAATGACAACAAAAACTGTCTAGCTCAGAAATAGTTTCCTGGAACTTTGGCCCCTGTTCTTCACTCCAAGATGAGATAAAGTCGCCCATTGTTTGGTTTGGCTGCCTATAAACTCATGTTGCCGACAGCAGGCTTTGATCACAGGGCTATCAGGGCACTGACCCTTGACAACCAGCCCACTCCCTCCTCACTCACCGAACCGCCAGACCAGTCTCCATTATAAAAACTGGATTGTATTCTCTCTCTCACTCACTCTTTGCCATTCAGGGTTGGGGGAACCAAACCTAAATTCCACCACCCCTAATAGTCATTTGAAACCCTCCTTCTAATTAGTCTGCAAATTAGATTTGAGAGCTCCTTTGCTGCAAAGGAGCAGAAAGAGAGGTATTTGCTAAAGCTGGAGTTGCAGATCGGTCATCACAGCCTGTCTCTTATTTTAGACTTTATTTTAGCATCAACTACATGAAAGATGCCAGATGCAGAACAGTAAAACAAATCGGGCCCAGCCTAGAATCAGGGCTCTTACAAAGCAACAGAAGCATGCTGGTCTCAGTTCTACAGCAAGAAGGTATATGCATGTAGCATTTTGTTAATAAACATTTCAGTCCCATTTTCAGATCACAGGACATTTTCGGTCAAGTTGGATGTGACATCTGTCATGTAGCTTGCCCTTGACTTGTTGCTCACCATCCTGTGTGAGTGAGCTGGATTTTGGCGAAGGGTTGTAGCTCAATGGCAGAAAAGCTGCCTTATATGCAGAAGGTCCCAGGTTCAATCCCTGGCATCTCCAGGTAGGGCTGGAGGAGATACTGGTCTGAAATCCTGGAAAGCCGCATCCCGTCAGTGTAGATAGTACTGATCCTGATGGACCAATGGTCAACATCAATAGAGTGCAGGGCTGTAGGTCAGTGCTAGAGCATCAGCTTTGCACACAGAAGGTCCCAGGATCAGTCCCCAATGGCATCTCCAAATAGGGATGGGTGTTACCCTTGTCTGAAACCCAGGGGAGCCACTACCATTCTGTGCAGACAATGGTCTGACTTTGTATAAGGCAGGTTCCTATGTTCCCATATATATTCCTGACTGGTCTGGCACTAGAATCTTAAAAAGGTAAAGGTAAAGGACCCCTGACAGTTAAGTCCAGTCACAGACGACTCTGGGGTTGCGGTGCTCATCTCGCTTTACAGGCTGAGGGAGCTGGCGTTTGTCCGCAGACAGTTTTTCCGGGTCATGTGGCCAGCATGACTAAGCCACTTCTGGCGAAACCAGAGCAGCGCACGGAAACCTTTTACCTTCCTGCCAGAGCGGTACCTATTTATCTACTTGCACTTTGATGTGCTTTCAAACTGCTAGGTTGGCAGGAGCTGGCACCGAGCAATGGGAGCTCACCCCATTGTGGGGATTCAAACCACCGACCTTCTGATCGGCAAGCCCAAGAGGCTCAGTGGTATAGACCACAGCGCCACTCGTGTCCCACTAGAATCTTAACTGAAATCAATTGTGGCTAGTGGCCATTGGGATGGGTAGGATGGAAGGCAGGGAGCACCATAGCCAATGACAGGCAGAGCCAAAGAATTCTAGTTTTGTCCCTATCCTCCTCTCCAAGCTGACCCTGGAACCTTCTGTATGAAAAGCAGATGCTCCACAAATGAAGTTTCCTACCACCCTGATAGCTAAAGTCTGCAACATGCAACATCAGACTATCTGAACTATTCTGTATCTTCAGCTGGTGGGTAGGGACTCTCAAATGTGCCACAGCCTGATGGAAGGGTCTCAGCAGCACTAGTAACACTAAACTGTACAAATATACTGTACAGTATATTTAAAGCCCTATGCGGCTTAGGACCCTCGTACCTAAGGGACCGCCTTTCCTGGTATGTCCCATGTAGGACCTTAAGGTCCTCAAATAATAATCTTTTGGAGGTCCCGAGCAACAAAGATGCTAGGTTGGCCTCAACTAGGGCCAGGGCTTTCTCAGTATTGGCCCCGACTTGGTGGAACAGTCTATCACAAGAGACCAGGGCCCTGCGGGATTTGGCATCTTTCCGCAGGGCCTGCAAGACGGAGCTGTTCCACCTGGCCTTTGGGTTGGTTTCTGTTTGATATTTATGCTTCATTCTTTTATTGGTGGGTTATTTGAAAATGAGACTGCAGTTTTAATATTGAATTTTTAAATTTGTATTTTAATCTGTTATTTTAAATTGATTGTGTTTTATGTTTTTGCTGTGATTTTAATTAGTGTTAGCCGCCCTGAGCCCGGTTTTTGGCTGGGAAGGGCGGGGTATAAATAAAAATTTATTATTATTATTATTATTATTATTATTATTATTATTATTATTATTAAAATTAAAAAGTGTGTCATCAAATGCATGTTTTGATCTAAAGGTGGGCCTAATCATCAATGGCTTTCCAGGTTTCCAGGCAGCAAACATTCCCAGCCCTACCTGAAGATGCCATTACGGATTCAACCTTCTGCATGCAGTGCTGATGTTCTACCCCTAAGCTATGGTCCTTCCCTTAAAAATAATAGTAAGATGACGTGTACTCTGGGTTTTGAAGAAAGGCCTGATTTTGTGGGAATGTTCAGGGTGACAGGAGAGGGTATATTGTTTATTAATATCCTTCCTAACTTGCGCTAGCAAGTTTCTTTGTGTAGCAGAGTTTACATTCCCCTTTACATACATGCACAGCAGATAGCTTGTTGCAGGCTCGTGTAAGCCTCTCGCTATATATTCCTGGTAAGTTCCCTTGAATCCCTCTTAAAAGAATAAAGACACGACAATCTTATTCAAAGTCAATAAAAGAAGTTTACTCACATCAGTTCACAGTTGGATTCCTGAAGGCAGACTTAGTTACAAATATGTACATGTGGATCTACCCCATATGGGGGAATAATCCCAGTGCTTCTGCTAGCTGAGAGCTAGCAGAGCAGTCCTAGCTAGAAGCTGGTCAAACGAAGAAGGAAGTCAAAGAGAGAGATGTGTGCTGCGTGACTCGTCCTTTTGTTACCTGGACAGGTAAGGCCATGCCCACCTCTAGTCACATGCAAGAGGAAGGATGCTCCAGCCCAGGAGGAACAGGAAGTTTCGACTGGCTGGACCAAACATTCCCTTGCATGTCCACTCTAGGAAAACAAGGAATGCTGTACTTGACTGCTCTCAATGGATTACATCCCACAGATTTAAATAGGGGCAGACTATTTGTCCATCTAGCTCAATATTCTTTCCAGGGTTTCAGACAGGGGGCATTCTCAATCCCACCAGGAGATGTTGGGGATTGAACCAGGGACCTTCCTGCCATGGAGGCTCCCGGACTAGTTTTTCCTGGTTTAAAAGTTTCAACTTGCAAGGAAAAAGAGTTAGTGAGCAATATTACAGGAAAGCCCACATTTATGCATGCAGCTCCAATCCCCCAAAGCTTAGCTTTCCCCCCACTTTGGTTTTGTTAGGGATGAATGGAGAAGTAATGTTCCTCTAAGGAAGAAAACATCCCGGAATAATCTGACAGAACAAGTTTGCAGAACGACTTAGGACGTGGGCATGCATTATCAGTGATTATGGAAAGCACATGTTTTTCTCATTAAAAGCCTCCTATGTATATGAAACAGCCCAGGGAAACCGTAAATAAGTCGGCACAATGCTACTTGAGGTTGATGTTGACGTGACAGATCGCTCCCCCCGCCCCGCCCCTATGTACCATGTTGTCAATAGAGCTTTTCTTTGCAAGCATCTAGCTATGCTGTCCTTGTAACCACAGCTGTCCGTGCAGAAGTGAGTCCCCCCCCTCCATGTTCATGATGCAGCCGAGTGTCTCAAGGGACAATATTATGGCACGGTATTAATGTTTCAAATGCTGCACTCTTTCGGTCGGTCGGTCGTCTTGGAGATTGTGTTGGAAGCCACTTTGCACGCAAGGGTGAGAAGCAGCCCTAGGAAGACGGGGGCCTTAAATGAGTCAGGCCATTGGGCAGTGGTGGTGCAGGGGTTAGAGTGTTAGACTAGGACCAGGGTGATCAGGGTTTGAATCTCCACCCAGTCGTGCAGCTCACTGGGTGACCTTGAGCCAGCCATTCACTTTCAGCCTAATCTACCTCACAGCATTGTTTTTTGTGTTCTTGTTTGTTTATTTATTGATTTATTGAGTATTGGAGCCACCTGACAAGGTGCTCTCCCCAGCCATGTAACAGGAAAACATTCCACACACGATAATTTGAAATGGCACAAGTTCAGAGCAATTAAGATTCCAAACCAACTTGGGAGAATGTTTACAGTCCAATCCAGCTAGGTTCTACCTAGTGATACTGGATATTCAACGTGTATTAATCTGCAGAAAAGTAGTCCACAAAGGTGCATAAATGTCGAAGAGGAAGGAGTATTGTTGATGTATAAGGTTAAGATGCCATTTTATGTACTGCTACTGTGATGCCATCATGCTTCTGGATCATGATATTGCCTGTATCTGATTCCAGGCACACTACAGGAATATCTGTTGGATCAGATGTCAATTTGGCTGCTTGCTGGGCTAGAACAGATATCACACCTGCATGTTCATCTGAGAGGGTACCACAACAGCCCAGGTTGAGGCCCTGGGAATCGGTGCACAGGACTCCTGCAATAGAGGGGTTCTTCATTGTGTCTTCTAAATTATGCTCCAACGCCCCCTCCATCTTGCCGAGCACCGCAATCACTTCCGCCACCTCGCAGCATTGTTGCGAGAAGGAAATGGGAAGGGGGAGAACTATGTACACCACCTTGAGCTCTTTGGAAGTCAAGAGGGATACCAATGAAGTAAATAATTAAATCTAGTTCAGTATTGTCTCCAGCAGGTGGAGACAAGGTGTTGACCTCCCAATGTCACTGGGCTACAACTCCCATCATTCACGATAATTGGCCATGGTGGTTGGGGTTGATGGGTGTCAGGATTCAATATTTGGAGGCAACACCTATCTGAAAGGCTGTTTTCTGCCCTACCGACCCTCTTGGGTGTTAAGATCATCATAGGGGGGCTTCTTGGTAATTTCAGTGCCCTTAGAAGCTTAGAGGATGGAGGTGCAGCAGAGACCACCTCTGTGGCAGCCCCTAAGTGATGGAAGGATCGAAGTGGCAGAGAGACCCTGCTTGCATATGAACACCCCCAATGCTATTTTTCTAGAAAAAATGGTGCTGGAACCTACCATAAACACTTCCCTTGTCCTCTTATAATGGCAATGGTGCCCACCTGAGAGGGGCCGGAACTGAGTTCCTGTGAGTTCCAGCTGAAAATAATGTCCTGAATACCTCCTTCCTGAAAACCAAGCTTTGTCCCATTATCTACCCCTATTTGATACATTTCCATCTTTTTCTTTAGAAAATCCAGGGAGGAAAATTCTTGGGCGATGACCTCCATTACCCAACTATTCTCAGCGTTCCATTACATTGGTCTTCAAGGCTTACGCGATGCATCATCAGCCAGGCATCTTTTCTCATTTCTCATCCTTTACTTTAGTAATTATGAAATTACTAATTGTGAACTCCCCCACCCACGTTCCATGAAAGCAGACCAACATATAAAGAGGAACAGTTGTTGTCTTCTTCCCACTGCAGGAGATGTTCTGCTCTCCCACCGACCACAGCACACCTTTGCTCTTGTGGGCAAAATTTCAGTTTTGGTTTCCACCCATTCCTCGTTTTCCCTATTTTAAATTCTGTTTTGCACCTTTCCGTATCAGTTTGAGGATTGCTGTTGTTTTTTTTAAGCCCTAGAGAAAGCCCATCTCTGGAAGTTCTCCCCACAGCTTTCATCGCAGGGATGGTGACCCAAAGTCTGTTTTCATATCCTTGCTGAAAAACTTACACAAAGACTGAAGGTAACGGGGGGCAAAAGTAGGAGGGACAATTTTGCAGGCATGGGGACCCCTTCTTGTGTTATATGGCTGATCTTAGAGGTGCTACTCATCTAGAATTTTTTTATTGGTTAGATTTTTGAGCAAGACACCTTCCTAGAAATGCAGTCCTTGATCGCTGCTGCTAAGTGTATGTATTTTGTGTGTTTGTGAATTTCCCCTTCTAACAGGCAGCAAATTGCCGGATACTGTATTATTACTATGTTAAAGTTATTTTGTGTAACTATGTATTGTATGCTGTTGTGATGTCATGGATTTTTTTTTAAAAAATCCTTATGAAAATTCACCAGCGTTTTAGTGCGATTTTTCTCCTAATACATACATATTTATGTGCCTTTTTCTCTAATGTGTGTATTTTTGCAAAGCATTTTCCCCTAGCATAACACATGGTTGTAAAGCTATTTTCACTAATATGGGCGTTTTTATACACATTTCACCTTAGGATATACATATTTGTACACAAGACTTGACTGGAGAACTGCACTGCAAAGTTGGAAGTGCAAATTTGTACAGGATGGCTCTGCATTGGTTCTCTTATTGTTCCCAAGTGTTTGAATTAGGTAGGCTCACCTTTAAATGCAAGCTGAATCCAATTTCTCCCCCATACTTGGAAATGACTTACATATAGCATAAGTGTTTCACCTCATTAGAATGATTCTGGCTGGCTGGCTGCTCACCCTGCCTCTCTCCCATCTCCATCAATAATTTTGCAATATATATATATATATTGCACTGGTGCCTCTGGATGTTTTGTACATGTTGGTCATGTTCCCATAACCTCCCAGCTTCATAAAGCTTTTAAGTCTTTTAAAAAGTATGCGTAACAGAATATTTTTTCATCAGGAATTTCTGGAATAACTTGAGGTTTGCCCCATAACCGGTGGCTCCTACGATTAGTGACCCTGCACAATCCATGCTATTGGCTTCTGGCTTCAAGAGAAGAGAAATTCCTGATGTTTCTAGTCCTTGTGCAGGTAGGGAAATATCCTTTTTGCATGGCTCCTACTATGACGTTTTGGCAGCGAGTTCCATAAGTCAACTGTGCATTGCCTCACTCCTCCGATCTGCTCTGCCAAACAATTGCGATGCTGATTTCTAACCTTGTGAAAGGGAGGGACAGATATATATCTCATCTGCTTTTTCCACATTCTGCATTTTTTAAAAAAAATAAAAATAAATTCTATAGGCTTCTACTATGTAATCTTTCTCCCCACCCCCCGCCAAACTAAAACAAAAAACAAAACAAAACAAAAACAAAACACTCTTTTCCTTGTATGGAAGGAAAGATATTCAGTGCTGCAGGACTGAGTGGCCTTCATGGAACATATCTGAAGATTCCAGAAGCCCATAATCTGCCTGATGATTATTAGTCCTGCTTGTTTCAAAGCAAATGGGACCAGATTCGTGCACTGAAGTCATACCACTTACAGTGGAGAGGGCAGCTTAGGCTGCAGCTTCCTTCTGAAGAGCAACAATGTCAGAAGGACCTCTTCACGGTCCCAGTTCCACCGAGTTCTATTTACACAGCTCTTGGACAGGAACTCTTCACAAATGGCCTTTGATCTCTAAAAATCCTTGCTCTGTTTCCATGGCAATGGCAGTAGGCAGCACAATTATGAATGAACTCTATTGTGTGCAGCTCTCTCTCTCTCTCTCTCTCTCTCTCTCTCTCTCTCACACACACACACACACACACACACACACACTCCACCAAATTACTGCTATGTATTCATGAGAGCAGGACTCATGCAGTAGACTACCTCGATACAGAAACTCAACAGAGGGACATTTCTTTATTGCCCAATGTTTTTTAACAGTGCAATTCTTTGGCATGTTTGCCATCATGTCCGATGGGCCTTACTCCTTAATGATTTGTGTTCAGGATTGCAACCTAGAGAAATGGCTGTAACTCACTGGTAGAGTGCTGGTATAAACCAATGAGGTTTCTCTCTTCTCCTATCCTCTCCTCCTCTCTCTCTCTCTCTCTCTCTCTCTCTCTCTCTCTCTCTCTCTCTCTCCTGTACTGCGCACCATTCTGAGTGCCTCACCTCAAAATGGATCTTGTAGAGTTGGAAAAGGTTCAGCAAAGGGCAACCCATGTGATCAAGGAGATGGAGTGAAGGCTGCAATGTTTGGGATGTTTATTTCACTTCTTTAACTATATTCTCTTATGTAGCTGCAGGTTATTACAATAATCCTGCCAGTGTTTTTTTTTAATCTATTTACAATTTGTCTGTAAATATTCAACAAAACAATTTCCATTCTGCCATTTCTGCATATTCCATAAGTTTTTGTAACCACTTCTTCCTTTGCTGAGACTTCTTCTTCTTTCCACTTTTGGGCAAGTAACAATCTTGCCACTGTAGTCACAGACATGAATAAATTTCTATGCAATTTAGGTAGTTCTATCCCTATAATTCCCAAGAGAAATGCTTCTGGTTTTATAAATGCGTTCCCTCTTAGAAGTGTCAGAGAATTGCACCAAAAGCAGAAATGGCAGTGATAATTTATTGATGTCCACCTATTCTTCCCATGTCCAGAAAAAAAAACCAGCTGAGTGAATACAACCAGTATTCACCGTCGCCGCTGCTTTCAGTCTGCAAAGATACATAACTGATTATGTCCCCCCTTCCATTTGCCTTGTGCTTCCTTTGCATTGAAATAACCACACTGAAGTGGCATAAGGAAAACATCATATATGCAGTTCATCTTGTAAATTACATATGCAATTTGTCCCTGAAGATTATGTATGTAGTTATGTAGTTCCACCACAGCAAGAGAGATAACCTAGTTTTTGGCAGAAGATGAACTGCGGCAGATCGGAAACAGAGCTGTTTGTGGTGAATGCAGGGCAGAAAGGAAAAGGATGATTTCTTACACCCCTAGTTCCTGTTCATGGTGTTATGGAACCCTTTGCTGTTCTTATGAGAGGTGAGGATGCGGTAAGCGTGAGAGCTGATGGATGGAAACAAAAGTACGCAAAACCCCATTGACTTTCACCTTATGGCTGCTCAGGACTGAATGGAGATAAAGGATGACTCAAAAAAGGAGCCGCGATTTCTGCCGAGGATGGAATGAAGGCTTTTTCTGTGCAATGTGTGACTCCATGACCCACCAGTCAGGGCTCCTGAACAAGAACAGAAGCATCATTCAGGACAAAACTGAATCGTATCTTGGGGCACTGAGGACACTACTAAGAGGAAAGTTTTGACAGGTGAAATTACCTTAATATAATTAGCCCTCTTCCTCTAAATAATGGTATAGTCTTTCCTTAGGTCTTCCCCCCCTCTCCTCCTGTAATGCAATCCAGCAGAGCGGTCCCTCGTTTTTTTTGCTAATGCTTCCTTTTCAGATGGAATGTGCTTGTCTAATCTCTCCTCCCTGCCCCCACCCCACCCCCTGTCCACCACCACACACACATACATTTTGCACCGATAGATAGACATATATAGATATTGCCATCGATCCTTTGGCTACCGTCTGCGTGCTCTGCTGGTGAAGAAGCTGAAAAGGAGCCCATCTCTCTCTCCCCCCCCAATAATAGAACGATTTGGCCTGGAAGCCAAATCTCCCTTGATGAACAATCGGACACAAACGTCAATAACAATTAGATTGTCTTTGGGAGCCAGTCACTTAGGAGTCCAGTTGGCTGGCTGCAGCGCTCAAAGGGAGGTCCGCCGAGCTCGGGTCTGCAAATCAGGTTTGGCATCAGCAATGAAAAGACATCAAATGTAATAGCATTAAGAGGTTGATGGGGGAACGGGAGGAAAGGCACTAGCTTCTACCCCACCAAACGATGCGCCTGGTGGGGGCTGATCCTGTTGTGAGTGTGCATGAGACAGGTTAGGTGGGAGGTGGGAAGGGAGAGATCGAGAATGGATGATAGCATAAGCTGGGTCCAACCAAGCTGTCAGGGCTTAGGTGCTAAAATTAAAGCCATTACAGCTCAAATATGTCTTGGGGTCAGGGGCGTCGCTAGGGGGGTGCGGTGGGGGCGGTACGCCCCCGGGCGACAGGGGCGAGAAGCGGCGGGTGGGGGCGTCAAGAGGCAGCCCCTCCCACCATTCCCACGCGCTGCCGCTCCCTCCGTCACCCTGGGAGCGGCAGCGCACGGCCCGACGACGGAGTGCGCCTGCACGCGCAGGCGCACTCTGTCATCGGATCGCCGCTTCCACAGCCTCCTTTTGAGCCGGAGAGCTTAAAAGCGAGCTCTTCGGCTTAAAAGAGGGCTGCAGAAGCGGCGCCGGCACCCCCGGAACCGCCCTGGGGGCGGAGCGTCATGACGTCACAATGTGATGTCACGACGCCCCGCCCCCGGGGCGTTTCCTTTGCCGCCCCGGGTACCGCGGAGCCTTACTCCGCCACTGCTTGGAGTTGAACCAGCCCTGATCAGTTTCCTCGCCTGGGTTCCAGCACCACAAAATGCCCAAAATACAAAATGATCTGTTAGGAAGTTGTATTGCCACAAATGTCACTTCCTTTGTCTCGAAGGCCACGTTTGCACCAGACGTTCAAAGCACGATGATACCATTTTGAACAGTCTTTGGCTCCCCCCCAAAATCTCTGTTAAGGGTGCTGAATGCCATTAGGAGGCCCCCTTCTCGCTCACAGAGTTGCAGTTTTCAGAGTAATTCAGCAATCAGGTCCTCTACACGGGGAACTCTGGGAACTGTAGCTCTGGGAGGGGAATAGGGAGCCTGCTAATAACTCTCAGCACCCTTTGCAAACTATAGTTCCCAGAATTCTTTTGGGGAAGCCATGACTGTTTGAAGTGGCATTAAATGTGTGGTGTAAATTTGGCCTTATTCAGTTCTGTATGTGTGTGTGCTTGGTGCAACATATCTGGAGGGGAGGGGTTGATTTGATTCAGGCACCTCCAGAAACTGATTACGCTTATTACTGATTTCTCATGGAAGCCTTTACCTTGCATTCCAAATGTGTCAGGAACTGATTGCAATGAGTGCTGTGGGAATCACACTTTTTTACATGCTCAGTGTAACTTTATTTTTATTTTTTTTACTATCATTTTGCTAATCCCCAAATACTGTGATAATCAGCTAAAGTATTAACGAACCTTTCTAACAAATCTCATAATTGTTATTTTTATTTTTTGCATTTCCAGTGTATGGAATGTCATTCAAAAAGCAAAGCTTTCATCAGCTTAAATGCACATTTGTTTATTGAAAAAAGAGAAACATACAGCTATTTTCCATTTTTTGTAGCATAAATATTTACCCGCATATTCATAATCTACATTTATTTTTTAATGCACATTTAAATGGACATAAACATGGTTAAATGCACATTTTATTTTATTTTATTTTTTAAAAAACCCAAATACATACAAAGCATAGACATGCATACAAGAAATAATTTATGTTTCTTATCATGTACATCTACCTCTATATTCATCATGTCCTAAACATATAGAACACTCAAATAAATAGTCACAGATTCTTACTATTTCTACCTTTTAAGATAGCAGCACACATTGTTTATCTCCATGCTGAAAAGATGGCTCATATATGAAGTAAATGGGGTCCTTGAATTTTCGCAATAATTGCAATTTCTCATAATTGGACATTTTCTGCCAATTTTGCTATCAGGACTAAATGCCAAATTCTGCAAAACAACTTATTCCTAGTTGGCACATAAACACCATTTAAAAGCAATTCGAACTGTTTGCTGAAAGGAAATGTAAGTTTGATTTTAAAATGGCTCACTTCTGCTTCCTGTCTTGCATTAAAAACAGTCGCCTGTGTGCACACATAGGCCTGATTCAGACTATAGTTTATGGGAAGATGCCTGTTTGAGCCTTGGGATCAACTGCGCTACCACTCCTTTCTCCCTCTTCTTCCTGATTTAAATGTTCCAGTTTGTTGTTAAACACAATTGCAGTTCAACTGTGGTTTGTTTAAACTCTGGTTTCTTAAAACAAGCCATGGTTTCTGGTTTTGGCTTGTTTCAGAAAGCCATAGTGTAAACTAAGCAGAGTTCCCTGCTTTAGATGTAGTAACAAACTGAGGTTAGTTTAAACTAGGAAGCATGTACTTCCATTTCTCTCATCCCTCAGAGCACAGGAAATTGCCTTCTACTGGTCCATTTTTCCCTGTTGTCCACACTCACTGGGAGTAGCTCTCTGATGTTTCAGACAGGAGTCTCCCATTCTCATTTAGAGATGCCAGGGATTGAACCTGAATCTTTCTGGATACAAAAAGAAGGGAAGAAAGAGGGGTGTGTGTGTGTGTGTGTGTGTTGTTTTTCTCCCCATGGTGGGACTGAAACTCCCATCATGTGCTTTCTACCTGTGCCATCATCAGCTTTCTCACCTGTGGTGAGATGCTGAAGAATGCTCCACAGCAGGGGAGCAGAGGAGAGGGATTCACTGGAGCCTGAGCAGGTTCATTCCCATAAAGCTCAACTATGATATTGTTGAACCCCAAGTCCCATCAGTGCCAGCCAGCATGGCCAATGGTCAAGGATGATGGGAGTTGTAGTCTAAAAATACTTCACAGGGTTTGGGTCTGGTGTAATGTTACACTGACTTAATGTACATAAACTACTTGTGGATAGGTTTGCTCCCTAAATTTGCTCCCTAAGCTAGTAGGATTGATGGCTCTAGGCTAGAGTGGAACTGCAACAGAAATACTAGGGCCAGTTCTTGCATTCTCTGCCCATCACACACTAAGGAACAGAAGCAAGCCTGAAGTTTTGCGCTCTCCCACACCTTGCATGTAAGCACATAAGTTTCAAATTTCCAAACATTCCACAAAACAGTGGAAGCAGTGGATGGACCTTAAAATTTAGTCTCTCCAGTGGGGTAGGGGTGGGGGTGGGTTCTTCCCCAACTCCCACTCTCAAATTGTAAATATGCAGTGGAAAGAAGAATGCCCAATCTAATTAAGACCAATCGAGGAGTATGGAGACAGGACCCTCCCAATGGGAATGCTCTGGGTTAGAGAGGTTAAAAAGAGGAATGTTTTGCCTAATAAGAGAACCTCGCTGCTGTGGGCACACTTTATCCATCCGGCGTTTGAGGCCAATTAGTTGACAGGGTTAAAGAGGTCTGGGGAGAAGGAGGGCTGCCATCATGGCAAGGGCAGAAGGAAGGTTGTGCTGATGTGCTTGTTGCCCACACCTAAAAACAGGGATCAAGAGAAACAATTCACTTTGAAACCCACCGGGCTGTTTTCCTGTTTAGTTAGGGATGGTTTGGCCACACTCTGTGTTGGGCCTGCTTCACATCTCAGATGATTTTGCATGGCTGGTCTGTGCCCTTGAACTCTGGCAATTACTCTCATTTGCCTTAGGTTGAGGATAGAGAGGGCTGTCTTCTGCACACAACTAGAATCCATATTCATTGCTCTGCTGACCTTTGCCTCTGGCCCCACTTATCACTGGCATGTGGCTCCCAGAACATAGGAGCCAATTCCTAGGGGCCGAGGGGTCTTCACCCCCCTCAATAAAATATTTGAGGGAGCTGCCCCCCCACAAGTTGATGGGCATTGCCATCCAAATGGTGTCCATGCACCATGTCATGTGACCAATTATGCAGGGCAGGGCATACCTAGGTCCCCCAATATTTTATTCAAGTTGGCACCTCTGCCCCAGAAGATTGCCTGGATGGAGCTGAAGAAAGTTTCCCTAGTCCTGATCTAAAGACTACCTTCTACTGAGAACACTAGCAGTGTAAGAGGCGAGGAGGAGGAAGGATAAGGCTAGCAACCCCATCTGCTTCGGATAGTTGGCTGCTTTTGTGCAGACAGTCGACCCCCTTTCTCAAAATTAGGTCCATCTGGATGCGCACAGAGAAGACACGGACGGCCCCCATCCCATGCCAGATTCATGCCAGTGACGTGTCTTTTGGAAGCAGTCATGACAATCAGCCATGGTGATCAAAAGTTTCCGTTCATCTGGATACCGCTCCTGCCCAGGGAAGAAAATTAGCTGGAAGTGCCTCTTCCCCCATTGTGATGAAATTATGTCCTCATTATAGTTGGGGGGGGGGAGTTCCCCCTCATCTTTGAGAGGCTTGGTTATCGGTGTTTGTGTGTGTGGGGAGGGGAGAATGCATACCACATGATGTCCAAAGAAGAGCTGGGCTGCTTTACAAATCCAGCCTGTTAATAGCTTTGTAAACATTTATTCAGGGTGACAGCTGACGGCAACATGTGGCATTAATTAGCAGGCCCGGCAATGTCACATATTAAGAGCTAACTTAAATCTGAATTAGCCGGGCTTGCTGAGACTAAACACCCACGAGGGCCGCAGCTCGGATCTAATGCATTATGATTCATTTGATGCCGAGGGCCCACGGGCCTCTTGCTCAATGCCCCGGGGTGGGTGGGGGAATTGAATCATTCCATCAGCACACGAGCTAGGAAGCTGCTGCAACTCCTATGGGGTTCGGTGGTGCAGAATATGGAAGCTGACAGCAGGATGGGGCATGGATAAATCATCAGTGCCTTGGGGACTGGGGGCACCTTAGGCCCAAAAGGGGAGAGACCCTCCTCCGAAATTCCCTGTGGCATTTAGAAATGTCCCCGTGATCCTCCCAGGCTGTCGTTGATCCACCCTTTTTCCTCGCCGCATCTACACTATGCATTTAAAGCAGTATTATATCACTTTTATTATTGTTATTGTTATTATTATCATCCTGCCTTTTCGCCAGACTGGGACTCAAGGTGGCTTACACAAATTGAAACAACATGGATAACGTACAAATAGCTAGAATGTGAAAAAATATAATGCCTGAAAAAATTACTAAGCTCAAATAGAATTAAAGCAATACAGAGATAAATCTATGAAAATGCAGGTACCAAAAACAGCACAGCCCCATTGAAAGCTCTATTCTTAAAAAGCAGCCAGTTCCCAAAGTCCTGTTGGAATAAAACAGTATTCATTTGCCATTGGAACAACAGCAAGGTGGGGGCCAGTTTGGTTTCTCTAGGGCAGGAGTTCTAAAGTCTGCGAGCAGCCACTGAGAAGGCCTTCTCTCACATTAAGGGTGGCAGGACTGAGAAAAGGGTGTCCCTTGAAGATCTCAGAGCCCAGGCAGGCTGGTATAGGAGTATATGGTCCTTTAGATGACATGGGCGTGAGCCCTATAGAGCTTTACAAGTTATAGCCAGCACAGTGGTAAAGGTAAAGGTAAAGGGACCTGAACATTAGGTCCAGTCGCGGACGACTCTGGGGATGTGGCGCTCATCTTGCTTTACTGGCCAACGGAGCCGGCGTACAGCTTCCAGGTCATGTGGCCAGCATGACTAAGCCGCTTCTGGCGTAACCAGAGCAGCGCATGGAAACACCATTTACCTTCCCGCCGGAGAGGTACCTATTTATCTACTTGCACTTTGATGTGCTTTCAAACTGCTAGGTTGGCAGGAGCAGGGACCAAACAATGGGAGCTCACCCTGTCGTGGGGATTCGAACCGCCGACCTTCTGATCGGCAAGCCCTAGGCTCTGTGGTTTAACCCACAGCACCACCCGTAGTTTATTACAAATGCAAAAAGTTGTGAGGAGAGCCCTATTCCCCTCACACAGTTACAGTTTTCAGAGTTACCTGGGAAGAGGGACTAATTATTAAAGCACTCTGGGAATTGTAGTTCTGGGAGGGGAATAGGGTTGTAAAGAGAAAATGGGTGGTGGTGGTAGAGGAGTTGGGAAATGAGCTGCCAGTGACAGGTTTGGGCATCACAGGGCATCTTTCATTGTCCAAACACCAGCAGAAGGTTCACTGCCTTGTTTTCTAATCTTAAATTCAGTTCTCCACATTTCCAAAGCAGTTTGGATCTTAATAATAATAATAGTTATAATAAGATTGCAATGAAAATTCGCAATGAAAATTTGTCAGTATTTTATTGCAATTTTCTCCTGACAGCCACATTTTTGTGCAGGGTGTAGGCTAATATATACCTTGTTGCAAACAATTCCCTCTAAAAAATGAGTTTCTGTACACTATGTTTTAAAATGCATTTATATGTTTTTATGCATACTTTCCTTCTGATATGCACATTTTTGTACAAGGTTGTTGGCATTGCAAAATTGAGAGAAGTGCAGATTTCAAAGGATAGCTGTGCTTTGGTTTGTGCAATGGTTCAAGTCACGTGATTTAGCTAGCTGCTCCTTAAATGCAAATGCAGTTGAATTTCTCCTCTACCCCTAGAGGTAGGTTAGACTCAGAGAGAGAGTTAATGGCCCAAAGTTACACCCAGTGCTTTTTCCCCTAAAAAAAGAAAAGGGTACTCTCATTTTCCTGCTCATATTGAAATACTGCCCCTCAATGAGGCCAAACTCAGATTCACAAAATGTTTAGGGATATGCATCTCCCTGCGTCCCCCCCAGAAAAAGCACTGGTTACACCACTGAACTTCATGGCGGAGTGAGGATTCGAACCCGGTTCTCACCAGTCCTAGCCTGACGCTGACCTTGAGACCATGGCCATTGCCAACCACAGTTTAAATCTTTAGAGTAGATGTGTCTTTGCTTGAAATTTGATCCCTCCGCTGCCTGAGTATGTGACTGTGTGGTCCTATTAACCATCTCGTTCAAAGGCCATTTTTATCCTTGTGTTTGGCAGGGGAGGTGAATAAATTTACAGGGGTCCCTTTGAAGAAAAAGAACGAGGAAGCAAAGGGTAACTGTACCATGAAGGTCCTCTCATTCTTAAACAAACCGCCTGCTTCTTAAGAACTTCAGAATCCCATTAGATGTTTTCATTTCTTGATGTGCTGGAAGTATTTGATGAATATATGTGTGTGTGCCATAGGGAAAGTGCTATGCATGTGTTTGGGAAGAAGGCGGTAATGGGTTCTGGAGGCCCTTAATTTTTCTATCTCTTACAAGCTGTTATGCCACTAATGGTGTTGAATGTAAACAGGGTTCTAGAGAATGGCAGGGAGAGAGAGAGACAGGGAATATGTGAAAGAGGAAGGAAAAAAAATGGGGGAAGCATAGAAACCACAAAATGAGGAGTTTTCTGTACTGCTATTTCTCCCAACCCAAATCCCAGAATTAGACATGGGTCCAACTGCTGAATGACATGGGCGTTAGGAGGCATTTGGCCGGTAATTTATTTGTATTACCTTTATATGCTATCTTTTCCTCCGAGGAGCTGAAGGTGGCATACATCCTTCCTCATGCCTCCCCCATTTTATCCTCATAACAGCCCTGTGAACTACCGGTAGGTTACACTGAGAGACTGGCCCAAGGTCACCTAGTGAGCGTTGTGGCTGAGTGGGGTTTTGAGTCCTGGCCCCAAGATCCTGGTCTAATGCTCCAACCATCACACCAGACGGGCTTTCCGGCTTGAAGCAGGAATGTAAAATTTGAATTCAACATTATTATTATTATTATTATTATTATTATTATTATTATTATTATTAGTAAAACTGGACTCTTTCTCCTTTTTTGGGGGGGGAGAGGGACAAATGATGCATATCTGTGAATTTTCATATCTCCACCAGAAATAAACTACCTTTTCATTTTACAATAACAAACAAACAAACAAATGTGTATGTTTGGGTAGATGAAGAAGCGTCCTAGCTGGTTCGGAACGTTGAGCCTTCAGCCCAAATACTGGCCTAGTAAGGCAGCCAAAGTACCATTTAAAAAAAAAAAGGCATGGATTTATTACATCAAAAGGATGCCATTAAAATGCTGTTTACAGACCAGTGTGCCAATTTGAAAAAAATAACGATTAGCAGCAAAGCTATTTGATCTGCTTCACGATGCAGTGACTCATACCTTGTAATGCGCTGCTGGAGAGTAAATAACACAAACCTCTGACTTTACTGACGGAGCGTGATATTTTTATTGTGTCCAAAATCCCAGGTTCTTTAACCTCAAATAGCGTCTTAGATGTGATTCATCGTAAAGCAAGAAGCGTATCATGTAACTTTTCTGACCCCACTTTCTCTCCACTTGCCTTCTTATTCAAAGGGGGGATGAGAGCATATCAACCGAGCTTTGTGGGCGGGGGCTCTCTCTCTCGGATTCTGTTTTGTGGCAAAGCGGAAGACTGGAAGAGGTCTGCTGAAGGTATGAATAAAAAGTAATTGATGAAATAAAAGCAAGTCAAGAATCTTTGACTCTTAAGAATATTAGGAGAGCCCTTTGCATCAGGCCCAGTGCCGGATTTACGTATAAGCTAAACAAGCTATAGCTTAGGGCCCCACTCTCTTGCCCCCCCCCCAAAAAAATTAAAGGAAAAAAACCTGGATGTACATTTCCAAAATATAAGATAAAAAACAAAAAAATAAAACCTACATACAGCAACAGTGTTTTGTGTTGTGTAGGCTCCTATGATGTAAGTAATGGGCCCCGCCTGCTAGCCTGCTCCCTAAAATATCACATATAAAGGGCCCAATTACCTACAGTAGCTTAGGGCCTCATCAAACCTAAACCCAGCCCTGATCAGGCCAATGGCCCATCTAGTCCAGCATTCTGTTCTGACAGCGGCCAACCAGATGCCTGTGGGAAACCCACAAGCAGGACTTGAGCACAAGAACATTCTCCACTTTGGTGGTTTCCAGCAACTAGTATTCAGAAGCACTACTGCTTTCAAATGTGGAGGCAGGGGACTGCAGAGCCTACATGGCTAGTGGCCACTGATGGCCCTCAATCCTAATGACTCCCTGCCCCCCTTAACAGGCTACAGCTCCCAGAATTCTTTTGAGGGAAGCCATGGATGTTTCAGGCGGCATCACAGTGCTTTAAAAAGTGTGGGGTGAATGTGGCTGCATACTAGAGGAGGCAGAGCAAAGCCATCCATGGCTGGTAGCCACCAATAGCATTGTCCTCCATGAATTTGTCCAAATCCCATTGGGCTACAACTCTCATCATATCTGAGTCCCAGTGCCAGATTTACGTATAAGCTAAACAAGCTATAGCTTTGGGCCCCCAATCTCTTGGGGGCCCCAAAAATTTTTTAAAGGAAAAAAAAACTGGATTTATTTCCCCAAAGTATAACATAAAAAACAAATAAAATAAAACCTACATACAGCAACAGTGTTTTGTGTTGTATAGCAGGCATAGGCAAACTCGGCCCTCCAGATGTTTTGGGACTACAACTCCCATGATCCCTAGCTAACAGGACCAGTGGTCAGGGATGATGGGAATTGTAGTCCCAACATATCTGGAGGGCCAAGTTTGCCTTTGCCTGTTGTATAAGCTCCTATGATGTAAGTAATGGGCCCCATCTGCTAGCCTGCACCCTAAAATATCACTAGTTTGCTCATTTCTATGTATAGGGTGCCTACATTCTGCATGGACTGGTTGCATGGCAACATGTGCAAATGGCTTTAGATACCTATTAGGTCCATAAATTACCATATAGCATATATTCAACACAAAAAACAGTGACAATTTGTTGTTGACAAAGGACAGCTGGACATATAAAGGGCCCCATTACCTTCAGTAGCTTAGGGCCTCATCAAACCTAAATCTGGCCCTGTATCTGACCACTGACTTTGCTGGCAGGGGCAGATGATAATAATAATAATAATAATAATAATAATAATAATAATAATAATAATAATAATAATAATATTTATTATTTGTACCCCGCCCATCTGGCTGGATTTCCCCAGCCACTCTGGGCGGCTTCCAACAAAAATCAAATACATTAAAATATCACACATTAAAAGCTTCCCTAAACAGGGCTGCCTTCAGATGTCCTCTAAATGTCTGGTAGTTGTCTATCTCTTTGACATCTGAAGGGAGGGAGTTCCACAGGGCAGGCGCCACTACCGAGAAGGCCCTCTGCCTGGTGGGAGCTGAAATCACATAACAGGTCGAAAGCCACAGCCTACCCATCCCTGCCCTAGACAATGTCAGATTGACTTTCCCAGATCTTCTCCCACTCCACTCAGACAAGCAGGGGTGACTTTATAAGCGGTGTGGTTGATAACCAACCATCCAACCTATAAAATGAAACACAAAGGAGCTCAGAGTAGAATTTCATCTTGATCTGCTCTCCCCTCAGGTCATCCACAGTGCTATGTACACTAAGAAATAGAAGATTCTGGCCTCCAAAATTATCTTCCAAGGAAACAGCCAATAAAGCTTCTTGCCTGCATTTGTTCCTCCTGCCAAGAGGCGTTCTCCAGTTTTATGTCTTGAGCGTGGAAAAAAGAAGGAATGGGAAACGGAGGGAGGGAGAGAATTCTCTAAGTTCTGAATCTAGAATTAGACACCTCAGCAAATCACGTCACATGGAACACAAGTTAAAATACAAGGCGGCGGGAGGGAGGAGTAATTTTTTCCTCTGGTCTTTCATTTCTCTCACGGAAAGCATGTTCTCTCCTATTACAGAATCTGGGGGGGGGGGGAGTGTCCCTAGGATGGGGAGTCCAAATCCACGTAGGATTTATGGTTTCATTTCAGCAGGATTTTGATTTGCAAGATTCTTAAACTGCTTACTATTAAAAATTTTCAAAGTGGCATACAGTAAAAGGAAAACACATAGAAATAATATGATATCATGAGTGATGTGAAACATGTTCATAATTTATAGAGTCTGTCTCACCAGCTGGTGTTTGGAGCACTTTCCATAAAAATGATGATGATGATGATGATGATGATGATTCCTGCCTGCAATGCTATAATCCTATACCCATGAAGCTTGGAGTAAGCCCTATGGAACTTGATGGGACTTACTTCTAAGTGGGGGGAAAATCAGATTTGTTTGCATTTTAATGTGAAACGAACTAACCCCCTCTTCTCAAAGTAATATTCCAATTGCAACACAGTCATCCTTTGTAATTCACATTTTTCTGAATTTTGTGAATTAGCTCTCTGACCCAAATTTATGTATGAAAATGCATCTGTTCAGGAAAATAAGATACAACAGTGCATTATATCAAGGGGAAATGCTTTTTAAAAGCCCTTGTATATTAGTCAAAACTGCGTACAAGGAGCATTTACAGTGGTACCTCAGTTTTTGAACAGCTTAGTTCACGAACGACTTGGAATTCAAACGCTGGAAACCCGGAAGTAGGTGTTCTGGTATGTGAACTTTGCCTCGGAAGCCAAACGTACTCCGTTTTGAGTCCTGAGCTTCTGTTTTTACTGTTGTGCTACTAATTTGTTTCCCCCCATTGTTCCATCTTTACTGTGCCCAACCCTGCCCCCATCTCTGTCCCCTGTTTTATTTATTTTATAGTACAGTACATTGGTTATTGCTTTCATTTTATGGACCAATGGTCTTGTTAGATAGTAAAATTCATGTTAAATGGCTGTTTTAGGGGTTGTTTTGAAAAGTCTGGAATGGATTAATCCATTTTGCATTACTTTCTATGGGAAAGCGCGCCTTGGTTTTGGAACGCTTTGGTTTTGGAACGGACTTCCGGAATGGATTAAGTTTGAGAACCAAGGTACCACTGTATTGGGAGAAATCTGCACTAAAATGCTAACCAATTTGCACAAGGATACACACACACACACACACACACACACACACACAATAGCCCCAGCAAATTGCTGCAGAAATGTGCAGATCAGAATTTAAAATGGGAGAAATGAGAAGTGCAGAGAACCAAAATTGTTAGATTCATCCACCCCTAAAGAGGGTTGCAGATGGTGCTCCCCAAGTGTGTTCCTGGCTCCCGCTCATAGTTCTCCACCTCTACCATGAGGATGGAGAGGTGGATGCATGGAGCAATGGAAACCTTACCCCTGTGGGGATCTCCATGGCTTCTGCTGCTCCAGTCAAGGTAATACATGCAACACGTTGGTGGCACACAATAATCTGTAATATCATCAACACCTCACGCTTTTGGAAACCACAGTGAACTTACCTTTGTTGATATCTTCAGGAATTTATTTAAAGGAAATCTAAAGACTGAGTTTAACATCTGGAAGACATACTAGAATTAGATATTTAGATGGTATCAAACATTTGAAAAAAACACATTGTAATTAGATATCAACAGTCTGTTTTCAGATTTGTCAGGTTATAAGTCCTTGTGGCTTTTGTATAAGACTTTATATATTTTTCTCAGAACTTTGATGACTAATATATGATTAAGAATGTATAATTGACTTGGAGATTATTGTGCGCCGCCAACGTGCTGCATATATTATACCAGATTACTACGTGCATCAGCAGCACAGGTACATTTTTTCAGTGCTCCAGTCAAGGTGGCTGGGATCCTGCAAAATGCACTCTGCTTGTGGGATGCCCTGACTCAGTTGCCGGGATAATTTGGCTGGCCTTAGGTACTATGCTCCTTGACTGTGGCGGTGAGACTGCATCTTGGCCCAGTCCTGTATATTAAGTGTGGCCAGGTCATAAGTGATTGATGTGTTGCAAAAGGAGCGCTACTTCTCCAAGGAACTGATTTCCAACTTGGAATGTATTCTGTTAGCTCTTAGTATGTGGAGTTGGTCTGTTTTGATGTGGACTGAGGGGAATTTGCTAGTTTTGTGCGTTGCCTCCAACGTAACCCGGACTCAGTTGAGGAACACTTGACCCAGATTTTGGGCCCAAACAATTCAGAGGAGGGAGTAGTGTTTGTTTTTTTAAAAAAAAACATCCCTATGGGCAGGAGTGGAGAGGGGGAGGAAACATAATTCATATCTGATGGGTCTACTCTGGGGTCAACCCATATTCTTTTGCAGAGTGTACCTGTGTCTCCACACAGAGAGAAAGAGAGAGAGAGAGATAGCTAGAAAAGAAAAAAGAAAATGAGTAAGTCTGTGGGAAAAGAAATACCAAAGCAGGTATTTGAAATTTATTTTTGAAATTACTTTTCAGTATTCATTTAGAGTCACGTGCTTACATCTGACATCAAATAAATTGAACAGGAAGACGAAGTTTCCAAAAAGTCCTACTAAATTGGACTATAAAAAAAATTGGAGACGTATCTATTGTGCACATAATAATGTGTAATGAGGGGAAAATAATGAAGAAAATATCCATTATTCTTTCAGTGCCTTTTTTTTTTTAAGTGTAGCATTTCATTGACAGATCATTTGCTTGTGGGCCAACTCTGCGTCTAAGCAAGAAAACACAAAAAAGCAAACCTATAAACTACAAGTCACAGGGGTTAAGCACTCTGAATATCTCATAGCTTTCCTTACTGGGTTCAAGAAACAAATCAGATTACAGTAACTGAAGACTGACTGGCTTCCTCCAGTCTTCTTTGATACCCAGTAATGAGTTCTTTGCAGGATCAATCCCTTAAAACAGGGAAGGGGGAACCTCGGGAATGTGGCCCTCAGAACGTTTTCCAAATCAGCCACAGCCCTCATCAACCCTGCTTCTCAACCTCCTTAGATGTTTTGACCTGTCTTGAATGTGTCCTTGATCTCTGATGATGACTTCTACTTGTATATGTGTGTAGAAACTCCCCTATGGTAAAGAGGTAAAATGCCTTTTCCCCTAGCCCTGATGTGTGGCCCCCAGAAGTTTAGCCTCTTTGTCCTTTTCCCACGCAAGCACCCAGAGGTGTTGTCCATGGAGATATGTTTACAAAAGGCACCCTCCAACCATGGCTTCTCCCTGTTCCCTTCTGTCTCCTCCGTTTTCATTGTTCCTTTAGCAGGATGCTGGCTTGGCTGCAAGCTACGTCAAAGTCATCCGTCAAAAATATGGAAATGGTTAACACAACACACAACGCAAATGCAGGAGGGGGGGGGAGAGAGAGGTCTGGAACAATGTGCTATTTTGAAACTGCATGCCAAAGCCGGGCGGGGGGCGAGGGAGATTAACTGTGCCCCAAAGCTGTGTCTATTTCAGCAACAAAAATAATAATCCCTTGTTACAAAGAAAGAAAACAGTCGTTTAATTCTGAAGAATCTACAGGGCAGGAGCAAGTTCAGCTCCTTAGGCACAAGCTGTGAACTACGAGAAAAGAGCTGGAAGAGACAGAATAGAGTGAACATTTGTACATATTGGGTTGCATCCAATGTGAGTCTTACTCGAGGTAGACACATTGGTGTCAATGACTGGCGTAGGTTCATTTATTTAACTGGGTCTCTCCTGAGCAGAACTTAGGCTGAATTCACACAGCAGTCTATTCCATTTCCCCAGTGTTTCCCTAACTTTTAATTTCTACATAATCGATCTATCGCATGATGTAAAAATGAGAAAACTTATGGAATAAAGCACATGTTCAGTGCTCACTTCTGTGTTGTCTGATTCCAGGAAAAACCTGTTGGCAGCTCCCTTGACTTGGTAAACCAAGGGAGCAAAGTGACAAAATTTGGGGAGGTATCTCAGCATACAGTACTTTCATGCTGTTTTCAGGGGAGAATCATTGGGGGGGGGCAGGCATGTGTGGAAAGTGTGGGGGAGCGATGCTGTTCAATGACATTCATTGCTGTGTCACACAATGCCTACTGATGTGAAAGAAATTTATGAATGAATGCTGGTTGCTGGAAACCACAGCAGAGGAGAGTGTTCTTGTGCTTGGGTCCTGCTAGTGGGCTTCCCATTGGGGCACCTCCTTGGCCACCGTGGGAACAGGATGCCGGATTAGATGAGCCATTGACCTGATGTAACAGGGATGATGGGAGTTGTAGTCCACTAACATCTGGAGGGAACCACATTGGTCACAACTGTGATTAGCTGTTAGCTCAAGCAGGACATCCCACCCGCCCCCCTCATTTTCTGCAGCTCATATTTTGTATTGATCTATCAGTTTATAAGAGATGATCTATTAATATGAGATGCCATATATCCACAGCAGCAATAACAACAACTGCAAAAGGGATATTATTTTTTGTGTTACCTATTACATAGAGTGAAGGGAAGCAAAAGAAAACGTTTAAAGGCTTCCACAGGCTATTTATTAAAATATATATTAAAGCAATGATTCTATACATCGTCTACTAATTCATTAATCCATTATCTTTATGTATTTCATACTTGTAAGGTTTCTGATCTAGCCAGACACCATATCTTACATTGCATTGGCTAACAGGATATTTTTTGCAATCATTTGTCTGTATGTCCCTTGTGAATGGGTGAATTTGTATATTGCTCTTATTACTGTATTTCAGAACAAATAAACTACACCTTGCCACATATATGTTCTCCATTTGTCTCCCATCACTAATTCTAATGATATTTGCTACCTTAACTACATAAGCTACATTTTCACACTGAGATGTGAAGACAACTTGGGGCCTTGTGCCGTACACTTAGGAATGGGGGGAAAAATTGCTCCAGCTTGCCTTTTGGATGAGAAACTACCTAATTTAGGCTTCTTCTTCTTCTTCTTCTTCTTCTTCTTCTTCTTCTTCTTCTTCTTCTTCTTCTTCTTCTTGGAGGTCAGCTACAGAATGCACACTTAACACAGAAAAAATGACACAAAAATTGTCTTAAACATTTGAAAAGAAAACATTACTTAAGGGTGTCAACTATGAAATGCACATTTAAAACAGCATAATGAATAGAAATATTATCATAAGCACAGAATGTATCTGCTGCCGTTGCTGCCAATCTTGCCGATGGTGGTTTGTGACGGCTGTGGAAGCCCAGGCTTGATGACCTGTGTCTGCACTAAGAGACATCCAATATGGTCTCTGGTCTCTTCAGTAGCCTCAGCTCTTGTAGCTGGAGTCAGTCAGGGGCCCCACCCTCCCAGGCCAGGTGGAAAAAAGGCCTACAAGCAGAGAAAAGGTCTTCCAGGACTCACAGCCAAGATGGTCTCTCCAAATGTGGAGTGAGTGTTTCACGTCACCTGTAAAAGTCCCAGTCCAGACACCAAGTGGGCATGTATGGAATATTTGATATTGAAGACATACTGATCCCAAGCTGTTCAGAGAAACTACTAGCGACACCTTGAAGCTGGCTTGGTAGCAAACAAGCAACCAGCACAGATATCTGAGTGCAGGAGTTATATGCTGACAGAATGCCTGGGACACTACTGCAATTTGCTCGATAAAGGCATTCAAAACTTAGAGATACAGTTTTGTCCATCCTATGCACATGCACCACACTTCCAGTTGGCTGTTTTCTGAGTTTTGCCCGGCTTCTAAGGAATACAAAACAGCATTCACTGTGCCAGATGCAGCACAGCTCATTATCAGGCATAAATAAGTTCAGCACACACCAGCGATCTGTAGGCTTGGTGAGAAAATAAGTGTTGCATCCATTTCGATGGTACACTAGGTTTCTTTCCACAGCTCTTACCTGAATGCATGCCAGATCCCCATTTTGGCTTCACAATGTGTCTTGGGAAAACAATCACATTTGCCACTTGTTTTGTTTTGTTCCTGTTTCAGCTTTGGCACCTTCATATGTTATTGCTACATCTATGGAGGAAGCGATGAAGCTGATTCGGGAATCAGACACTGGGGAAACCAACTGAAGGTTAGGCAAGTTGCGGCAATGAATAACCAATAACCTGCTTGCTGCTAGGACCTCACGCAGTTCAGCTGACTGGTGTCATCATACGCTGTGGAAGGGCCGTAACTCAGTCGAAGGGTCATTGACGGTATAGTGTTTAGAGTCTCAGACTAGGACCCAGAGGACCATGGTTCAAATCCCCACTCAGACATATGAAGCATGCTGGGTGAGCCTTGGGAGTCAGTCATTCACTCCCAGCCTATCCTACCTCACAGGGCTTCACGGAGGAAAAATGTGGCATATATATATATATATATATATATATATATATATATGATAATATATAGGATGGGGGACCTCACATCTGGAAGCCAAATGCAGCCCTCTAAGGTTCTCTAGCAGGTTTGCTAGGCTGTGCCCCCTGCCAGCCCTGCTTCATACCCACAGCAGACCCAGGACATTTTGCTGCTTGAGGCAAACAATAAAATGGCACTTCCCCTCCTTGCAACCTGACCTGGGGTAGCATCCAGTGGTGTTGCTCAGCTGATGGTGATGCCTCCATCAGCAGAATGGAAAGGGAAGAAATATTTTGGGCAATTCCTATCCTCTCTTGCAGCCCCTACACCTGTAAATCTGCTCCAGTGGAGAAGAGATGTTGCAAAAAAGAAAAAGAAAAAAGATTGCCCCCTTCCCCGTTTTGCTACCAGAAGGCTTACCATCAGCTGAGCAGCATCACTGCACCCCCCCCCACATTTCCATGGGCTTTGGGTTCTTGTTGACTTTGTACGCTTCAAAACCTGCAGCTTTATGGACGCCTACAAACGATTCAATTAAACAGGGCGTAATTAGTTGTGCATTCCACACAACAGTTTATTTATGACCATGTGGCATCTCGGTTTCATGAGGTGGGGTGTGCATGGGACCTTCTCAGAGCAAAGGGGATGCCCTAACACCGAGCCGCAGTGATGCGAAGAACAAGGAGTATGGCCCCGATCCTTCAGAGGAAGACTTTCTGAATGCGCCTTGCGTGACACAGCCAGAGAAACCCTTGACCTAGGATTATCTTCAGAATCGGCTGATCTCGATCTTCGTCTCCAACTCCTACTGGTCTAGATTTATGTTCGTCTCCTACTTATCTAGCCTGGCTGCCAAGGGAAAGTACAAGCCATGGCAAAGCAGACTATCATTTACTCCCACCCATGATGCAGCTATGCAAAGCAGGCGTCCTCTGTGTTCAGGCATGAATCTGCGCCCACTTCTTAAGTCATAAGGTAAGAGTCTGCTTGATCAGGCCAGTGGCCCATTTAATCCAGCCTCCTGTTATCCCAGCGGCCAACCAGCTGCCCCAATGAAAAGCATACAAACAGAACCTGAGCTTGTGTACTCTCCACTTCTCTAGTTTTTAGCGACTGGTATTCAGAGGTAACCCACCTCCGACAGTGGTGGCAGAAAAACGTCAACAGTTGTGGCTGGTTGACATTGATTTATCTTGCAGGGAAGAGCCATAGCTCAGTGGTAGAGCTTCCGCCTTGAAAGCAGAAGGTCTCAGGTTCAATGGGACGTGGGTGGCACTGTGGTCTAAACCACTGAGCCTCAGAAGGTTGGCGGTTTGAATCCCCGCGACGGGGTGAGCTCCCGTTGCTCTGTCCCAGCTTCTGCCAACCTAGCAGTTTGGAAGCATACTGGCGCAAGTAGATAAACAGTGTGGTGGGAAGGTAAATGGTGTTTCTGTGTGCTCTGGTTTCCGTCATGGTGTTCCATTGCACCAGAAGCGGTTTAGTCATGCTGGTTACATGACCCAGAAAGCTGTCTGTGGACAAACGCTGGCTCCCTTGGCCTGAAAGCAAGATGAGCAAGATGATGTCTGAAATCATCAGCAGATAATACTGAGATAAATACTATACTTTATATTATTTAGTCTACTAAAAGTGAAGTGCAGCAAATGGATATTCCAGGCTTAATTTAGAGGCCAATACTGAGAAGTCCAGCTACATATCACAAGGGGGGGGGTGTCATTCCATGAAACCAAAGGCCATCACTAAGAAGGCCCTGTATCTCCTGCCCACTAACCTAACAGATCTAGTGAACATAGGAATATAAGAAGAGCCATGCCGAATCAGACCAATATCTCAGCAAACGGACCTCCAAGGCTTCTTCTGAAGGGTACTGCTGAGGAATCCAGCTACTCATCCCAAGGGAAAGCATTTCATAAACTAGGGGCCACCACTGAGAAGGCCCTGTTACCTACTGCCCAACAATCTAACAGATCTACTGAGCTAGATGGACCAATGGGATTGTACAGGATTGTAGCCTTAGTTATGGTTTGGGGACTTAAGCTCATGTCAATGGTCTCAGGTTTGACCCCCACCATATCCAGGAAGAGCTGGGAAAGACTTTGCTCTAGAGCCCTGGAGAGCCGTTGCCATTCAGTGCAAACAAAACTGAACCAACTAGACCAATGGGGTGACTCAGTATAAGGCAGTTCCTTATGTTCTTGCCTTGTGAATCAGATGGGAAAACCCACGGAATTGCAATTCATCAATTTTGACGGTTGTTTTTCCCCCCTCCAACAGTTGCCTTATCCCTATCTAATCAGGGGGAAGTTTCCTGTGTTTGTTCTCAAACATTCGCCCCACAGAAATGATAATGATCATTGCACAGCGTCAACCCAAGAATGCTAGGAAGCAGCACCCAGCAAGCATGAGCCTGGGAGACAAGGGAGTGAACAGCAAAGGAACCCCAGGGGAAACTCAGGATGGGAGGAGTTGGCATCATTCTGGCCGATGTCCTGTCTTTAAAAATAAACCTGAGCATCTAAACACAGATGGGCTCAAGCTAAAATTAAAACCCTTGTTTCCCCGTCCACTTCCTTCCATCTTCCTTCCACTGCTTTGAGCTATAGATAGGAATCACAGAGTCTTTATCAGTTCTCATATTTATTTGGATACACTTGCTTCAGCAGACCTCAAAGAAGGTTAACTATGGAATGACATGGTCCAAGGAAGCCAAACGAAAGATTGGGGCTAGATTTGATTCAGATCAAAGGCTACTAGGCTCCATGGACATGTTCTACCACCACTAGCTGGGTCAATACCACATTTTCTGAGAACCACAATGAACATTTGTTGGCCACTGTGAGAACAGGATGCTGGACTAGATGGGCCATTGGTCTGATCCAGCAGGTTCTCCTTGCACTAATACAGTTGCAAAGTTCAGGCCACATTCATATTCTGGACGACTATGTCCAGTGCTTGGTGCCATTCTTCCAGATGTCCATGTCCAGGATGGGGTGACCAGGACACTGAGGGATCTGGAAACCAAGTCCTATGAGGAATGGCTCTGAGAGTTAGATTAGAGGAAGACATGAGAGTAGTCTTCAAATATCTGGATGCTTGTCATGTAGAAGATGTGTCAGACTTTCCCTCTGTTGCCTCAGCAGGAAGCACCAGAATCATTCCTTGGAAATTATAGGGCAGCAGACTTTGGCTAAACATTAAGAAAAACTTCCTAATGGTTCAATAATGGAGCAAACTGCTTTAGGCAGTGATGTGCTTTCATTCAAGAAGCGTCTGGACAGGCATCTCTCAGAGATGTTGAGGCTGCATCCTGCAGCACTGATCCTGTGCTGCTAGTTGGGGATCAAGTTATATTATGAGGGCAATGAGTTATGGTTGCTGTTCTTCTTTATCTTTTCAGTGCTCTTTTAGTTGGGGGTGGGGGTAGGACGGGCCCTTTCCTAAATATTCTGAGATGAGAATGTTTAGGTATTGTGTTTGAAGATTGTTTCCTATGGAGTTTTCATGTATCGTTTTGGGCGAAATGTGAAGGGAGATGAATGAAGACAACAACAACAACAACAACAACAACAACAACAACAACAACAGATAAAATTGTGCAGGGTAGGGTGCATAGTTTTAACTATGCAGCACATAGTTAAATTACAGAATTCACTCCCACAGAAGAAGAAGAAGAAGTAAAGAGTTTGGATTTGATATCCCGGTTTTCACTACCCAAAGGAGTCTCAAAGCGGCTAACGTTCTCCTTTCCCTTCCTCCCCCACAACAAACACTCTGTGAGGTGAGTGGGGCTGAGAGACTTCAAAGAAGTGTGACTAGCCCAAGGTCACCCAGCAGCTGCATGTGGAGGAGTGGAGACACGAACCCGGTTCCCCAGATTACGAGTCTACCACTCTTAACCACTACACCACACTGGCAGTGATGACCACCAACTTGGATGGCTTTAAAAGAAGATTGGATGCATTTATGGAGTACATTGATAGCCACAGTCAGAGGCAGTAATGCATCTGAATACTAGTTGCTGGAAACCACAGGAAGGGAAGGTATTCTTGTGCTTGGGTCCTGCTTGAGGATTGCCCCCAGGCATCTGATTGGCTGTTGTGAGAACAGGATGCTGGACTAGATGGGCCAGTGGCAGGGCTTCCCATTGGGGCACCTGGGCGGCCACCTTGAGGTCAAGATGGTGGACACAATGGGCATTTGAGCTGGTCTATCAGGCTCTTATTATGGTCTTATTTATGATTTGAGTATTTCTTCAGCTAGGCACAATTCCTCACAATTGTGGCACTGAAACAGCTTCAAGAAAACCACCCAAGGGGGGTGACGAATGCCCTCCCTGTCAATTTCCTTCTAGACTGTGCACCCATTCAGGGCTTTCGGTTGAACGTGGCTCAAGACAGCAGGCTGGCACATGCATGTCAGTTCGGCAGCTGGCAAATTGTTCCTCCCATCTGCCTATCAAGTGAGGGCATCCATCCAGGTCACTGCCATGCCAAGTGCTAGCCTGAGAAACTGAACATCCAACGAACAATGGAGCACCCAACCTGTCCTACTGTACCTGGATCCAGTTCCAGGTGAGAATTCTCCTCCCCTCCAGCTACCAACTGCCTTTGCTGGGGCCATTGGAAGGCCAGGAGGTGTGAGGTACCTATCCCTCATGTCGTGACTTGATGCTCAGTAGCATTTCATATTGTATTTTAATTTCTGCAGGTGACTTAAGAAGACAGGGGTTTTTTTGGCTGGAGATTTTATATATATATATATATATATATATATATATATATATATATATATATATATAAAATAAATCCCTCTGTACTTGAGAGTGCAAGGAAACACTGAGATCCAGGTCAAATTAATAGTTGTAGCAACTCTGCAGGCCTTGCAACATAGCAAGCGTTCCAAAACCAAGGTGTGTTTTCCCATAGAAAGTAATGCAAAATGAATTAATCCATTCCAGACTTTTAAAAACAACCCTAAAACAGCAATTTAACATAAACTTTACTATCTAGCGAGACCATTGATCCCTAAAATGAAAGCAATAATCAATGTATTGTACTATAACTTGTATAAGACAGTACGGAAGAGGATAAAAATAAAAAATATTTTTTTTCTTACCTACACTGACGATAGTCATTGCTTGGATGGGGGACTTTTATCCATTTCTGCAGTTACACAGTCAATCAATCAATCAATCAATCAATAGCTGAACTGGGTTCCACACAGTCACAAAAACAAATTAATTGAAAAAGCCTCAAAAACAAAAGCGCAAAATAAATAGCAGAAACAAAAGCGCCAAACTTAATCCATTCTGGAAGTCTGTTTGACTTCCGAAATGTTCAAAAACCAAGACGCAACTTCTGATTGGTGCAGGTGCCCACAGCCACATCAGATGTTCGGCTTCTGAAAAGCATTCGAAAATGGGAACATTTACTTCTGGGTTTTTGGCATTTGAGAACCAAGGCATTTGAGAACCAAGGTAACACTGTATGTGGTCCTTCCCAATTGCAGCCTACAGCACATTTCCCCCCTCTGCCACAACGGGGGTGGGGGGACCTGCTTTTGTCAATAGAGAGCCTTTCCTTGAGGAGGAGGAGGAGGAGGAGGAGGAGGAGGAGGAGCGGGGGCAGGAATTAGAATTTCACTGTAATTTTTTTCTGATCTGTCCTAATAGAAGGGGGTTGACAGAGATGTGCCAGGGAACAGCGATGGAATGAACCTCTTGGAAGGCTGCCTGGAAAAACCCAGCCATTGACTGGGGCAAAGGGCACTCCGTAAACGTCCACAAAAAGTTATTCCAAACAGAGAAGCCTTTGAAAGAACACGACGCCCCGTGTCCTTCTGTGACACACAACACCGTCCTCTGTTTGGGAGTGCCCAGACCTGCTTGGGGGAATCAGGTTTCCCCTTGCTCAGCAGTCTCTGGCAGGTAGAGCAAGTAGGATGACCTTACACCAAAGACCTCAGCAGAAAAAAGTGTTCTTCCGACATCTGTAAGTTGGACTCCCAGGGTGCAGGGGGGAGTTTTGGGGGAGAACAAGAAGTGAGCACAGAAATGTGCTCTGATAATCCACCGTATGAGAGAGAGAGAGAGAGAGAGAGAGAGATGCAGTGGGCCACTGGTCTAAACTGTAAAAGAAGGAATGGAAGTAGGTGCATACCCTCCAACATTTCTCCCATGAAAATAGGGACATCCTATGGGAAAAGTGGGATCAAATCAGAAACCGGGATGGCTTCTGTAAACCCAGGAGAGTCCCTGAAAAATAGGGACCCTTGAAGGGTCTGTATATGCTCACTTAAGTTTCTCTGAGGCCACATCCACACCATATATTCGCAGTACAGTGGTACCTCAGAAGTCGAACAGCATCCGTTCCAGAAGTCCATTCGACTTCCAAAATGTTAGGAAACCAAGGTGCGGCTTCCGATTGGCTGCAGGAAGCTCCTGCAGCCAATTGGAAGCCGCGGAAGTTGCGTCGGACGTTCGGGTTCCGAAGGACATTCACAAACCGGAACACTCACTTCCAGGTTTGCAGCGCTTGGGGGCCAAAACGTTCAACTCGCAAAGTGTTCGGGATCCAAGGTATGGCTGTACTGTGATACCACTTTTAAATGGTCAGGGCTTCCTCCCATGAATCCTGGGAGCTGTTGTTTGTTAAGGGTGCTGAGAGCTGTTAGGAGACCCACCACTATTCCCCTCCCAGAGCTGCAATTCCTAGAGTGGCTTAAAAATCAACCCCTCTTCCCAGGGAACTCCAGCCACACAAAAAACATTTGGGATGTGAAGTTAAGCCAGTGGTGGGTGTGGCCTACAGAGAGTTCAGAGAACCTGAAGAGAGGCCTGGAGGGCCATGTTCGACTCCCCAAGATTCTCCACAATATAATAAAATCTTTAAACAGGTTACATAAAATCAATGCGAATAGAGCAATACAATTTGGCTTAACAATCAATCCCTCTTTCCAGGGAACTGTGGAAATTGTAGCTCTGGGTAGGGAATGGGTTCTCCTAACAACTATCAGCACCTGTAACAAACTGCAGCTCCCAGAATTCTTTGGGAAAAGCCAGGTGGGGCTTTAAATGTGTGGTGTGAACATGGCTTCATTTCCTCATTTTTCCAGTCTTGCATTCAGGTCTTCCCTTTCCCACATCAGTTTGTGATCACTATTATTTATTAAAGTTGTCATGAGAATTCGTCAGTGCTTTAGTGCAACTTTCTCCCGGTAACAAGGTTTTTGCACATCGTTTTCCCTAACACACTCATTTTAGCAAAGTGATTTCCCCAAAGATAATACATTTCTTACATTGTTTCCACTAATGTGGATATGCGTTTTTATGCATGATGTCACACAGGCGATGTCGGCCCCCACAATCTCCTTCCCAAGTTGGCACTTCTGTGCCAGGGTTCAAGTGAAATATATCTTCCCGGGTAGTTGGATTATGTCTATGTGGCTGTGGGGGTGAGGACATCTCGTCCCTTGCCTCAGGCGGAACAAGGCCTTGGACCAATGCTGGGATTCTGTTTTGTTTTGAATTGCACCTTTACATAGCGTCTCAGTTGCCGTTTCAAATTGTTGCCCACTTCAAAAGTCTTTCGTAGGTGTGTGAATGTGAGAGAGACACAGTGAGAGGGAGGGAGGGTGTGCGGCAGAATGGATGTGAGGGTTTGGGTGTGAGGGAGAGAGAGAAAGAGAGGGTGCAAGAAGGTGAGAGAGAGAGGGTGGTGTAGTGGTTAGCGTGTCTGACTGGGACCTGGGAGACCAAGGTCTGGATTCTCATTCAGCCATGAAGCTCACTGGGTAACTTTAGGCCTAGCACTGCCTCTTTGCCTAACCTACCTCACAGGGTTGTTGTGAGGATGAAATGGTTAGGAGGAGAGCCATGTACACCACCTTGAGATCCTTGGAAGATAAAGGTGGCATATAAATAAAATAGAATGGAATGAAATGAAACAAAGTGTGTGTGTGTGTGTGTGTGTGTGTGTAACAGAGAGAGGTGTGTGAGAGAAAGAAAATTTGTGTGAGGGGGGAGAGATAACGTGTGTTGGTGTGGGTGTATAACAGAGGGGTGTGAGAGAAATAATGTGTGTGTGGGAGAGAGAGAGAGAGAGAGAGAGAGAGAGAGAGAGAGAGAGAACGAACAAGAGGGGGAGGGAGAACAGGTCTGTGTGTGTGTTAGAGAAAGTGTGTGTGTGTGTGTGAGAGAGAGAGAGAGAGAGAGAGAGGATCCCTCTTCTCTTCTTTCTCTCTCTCTCTCTCTCTCTCTCTCTCTCTCTCTCACACACACACACACACACACATTATCAAAGAAAGTGTGAACCAAAGAATGGGAGATAACAAAGGAGTGAAAGATAGAGGGGACAAGCCTAAAACATGAGCTTCTTCAGCCAGGTAATTAGTGGGATTGGTTTCCCAGGTGGAGTCTAAATGATGGCTTCCCCTCCTGAATGATTCCCCAGCGACCCGTTTGGTGGCTAATTCCTCAGGGTGGGGTGGGAAGGAGGTTCTTGAAGCAGGTGCCCTCTGACAGGTAGTCAATAGAGAACTTCTGGCTAAGCATCCGTGTTTGGTTGGAGAAGTCGACCCGGGAGGTCAAAGAGCGTGACTCGAGAGGTTGTCAGGTCAGGAGCCATCATGGTGACAGATGACCCTAAGCACTCTCCCGCCTCTGTTAGTGTCCCTTCTTAAAAAAGGGGGGGAGGAAAAACCTAGGGCTCAATGGAAGAAAGGAATAAGACAGCCCCCTCTTCCCTCCCTCCCAATAGAAAAGGCTCCTGTTAGGAGCTGCCGGCACCTCTCAACTGGTGTTCATTAGCCAGAGTGCATTGCTTAGGCTCACAGCCTTCGTTCCTCCGCAGAGTGGGTGCTGTCTCCATAGCTCTCAACTGTTCTTCATTAAGGAAAACAGTTCCCCATTGTCTGCCATGAAGACACCTTTGTTTTTCAAGCTCAGCAGGACTGAAAAATCAGAAATGGATACGCAACAGTCCTGCACAATTGATAGGAACTGGAAGTTCGGTTTGAAGACCTTCAATAGTGGGTGTTTAAATACTTTACAGGTGAATAGCTAACTTGTTTTAACCTTCCCACAGTACTCACACACCATGGACTTATGGGGTGATTGAGGATTGGGGGGGGGCAGGATTTGATTTTGCTTGCTTTTTAAGGAGAAACAAGCTGATTTGCATTTCTCGAAAGAATGTGCAAACCGAAACAGGGCTATTCTTCAAACGTTGCACTTCTCCAAATTTTGCAATTCAGTTCCCCAACCTCTTTGTGTAAGGATGCATATACTACGGGGAATTCCTTGCACAAAATGTGTTTCTTAGTCAAAACTGCATATAAACATGTGTTCATTAGAAATGGTCACAAAAATGCTGGTGAATTTTCATGAGGGTTTTGTTTTTGTTTTTTTTTGTAAGGAAAATAGCAAATGGTTGCAGAGATGAGGAGAACTGAATTTACAACGGAGGAAATGAGGAACTGAGAGAAACCGAAATGGACAGATTTTTCTATCCCTTGTTACTACAGAATTACTTGTGTGTAAATTGTATTGAACGGTGGGGTTAGAATAACGTTGTTAAAACCTATTGTGCATGTACAAGTTGTCTATGCATATAAATATAATATATTGTATGATATATGGAGAATGGGATTTGCTTTTGGGTAAATATGCATCAGATCGGGACAGGTACTAGCTCACCCTTCTTTTCATTTGCTTTAAGGACAACTGAAAGTAGTAAGCTATATGACCAAAACAGCAATTTGATCACACATGTCAGAGCAAAAGTGCTTCTTGTCCTATTTCACCGATCTGTTTAGTTCTGGTGTTCCCGTGTGGCACCTGCAAGCACAAGGTCTTCCTCTGTCTTCCTCTGGTGCCTACAAAGTCTCCGATTCCTTCCTTACCACTCGTGTAAAAAATAACGAATTGGATATTGAAGTCCCAGGTTGAATCCTGCAATTCAGTGTAGACAATGCTGAGCTGGATGGACCCAATGGTCTGACAACATCCTCTGTTCCTAAACTCCAGAAAGCCTAGCTATGTTTGCTTGAATATAAGTCCTCCTGCATTACATATATAATCAGAGAATTGTAGAGTTGGAAGGGACCCTGAGGGTCATCTGGTCCAACCTCCTGCAATGCAGGAATGTGCAGCTGTCCCATATGGGGATCAAACCTGCAACCTTGGTGTTATCAGCACCATGCTCTAACTAACTGAGGCATGGCTCAGTAGTAGAGTCTCTGTTTTGCATGCAGGAGGTCCCAGGTTCGATCCCCGGCATCTCCAGGTAGGGCTGGGAATGTCCCAATCTGAAAAGCTTGATCGCCTCTGCCAGTCAGCGCAGACAGTAATGAGCTAGATGGACCAGTGGGTCTGACTCAGCAGCTTCCTATCTTCCTACATGGCCTGCTACTGAGCTGTCACCCATATACATTGATTCCAGCTTCAGTGCTTTGCTTTGCATCTCACCCTTGGCTCCTGTCAATCGTGCACATTTGATTTTCCTCTGTGCATTTTTTTTTAAAAAAATCTGAAATAGAAGGTGAGTTGAGCGAATTGACTCTGTTGCGTTGAAGATAATGTGGCAGTTCTTCTTGCATTGGCAGATTTGCAGTGGCCCGTTTGGTTTTGGAATGGACTTTCAGAACGGATTAAGTCTGAGAACCAAGGTACCACTGTAGAAGGTCTCAGGTTCACATCTCAGCATCTTCAGGTAGGACTGGGAAGGTTTCCTGCCTGACATTGTGGAGAACCACTGCCAGTCAATGTAGACAATATCAGGCTAGATGGACCAATGGTCCGACTTCCTATGTTCCTATCCTATGATCACATACCTGGGAGTTAGTCCTATTATTATTATTATTATTATTATTATTATTATTATTATTATTACCCACATACCATATTGGCTTCTAAGTGGTTGAGTTCAATGGAGCTGAGTAGACACATATAGGAGATTGCCTTGGTGGTTCATTTATTTATTTAATGGCCAGGATCTGGAGAGTCTCACATGTTATAAATGAGCTCCCTGCATATCTATGGCATACTTTATAGAACCAGGCCAAGACATTTTGTTGACTGAAGCGAAGGACAAGATGGCACCCCCCCCACACACACATTTCCCTATTTTATTTTTGTTTAACAAAGTTTATATACTGCTTGATGGTGAATAGATGGTAAATAGAACCTCTAAGCTATTAACAATATATATATATATATATATAATATTATATATATATATATATATATGTATATATATATATGTGTGTGTGTGTGTGTGTGTGTGTGTGTGTATATATATATATATATATATATATATATATATATATGTATGTAACATTAAAACTGTTAGCAAAAGAAAGTTGTTGATGTGTTGTTGTTTTTTAAAAAAACACAAATAAATACAAATTTAATTAAAATCATTAAGCTAGGAACAAATTTAAGCAGATGTCAACTTCTATGCGTCTGGGTTGAAAGGTTTTCAACATTTCAATATGTATCAGTGTCATGTATTGCTTCAGGAAGTTGAATTAGGTAGGTTTGCATTACAACCCAAACAGAACCAAATTTGCCCCCCATCCCTATGAACTAGACACACCTTTTGCATTCCCAACAAAGGAGAATGACCAGGGAGCTCCGGAAAAATGGCTGGGAGGGTAGCCACTGTTGTCTGCCAGTCTCTGCCACCTGAAGCGATTGCCACCCTCTGCCTAATGCTAGGGCTGGCCTGATACATTACATTTCCCTTCCTACATGTAGCATCATGGGTGAGAGACTAGAAGGACTGTGAAGAAGGCTTCTTTCCTAGCACAGATTCCAGCCATCCAGCTTTTCTGGGGGAAGCTGACTTTGCTTTACAGCCCACTCAGTCTAGAAGAAGCTATTCCTGACAGCTTAATGCATGACCTCTAGGTTCTCTCAAACCCTTAAACCACCCAACCTTCTCCCAGGGACCAGTAGATAATGAGATAGCACAAGCAGCAGCAATGAATCATAGAATCATAGAGTTGGAAGAGACCACAAAGGCCATCCAGTCCAACCCCCTTGCCAAGCAGGAAACACCATCAAAGCATTCCTGACAGATGGCTGTCAAGCCTCTGCTTAAAGACCTCCAAAGAAGGAGACTCCACCACACTCCTTGGTAGCAAATTCCACTGCCGAACAGCTCTCACTGTCAGGAAGTTCTTCCTAATGTTTAGGTGGAATCTTCTTTCTTGTAGTTTGAATCCATTGCTCCGTGTCCGCTTCTCTGGAGCAGCAGAAAACAACCTTTCTCCCTCCTCTATATGACATCCTTTTATATATTTGAACATGGCTATCATATCACCCCTTAACCTTCTCTTCTCCAGGCTAAACATACCCAGCTCCCTAAGCCGTTCCTCATAAGGCATTGTTTCCAGGCCTTTGACCATTTTGGTTGCCCTCCTTCTGGACACGTTCCAGCTTGTCAGTATCCTTCTTGAACTGTGGTGCCCAGAACTGGACACAGTATTCCAGGTGAGGTCTGACCAGAGTGGAATACAGTGGTACTATTACTTCCCTTGATCTAGATGCTATACTCCTATTGATGCAGCCCAGAATTGCATTGGCTTTTTTAGCTGCTGCATCACACTGTTGACTCATGTCAAGTTGATGGTCTACCAAGACTCCGAGATCCTTTTCACATGTACTCCTAGATCCTTTTCACATGTACTGAACATCATCATCACACAATCGTTGCCAATAGAACACTTCCTACCTATTTCAAGGAGATAATTGCAAGCAATAGGTTGTCATCAGCAAACAATGCTCATTACACCCTGTGGTGAGGATGGCATGCTGTCTTCAGATCAAGGCTCTTTGTTTGCCCTTCCGCATGTGCCATGACTTATTAACGGCTACCAAACGGCTACCACAAGGACTCAGAGGTCTTCAGCCTGCAAACTGGACAGGGGATCTCAGCCGCAACAGATGCACCCTCTTGACCAAGGTTTTTTGGAAGCCTATATGAAATTTCATGCATATCAGTTAATATCTTGACCCTCCTCCACGAAAATAGCTGTTTACTTGGCCGTTTTCCTATGTCGTGAAGGCTGAAATTTCAATTCAGTGGAGCAGGGTCAAGATATTAACTGATATGCATGAAATTTCAGATATAGCTATATAATCCCTAGTTTAGTAAGATAAGACCTTTGGAGCAGGCATTTTTTTAAAAAAAGTTTTTTTATGAACTGCCCTACTGCTCTACCCTCTGCTGGGCTTCCCAGGTCCTATGTGGAAAGTCGGCCTATGTGAAGAAAATGAGACTAGGCTGAGTAGATTAGATAATATAGAGCATGGTGAAATCACAATAAATAAAACCTCCCCTTCAGTAGTTTCAAGCACTACTACAGGTTCCACATAATATCTGTACTGCATTGTTTACTGTGACAGCACCTGCACTTTGGAACTCCCCGCCTATTGCAACAAAGCACGTGCCTTTGCTAGACTCTTTTCGGGCACCTGCTAAAAGCATTCTTCTTTAGGCAAGCATACCTAGATGCTTAGGAAGTTGAAGTAATTTTAATCTTAATATTTTAGCTTTTGTATGTTTTAAAGTAGGATTGTTAATTTTTCTTGATTTTACTGCTGTGGTGTTTTTTTTTTTTTGTTTTGGTAAACCACTTTGCAGGTTTTTAAAAATAAATTTTATTAAATAAATAAACAATAAATATAAATAAAATAACACAAGCCAAAACACAATCCATCCTGTAGATTTAAGTATCTGTCCATAGTCGCCTACTTGTTATCAGAGGCCCAGAATCCACATTCCTTTGTAAGAAAATATGAAATAACGTAAAACCATTTTTGCAGGCAAAAAAAAAAAATAATAATGTGGGGGGGTGACAAGAAATTTTCCACACCAGGTTTCACATGACCTTCCTATGCCTCTGGGGGTGGGGGGCATTTAATTGAGGTGACCCCAAAACCATCTAGGGAGATAGCTTGCCATAGTTTTTAGGACCTCTGCAGGTGGTGAATGTGGTTGTTGTCAAACTGGCACCTGTTCAGGGTGGCCCCAAGTTGCCCGGTGACTTATTGTAACAACAACAACAACAACAACATATTATTATTATTATTATTATTATTATTATTATTATTATTATTATATACCCCACCCATGTGGCTGGGTTTCCCTAGCCACTCTGGGCGGCTCCCAACAGAATATTAAAAACACGATAAAACATCAAACATTAAAAACTTCCCTAAACAGGGCTGCCTTCAGATGTCTTCTAAAAGTTGTGTAGTTCTTTATCTCCTTGACATCTGATGGGAGGGCATTCCACAGGGCAGGCGCCACTACTGAGAAGGCCCTCTGCCTGGTTCCCTGTAACCTCGCTTCTCGTAGTGAGGGAACTGCCAGAAGGCCCTCAGAGATGGACCTCAGTGTCTGGGCTTAACAATGGGGGTGGAGACGCTCCTTCAGGTATACTTGGCCAAGGTATACAGATATACTGTAACAACTTCCGGCACCTATTTTTCTTGGGGGGGAAAGCACTGTGTAGAAGCCTCTGATTTTTACCAAGCAGAGGCAAGAGTCATAGCTGTTGCTCTGCCTATTTGGCTTTTAAGGAGGAGTAGACACACCCACGAAGGGCAAAGTGATTAATGGCTACTAGCCACGATTGCTATGTTCTACCTCTGCTGCTGGATGCATTGTGCATCTGAATACCATAAGGACAGGAGGAGAGCCTTCTGGATCAGGCCAGCATCCTTTTCTCCCAGTGGCCAACCAGATCCTTGTGGGAAACCAGTTTTGTCAAGCATTTGCAGCCCGGTCTTCCTTGCCTTTCCTCTTCCCTTGTTGATTGCCCTTCTGAACTTTTGCTTCCATTTGTAAACTTCTTTTCCTCCCTGGATGTCTCTGAAGCATTGTGCTGTTTGCTTAGGTAGGAAGGAGCTGCCGCTTCAGCAGCAGCAGCTGTATATGGAGAGCAAAAGTACATGACGTCCATTCTCAAACCCAGAACCTTGGGAGTCATCTGCGTTGGCTGGGGATCAAAGACCATTTTCCCCATTTGTATCCATGGCCTTGCCCCACCTTACGGCCGCAGGGCACCCAAGCATGTTTTCCCATCATTTCATTGTGTGCCAAAAGATAAACAAAAGCCACCCACGCTGTCCAAGGGAAGAATGCCTTTCTTGAAAACGGCAGACCATCCTCCGCAGATAAGTGACATTCCCGCTGTACGCTACTATAAACCTCGATGGAGCCAGCTTTCCTGAGCTTGCATGACATCACTGGTGCCAAGTGGAGATGGATGACTTTATTTTTGTTCAGGACAAACATGCAGATGTTGCCGTTAATGGGGGGAAAGTCTGTAGGTGGGTGTATAAGAGAACAGAGGAAGGAGCTTGAGGGCACCTACGAGGGGGTGGGTGGGTGGGTAGACGTGAACAACAGGTTTGTAACAAACAGGAATGGGAGGCACACATTCACTTTTGGATTTTAATGTGAACGTAACACACCTTTCTTGAACCGATAAGCAAAACTGATAGATTAGCTGTCCTTTCGAAATTGGGATTTCTGCGGATTTTGTGATACTGTTCTCCAGCCGAAAGGTTTCTACAAAATGCAGATTTTAGTGAATGCAACAAAGAAAACTACATGGCATTAGCGAAGACCACTTCCAAAAAAGAAAAAGAAAAGTATTTTGGGAAACACTGCATAATTTTTTTAAAAATACACTAATTTAAGAGAACTATACCCCCAAATGCAGCAGAATGCATTCCTTCCAACATGTCCCGGCGGAAAACTGGGATGCACATCTTCCAGGGCTGCACTTCTGCATGAGTCACATGACCCATGAGAGAGCACAGTGCCTCAAAATGTTTTCTGGGGCACTGTGCATAGTAGATGTGCATTTAACTACAAAAAAAAAATGTATGCCATTGAGAATGGACACTTCTAACTCTTTTCCATTTTTACTGAGGAAGTAAGTTTCCGTGTCTTCAATGGGCCTAGTAAGCTGGGGTGCCAACTGGAATAAAATATTGGGGGGCCCAGATAAGTGCATCAATTTGCGGGGGCAAACCCCTTAAATATTTTATGGGGTGAAGGGACCTCAGATCCTAGGAGGGGGCTCCTATAGACCATCTCAGTAATTTGCTGTCCTGTGTTCCTATAGATCATTTATTCTTGACCGCCTCTTCTACATTTCATCAAGTTCTGGGAAAGGCGTCAGGGGAAGCACACAATGCTTGAAGTTTCCTTGAACCTAGTTAGGCCACTAGTCCATCTATCATCTGCGCAGATTGGCATTGACTCTCCAGGTTATCAAGCTTTTCTAGACGTATCTGCTGGTGTCAGGGATCGGAGTTGGGACCTTCCGCATGCAAAGTAGGTGCTCTGCTGCGGAGCTGTGAACCCAACCCCACCTCAGATCAAGTGTATTCAAACCTGCAAAATTTATCTGGTCGACCTATCTGGAATATTGGGTTTTCTCAGCACGGGATTTGTGTCCTAAGTGGACAAGAAGAGCTCTGCTGGATCAGGTTTCAAGCAGGATTGTAGTCCAACCTGCTGTTCTCACAGTAGGCCAACCTGATGCACTCTGTGAACCTGATCATAGCAGCATCTCTCTCCCTGCTAGCAATTCCCAGCAACTGCCTCCATCAGTGGAGGTAGAGATTTGCAATTGAGGCTAATGGCATCCATGAGGGGTAGTCCTTTCACAGGAGAATGAGCCTCCCTTCCAAGTACAGAGACCTCATGTAGCACCTGCTGGAAAGCCTTCTACGGGCAAATTCCCTTTGCCATGCCAGCAACTTTCGCTCTTGGTTCTCTTTGCTCTAGTTGGCCCACAGCCAGCTCTTATGGCGTGTGCTTGCACCGGCGATAGAGCTGATGCTGGGAGTTGGAGGGGGGGGAGGGAAGGACTAGATGCCTGACAACCAGGAAATGGAGCAAGCCCCCCAGCTCATTACAAGTAAGCCATTCAATCCCATCAGACGGTAACCGCTTTCCGTCATTCGTAGGGCTGTGGATGGGAGTTGAAATGGCGACGTCGAGATGAAAGGCTCCAGATCCAGTTACTAATCCCTTGAGCGGCTCAGTCCCCCAAATTTTGGGGGAAGTCTTAGGTTACACCATGAAATGTTTAGAAAATGAAATCCACATTTGCTGCTGAGCGCTCGGGGGCAACGGGAGCTGTTCCCTGGTTCTATTCCTGCTCAAGAGTGTTCGCAGAGGACAGACCCCCTCTCTGATCTTCCAGCCATCAGGGGTCCATCATCCCTTCTCCAGCTGCATCCCTTACACCGCGGCCCCATGGCGAGAGTCACCGCCACTACCTTAGATACATCCAACTCCACACACAGAAGACATTGCATCCCAGGATCACAAGACTGAACCACATGGGTTCCAAATGAAGTTATTGACAATCATGTTGCAGGTTTGTTTATTTGTTTTTGTTTTTTAAACCTAAATACTTACTTTGAGGGGGAAGCAGGATTGTCCTCAAGAATGTATGTGGAAGGAACAGTGAACTCTTACCTCCCCAGTCAATTTAGCAGTAATAGTATAAATTCAATATTATAAAATAATAATAAAAATACTTGAAGAAAATAATTAACTGCTTTGATCTGCAGAACTGTCACTGCCATGGGTGCAACACAATGGTCATGCCACATTTGTAAGACTTCAATCTTTTAAGGGTGGCAGCACCTGCACTTTGGAACTCCCTGCCTGTTGATATCAAGACATTGCACCCCTCACTCGACTATTTTCGGCGCCTGCTAAAACCATTTCTGTTTAGGAAAAACCTATCCAGATGTGTAGAACCTTGACATGTGTTCTAATTTGGTTTTTAGCTCATCACAGATTTTTGAATGGTTTAAATAGCTGCTTTTAACTGGGTTTTTTATTTTTTTTGATAATTTCATTGTTCCATCCTTTTTGGAAACTGCCTAGTGTTGCTGCTGCTGCTGTCTAACTATCAAGCAATATGTTTTTATTACATAAATAAATTTATCGCCCATCATCCATCAGCATATCCCAGAGCAGGGTGGAACAATTTGAATTTCAGTTCAAACAAAATCACGGTCACAACTATAGGGTGGGATCCTGAATGCACACAAACAAATACACACATCTCAGATATCAAGAGCTAGGGTAAAGAAAGGTTACATTTGCCTCTTGCACGAGTCTCTCAAGTAATTTGGGATAAGTAACATCTAATTGGCTGGTTTCCCCCCCTTGATGTAATATAGAGCCTTTTTATTCTTGGCATCCCTTGTACCTCTGATGGTTTCAATCATAGGGATATGTTTCTGTACATCTTGCAATTCAGGTGTGCCACACTTTTTACTCTCTCATTTCTTACAGGCAGAAATGGGGGAGAGGGGGAAATGCAGGTGGTGCTGTGGCCTAAACCACTGAGCCCCTTGGGCTTGCCGATCAGAAGATTGGTGGTTCAAATCTCTGTGATGGAGTGAGCTCCCGTTGCTCTGTCCCAGCTCCTGCCAACCTAGCAGTTTGAAAGCACACCAGTGCAAGTAGATAAATAGGTACCACTGCAGTGGGAAGGCGTTTCTGTGCACTCTGGCACTCATCATGCTGTCCTGTTGAACCAGAAGTGGTTTAGTAATGCTGGCCCCATGTCACGGAAAGCTGTCTGTGGACAAACGCCGGCTCTCTCGGCCTGAAAGCGAAATGAGCGCTGCAATCCCATAGTCACCTTTGACTCGACTTAATCGTTCAGTGGTCTTTTCCTTTCCTTTCCTTTCCTTTCCTTTCCTTTCCTTTCCTTTCCTTTCCTTTCCTTTCCTTTCCTTTCCTCTCCTCTCCTCTCCTCTCCTCTCCTCTCCTCTCCTCTCCAGTTCCCTGTCTGGATCTCCTCGCAAATATCCAGATAACCAACTTTACCGTTTCTTCTTGTGAATGTAACATTCCGCCCCAGCCTGATTTGGTTTGGTTCACTCTTTATGGGTTTGTCTTGCAAAACTCTATTTTGTTATTTGGGTTATAAGGATAAAATTAAATACAAATACTTAAAAACAAAACAATGAACGATGTAGCAGGGCAAGAGCTACCTAGTGGCGGGAGAAACAAACAAACAAACAAACAAGCAAACAAAAAATTCTTCCAGTAGCACCTTAGAGACCAACTAAGTTTGTTCTTGGTATGAGCTTTCATGTGCATGCACACTTCTTCAGATACTCAAGCTCATACCAAGAACAAACTTAGTTGGTCTCTAAGGTGCTACTGGAAGGAATTTTTTTATTTTTTATTTTGTTTTGATTATGGCAGACCAACACGGCTACCTACCTGTAAATAGTGGCAGGAGGAAATTCATTGCATATACAGACACATGGGGTCATATTCCAGCAGGATATGTGCAAATTTCAGGAAGACAGCAAGACCAGGAGTGAGCCTGGTGTGGCATTCTACAAAACCTTTCGAAATCTGGCAGCAATAATGCAACCACACACACTTCTTTCCCCTCCACACTGCCCAGCAGGATCAAACCACATCATTTTAAAGCTGCTGCGTATATTGTGGTGACAAAAACAACAGGGGGGGAAAGCCCCTCCAATCGTTTTCAGTTACCTTAGCCTGAAAACTAGCTATAGGTGTCTGTGTGCTTTTAAAATTATGTCTAATATATGATTTCAGTGTTCCTATAGCTAGTGGCAACACACCACCCTCTTCAGGGATGATCAGGAACAAGTGGATTCAGTTTATAGGAATGGGAGGAGATTGCACCATTCTCCTTAAGTCCCATCAGCACTAATAGCGAATAACCTCATGACACATAGGTTTAGCATGCCAAACTGGTATATCAGTCAAAAAGCCACAGTGTGAAAGGTGCATTAGAAAACAGGACAGAAGCTCTAGCATTATAATACAGAAAATCAACACAGTATTCCCCACATCTGAATGCACCCATCAAAAGAGAGAAGAACTGGAAGGGATCTAATGCAAGTATCTTCTCCATGGGGGATCTCAATACAGGGTACAACTTCAGCATCTCTGAGTAAGTCTAACATTGGGTACAATCCTGAATTCCAAATATTGTTAAATTTGTCCATGGCAAGTCTATATTTGTACATAACTTGTTCCTGTGTAGCGAGTTTGTACGTATCATTTCCACTTTTATCAATGTTAGGTTAAGGTTTAAAAAAGGCAAAGGACCCCAGACGACTCTAGGGTTGCAGCGCTCATCTCGCTTTACAGGCTGAGGGAGCCGGCGTTTGTCTGCAGACAGTTTTTCCAGGTCATCTGGCGAAACTAGAGCAGCGCACGGAAACGCCTTTTACCTTCCCGCCAGGAGTGGTACCTATTTATCTACTTGCGCTGGCGTGCTTTCAAACTGCTAGGCTGGCAGGAGCTGGGACAGAGCAACGGGAGCCTAGAAGGTTTGTGAGCTTAGGTTGTAGACTCTCCTTCCTTGGAGGTTTCTAAGCAGAGGTTGGATGGCCATCTGTCATGGATGCTTTAGCTGAGATTCCTGCAGTTGGGGGGGGTTGGACCAGATGACCCTTGGGGGTCCCTTCTAGCTCTGCAATTCTATTATTCTATCTAGTAAGCCACTATCGCCGAAGAATTGATGCTTTTGAATTATGGTTCTGGAGGAGACTCTTGAGAGTCCCATGGACTGCAAGAAGATCAAACCTATCCATTCTTAAAGAAATCAGCCCTGAGTGCTCACTAGAAGGACAGATCCTGAAGTTGAGGCTCCAGTACTTTGGCCACCTCATGAGAAGAGAAGACTCCCTAGAAAAGACCCTGATGTTGGGAAAGATGGAGGGCACAAGGAGAAGGGGACGACAGAGGATGAGATGGTTGGACAGTGTTCTCGAAGCTACTAGCATGAGTTTGGCCAAACTGCGGGAGGCAGTGAAAGATAGGCGTGCCTGGCGTGCTCTGGTCCATGGGGTCACGAAGAGTTGGACACGACTGAACGACTGAACAACAACAAAGCCACTCTGAGAACAGGACACTGGAGTAGATGAGCCATTGGCCTGATCCAGCAGACTTATCTTATGCTCGGAAGATGATGAACTCTCCTTCATTGCAGACTTCTCAACAGAGGTTGGATGGCCATCTGACAGGGATGCCTTAGTTGTGATTTCTGTGTGGCAGTGGGCTGGACTAGATGCCTCTTTGGGCCCCTTGCGACTCTGCAATTCTGTACTTCTCTTCTCCTGTGTAAATTTGGCAGGTTTGTTGAGTGGCTGTCTGGAGCTGAAACCGATGAAGGGACAGAAGAATCTGGTAGAGAATTTTGGAACGGGAAGGCAAAGCAAACGAAAGGAAAGGGGGGAACACATGAGCGTGCACACAGTGCAATGGGACAGCCCCAAAGAGAAAGGGAAGCTTTAGAACTCACCAGAGGAATGCCATTACAAATGAAAACCATTCCAGAGCACTGCGGGATTATGAACTGGCATTCCCACTAATATACCACACAAGAGTTATTAAGTGCGCATATGAGACTCCTGTTTTGCTTCACGTACATGATTATTTTAAACAGGGAAGTTTGGAAAGAATTATAGACTGAGTTTGGGGCCAGGCCAAGAGGCAAGCTGGCGGGAGGAAAAGAGGAGTGTGCTGCCGGGTGGGGTGGGGGCAGCAGCTGGCCTTAGTGGACTTGCCTGTAAGCTTCTGAAGGATGAGGACATGGACATACCTCACTGGTATCTGCTTCGTTTGCAGAAGGTCCCAGGTTCAAAATCCCCAGCATCTCTGGTAAGGCCGGGAGAGACCCCTCTCTGAAACCATGGAGAGCAGCTGCCTGCCGGTGCTGGCAATACTGAGCTTCATGGGCTCTGACTTGGTACAGAGGCAGCTTCCTATGACCCCAAGGACAGAGACTGTAATATTTTCTTATAAGGGAGTTGCTCCATCTCCCTCGTCATTTTGGTTTCTATTTTCTACCCCTTTTCCATGTCCATTATCATCATAATAATGTATATTGTAGTATAACATAAATTATTGTTGTTGCTGTTGTTGTTGTTAGAGTGTGGTGCTGATGATGCCAAGGTTGCAGGTTGGATCCCCATATGGGACAGCTGCGTATTCCTGCACTGCAGGGGGTTGGACTAGATCAGGGTTTCCCCAATTTGGGTCTCCGGCTTTTTTTGGACTACAATTTCCATCATCCCTGAGCACTCGTCTTGCTAGCTAGGGACGATGGGAGTTGTAGTCCAAAACAGCTGGAGACCCAAGGCTTGGGAAACACTGGACTAGATGATTCTCAGGGTCCCTTCCAACACTAAAATATGATTCTATGATTCTTATTAAATTTGCTCATTGTTTCCCACAACCAATGAAATTATTATTATTGCATTTCCTTTTCCTCCAAGGAGCTCAAAGTGGTATACGTAGTTCTCCTCATCCTCATTTCCCCCCTCACAACAACCCTGTGAAGTAGGTTAGGCTGCGAGTGAGTGACTGTCCTGAAGTCACCCAGTGCTCCTGAAGTCACCCAATGATCTTCTTGACTGAGTGAGGATTTGAACTCTGACCTCCCAGGTCTTAGTTTGACACTCTAACCACTACACCACAATGGCTCTCAGTTGCTAAGCGACTTAGAAGAAAAGTGAAATACCAGCATGCAATATTTCGCAAATACAGTGGTGCCCCGCTAGACGAATGCCTCGCTAGACGAAAAACTCGCTAGACGAAGGCATTCGTCTAGCGGGAGGCTGCCCCGCAAGACGAAAAAGTCTATGGGGCTGCCTCGCAAGACGAATTTTTTTCGTTTTTTTTTCGTCTAGCGAAAACCGCGGTTTACATTGCCGCTTCGCTAGACGAAAAAACCCGCTAGACGAAAATACTCGCAGAACGAATCATTTTCGTCTAGCGGGGCACCACTGTACATCCATTTAAATAATACTTTTGCACAATATAAGCATTCATCCACAACAATCAACTATAAAATGAGACTGTTCTGCTTCACTCAAGAATAAGATGAATGCCTGAAAGAGCAGCCAAACCAGAATGATCTCACTGCCGAAATGCCTGGGAGAATAAAAACATCTTTGCTTATAGAAGCATACTACAGAGCCAACCAAATACGCCATATAATCCCATATATATTAGAAGACGAGACAAAACAATGGATACACCTAGAAAGGGACACAATTGAGAATATCTGCACCACAGCATACCCACTCCTCCCAAACAAACTAAGAAAAATCCCCACAACACTTAATAGATACACACAAACCATGTTCAAAGCATGGAAAACAGAAACAGGCAAACTATCCCCAACCCCATCCCCACTAATTCCCCTGACCTACCACCCACTATTCCACCATGCAGCACAAAACCTCCAAACCAAAACCTGGCAATCCAAAGGCCTATATCGCCTAATAGACTTTTATAAAAATAACAAACCTCTGTCAACACAAGAAATACAGGACAAATTAGAAGACACCCAAATGCCCTGGTTAACACAACACCAATTACATGCCATATTAAACAATCCAACAGTAAAATCAGCAGCAACCAGACCCCTGACAACCTTTGAAAACCTCATCTTAATGACAAAGGGAAGCGATAGAGGGCTGGTGTCCGCAATTTATAAAATACTACTCAAAAATCCCACGAACACCCTAGACACAATCAAAAAACAATGGGAGGATGACATAGGATACGAAATCAACCCCACCCAATGGACCAGAATGTGGTCTAAACCCCCCTTTAAATCCATATCAACAAAAAGAAGAGAACTCACCCTAAAACTAACCTACAGATGGTATCTAACGCCTAGAAAATTAGCGCTAATACGCCCAGGAACCTCACCAAAATGCTGGAGAGGGTGCACCTCCACAGGCACATACTTCCACATGTGGTGGGAGTGCCCCAAAATCCAAACATTCTGGACAACAACCACACGAGAAATATGTAAAATAACCAAGCAAGTGTTAGAAATCACCCCAGAATTGGTCTTACTAAACATCTTCCAAGACAATAATGCCCACTTACAACACAAAGAACTCATAATCCATCTACTCTCAGCATCCAGAAACATCATAACCAGACACTGGAAAGACCTGTCAGGAGTAAACATGGACCAATGGTACCAAGCAGTATGGGAAACAGCCCTACTAGAAAAACTAACCAGTAAACTGAAACTGACACGGGGACAAACTGAAGAAGACACCTTCACCCCGGTATGGTTCCCCTTCATCACATACACAGCCCAACAAGACAATGACAAAAATTTACCGACAGCATACAAATCAATATGGCTAACCTGACCCAAAATACCCACCAACCCCACTCACTCAGGAAACCAAAGATCACCACAGCCAACCACAAACGAACAACCACATCCCAAGCCAACTCCGACCTCTCTCACCGCCAAACGAGCACAAGCAAACAACAGAGAACCTACATAAACATGCTGACACCAAACCCTACTCATACCAAGTAAAAAAGAAACACAGTCACCCCACCCCACCTACCTCCCCGTCCCACCCACTTCTTCCCCCCTTCCTTTTCTAATGTCTCACCAACACTGACTTATAAAAATGTTATATGGAAAAACTTGAGAGAGACATTGTACTACCTTTGAAAATCTTTAATAAAAATAATTAAAAAAAAAAAAAAAAAAAAACATCTTTGCTTGGCACTGAAAACACCACAATATCACCACCAGGTGAGTTTCCTTGTGGAGAGCACTCCCCAAGTGGAGGGAGCTACCACTGAAAAGTCCTATCCTCTTGTTGCTGACCTACAAGCTTCTTTTTGAGGCAGGCAAGCTGTCTTGCAGACACCCATGCATGTCTCAGTTGCGAGATTTCAAGGGTCTAAATCGGGGGTGAGAAACCTCTGGCTCGGGAGCAAAATGTGGTCTTTCTGTCCGGCCCTCAGAACTCTCACTTCTTCCCACTCCATGGTGATTTGAAGCAGGGCCTTTAAGGTGGCTGCCCCTGTTTTGTGGAATAGCATTCCTGTCAAGATATGACAAGTGCACTCCCCAAAAACTGGGGATGCGGGTGGTGCTGTGGTCTAAACCACTGAGCCTCTTGGGCTTGCCGATTGGAAGGTCAGCGGTTTGAATCCCCACGGGGTGAGATCCCATTGCTCTGTCCCAGCTCCTGCCAACCTAGCAGTTTGAAAGCATGCCAGTGCAAGTAGATAAATAGGTACTGCTGCAGTGGGAAGGTAAACAGTGTGTCCTGTTGCGCCAGAAGTGCTTTAATCATGACCGGAAAACTGTGGAGAAATGCCGGCTCCCTCGGCCTGAAAAGCGAAGATGAGCACCACACCCCATAGTTGCCTTTGACTGGACTTAACCGTTCTGGCGTCCATTACCTACCTGCACTCCCCAAAACAATTGAAGATATCCTTGTTCTGACAGCTATACAAATAGGTCTCAAATAGGAACATTCTAAGAAAAAGCCAGACATTCCAGGATCAAATGAGAAACTGGGACAGCTTCTGTAAATCCAGGACTGTCCCTGGAAAATATGTTATTTGCTGTTGCTTTCAGCATTGTTTTTAGCTGTTTTTGTTGCATTTTGTATATCACCTGGAGACATGTGTGGAAGGTGATAGATAAATGAATAGGACATGTCATTGAACTCTGATCATGCCTCTTCCTTGCACGAATGGAGGATAGAGAAAGGCGTGCATGTATGTTTAGAAACCACCCTACTGTATAAAGGTAAAACTTACATCATCCCTCTGCCTGCTTTGGGTTTTGGCCCTGCCAGCCACTGCCATGTGGCTCCTGGGAGGTTGCCCCAAAGGGCACGCAGAAAGGGCTGAAAAGGGGTTTCCTCACTCTGGTCTCTGTCACAGAGAAATCTCCTAGATGCTCTTGCATGACAGGGCCAGATTCCTGCCAGCAGGCTTCCTGTGTCTTCACCTTTGGTGAGGCAACACAAGTGTTGAGTTAGCTTTGCGATAAGGGGGTTGCATGTCCTGTGTGTCCTTTCATTTATCAGAAGAGATAAGCTGTGATTGACGAGGCTCCAGAGATTGAGAAACCTACAAACGGCGATTCCTTTGGCCTGGCGATTGCTGGGGCTTTGATGATACCAAGGGTGATTTGGACAGGGAAGGGAAAATGTTAACAGATAATCCAACACACACACACACACACACACACACACACACACACACACACCCCTAAGATCCATCACACATGAATGCTGTCTGGCTATAGCTGAGTAGTTGCAGAGTCAAACTGACATGCACATCAACAGCTGAAGCTAAACAGTGACGCTTTCCATCTAGATTGCAAAGTGGCCAAAGACCATTTGAAGAACGTAACCGTGAAAAGCTCCAGAAAAACACACAACTTGTTTGGGGTAGACAGGAGATAGCAAATACCATTACAATAGTGGCGCTGTAAAGTGATACTAGAGTTTTTATGTCATGGCTTATTGCCTCCCGCTTTAGTTGGTATAATGTTTTTAACTGTGGCCTTCCAGGTGTGGTTGCACTCCAACTTCCATCAACCCCAGCCAGCAAAGGACAATGGTCAGGGAAGATGGGAGTTGTAGTCCAGAAACTTCTAATGCATGGCAGACCAACATGGCTACCTAACTGTAACTGGATCTAATGCAGAGTTTACCATACTTGGGTCTCCAGCTGTTTTTGGACTACAGTTCCCATCACCCCTGACCACAGGTCCTGCTAGCTAAGGATGATGGGAGTTGTAGTTCGGAAACAGCTGGAGACCCAAGTTTGGGAAAACACTGATCTAGTGAGCCACAGGTTTCATTCCATCCCTGTAGCTGAAGAGGTCTCATTTAGTTAGAGGCAGACCATACTGTATCAGACATGGTCACCCTGGTTCCCCCATCCAATTTATGGTAAGCCAAAACTGATGTAGAGGGGAAGGAGTGGGGCTTCTGTTCATTCTGCTAACTAGGTCCCTGGACTTCTACCCTCAAGTTATGCCTTGGCAGCACCACTGTGAAGAAAGGGCTTGATTCCTGAGACCTACAGATTGATACGTCCATGGGTGTTCACATTTGGAAAGGAGAAACCTGCCAGTTTCAGTTTTTCCCAATCTTAAATTCAGTTCTCCACATTGTTGCATGTGACCTTCTTAAAAAGCCCTAATTAAAACCAGCATTTTAGTTGGAATTTATCTTAATATGCACGTATTTCTCTCCCTTTACCTGTAATATATGCATCATTTAGCATATGCATTTTCGCTACTCATTGCTTGACTGGAGAACTTTAGAGAAGTGCTGGAGAATGGCACTGAAAATAGTAACAGAAATGCAAATTTCAAAAGATTTCTGTGCTCTGTATTGTTTTGGAAACCGTGAATGTGGTAGGTTCACCTTTAAATGTGGACTGAATTGGATTTTCCCCACATCACTAGTTCACTCATGAATCCATGATGAGGAAAGGGCGTTCCAAAGGGTGAGTGCCACCATGCTAAAGGCCCTGTTCCAACATTGTGGGAAATGGACCTCCTGAGAAGATGGTATCTGCTGGTCTCCCTCTCCTGCAGAACCCAGTGACGATTGGTCGAGTCTCTATGGGAAAGAGGCAATCTTTCCGGCATCTTTTCATTTGCCGTCGTTGCTTTGCCATCATGGTGGCTGCTTACGAAAACACCAGTTATTCCAGTGTTTTGCAATGCGCAAAGTCTGTTGACGGAGGAGGAGAATCGCTGAGTCCCAGAGCCGTGAGGCTGAGATGGATCTCTCTGCTAAGAATCAGGTGGGCTGGGCCGCACCATAAATCAAATGCGAAGGCTGGCTTTTGGAAGACTCAGACCGGTTCCCAAGAATCCAAGGTGAGCACGCTGCCAACGGGGCTGGAAGAATGGCGCCACTGAGCTGGCAAGAGCCACCAGCAACCTGTCTGCCAAGGAGTTGGCTGTTCATCATTCCTACAGGTCAGGAGGTACTGACTCGGCTACAGGGGTGTAAAGAGGGCAGGTGGAAACTGTGGGAGAATACTCAGACATACTTAAGCCCTTCCTTGGTTTCTAAAGTTTTTTGCTTATAATAATTTAAAAGGACTCTAACCTGTGGTTTTCAATGAGCTGAGGAAAAGCATTTATCCAGTTAAGGCCCACTGGGAAGCATTATGATACCACTTCAACAGCCGTGACTGTTGAATCTTGGGAGCTGTAGTTTGATAAGGGCAGTGAGAGATGTTGGGAGACCCTCATTCCTCTCACAGAGCTACAATTTCCAGAGTAGTTTAACTGGCTGTCCCTCTTCACAGGGAACTCTGAAATGGTATCTCTGCAAAGGGAGTCTCCTCACAACTTCCAGCACCTTTAACAAAGTACATCTCCCAGAATCCTTTGGGGAAAGCCTTGACTGTTTAAATGTATGGTGTGACTGTGGCCTTAGTGCGGCTTAGAGTGGCTTGGGGAAGGCAAGGAGTGGGCAAATAGGTCAATATAAGTTTCTCATTTTAAGTGTCTTGAGCTCAGAGTGGGTCTACACACAGGGGCGGGGGCGCTAATTAAATTGTTATAGCGAAAGAAAAACCCCTATGTAAAATTGCATAGAAAAGTTTTATGCTTTACAGCGCCATCTGGTGTTGCCTGTTTATAACGCATTCAGAATGGTGTTTTTTGACTGATGTAGCTGAGTCCTTAGTTCTTCGTATTTCAGATTGTGATTTAAAAAAAACCCTCATGGAAATCCACTGGCATTTTAGTGCACCTGTCTTCTAATACACACATTTCTTTACAAGGCAATATCTCCATGTGTGTGTGTGTGTGTGTGTGTGTGTAGCAAAGCAATTTCATTTTGTATGTTATTTTCATGCACGATTTGCCCTAGTCTATGCATTTTTTTTTTACACATTACTCCACTGCGGAATCACACATCAAGATTCAGAGAAGCCCAAATTTCAAAGGTCCTGCACTGTTTCGAAAACAGTGAATTAGGTGGGCTCCCCTTTAAATGCAAACCCTGCCAAAAAATAAATAAATCTGGGTCAGTGTAGGGGGGTTTGCATCAAATCGGGACTCACTGGTCAATGTTTGCAGCGAATGTTTTAAAATGTTGAGGGAGAATTAGTAAAAAGGAAACATACTTTTGTGCTAGTATTCAGCGTTGTTCTGGTTTGGGGGGTTTTCCTTCTTTTCAGTGGTTGAGAATTTTGCAATAGGAGGCTAAATCTCTTGCTTGATCAGAGGTAAAGCTGATCGTTTTGCAATAATTAAAAAAGCACAGTAGGGGGGGAAAGATATGAAGGTAGAGGAAGAAATGTGATCTTCTGGTAGGCACTATATTGCTTTAAATTTATTAATAAATTTTTGTAGTGCCCTTCACCTGAGGACCACAGGGCGGTTCACAATATAAAAACACGAAAATACATAACATGGTAACAAACAAAAACAACAGCCCCCCACTCCAGTTCTGTTCTGTTCTGGGCATCATTATTCTCTCTAATTAACTCAGGGGTGATTTTGCATCTGCACCTACAAATCACTGATTACGGTTGACCACCCATGCTCTATCTTACCTTGGATGACCTCGGTGATCTCCTGCCATTTTCATAAACAGAAAAGAAAGACCACAGAAAGAATCCCGTAAGGAAATCTTTTATCAGAGGAGGGTTCCTCGAACCACAAGGCCGGCACAAATCATTATTTACAGGGAAAATGACTGTGTATCTGGGAGGGCACAGAAAATGAGAGAGGTGTCCTTACATCTAAATATATGGGGAAAGGGAGGTTCTTGCATTTTATTTTTTGAACGAGCACATGGGAAAAGCTTATGAAATTAAGAAAATTGCAGCTTGCAGCACCAACAAATCACGACCTTGTTATTTCATCCCAATTTACACTTGAAAACAATTCCAGGAAGGCTTAAAGAGCAGGCAAGTACCAGGAATATGTAATACCTAACGGGAATAGACAACATGGTGCCCTCCAGATGTTGTGGGACTCCGGCTCCCATCAACCCTGGCGAATCTGGATGATGATCAAGGATGATGAGATTTGTAGTCCAGCAACATCATGGGGGGGGAGCAACAACGTTGGCTGTCCCCGATCTAGTGCATATCAAATACTGTATTTTTATTTATTTGATTGCACTTTTTTATCCAAGCAGCTTGAGGTGGTGCAGAGGCAACTCCCCATTTACATGTGTCCAATTGATGCGGACATGTGCATTGCACTGATCCCCACAGACCTGGGGGTTGAATGTGCCCTCCTAAGTTCTCTACCCAGCCTTTGAAACTCTCCACAGACCACCAGGGCCGTCTTAAAGGGATCTGCCACCATGGCGCGACGATCCCTCGGTGCCCCCGGTGGGCCGCCTCTCCGCCCACCTCCCTCCCACGCTGGCCGCCCCTCGGGAGGGGGGGTGGGCGAGCGGGGGATGAGGGGCGTGGCGCTGCAAGCCGGCCGCCCTCCGGAGCCCCAGCTGGAGCACTGGGAAGGGCGCGCAAAGCTCATCCCCCGAGGGGCGGCCAGCGCGGGAGGGAGGTGGGCGAGGGGGGATGAGGGGCGTGGCGCTGGAGCGGCGCGGGGCTTTGTGCGCCCTTCCCAGCGCTCCAGCTGGGGCTCCGGAGGGCGGCCGGCTTGCAGGTCGCCCGCCGTGCGCGAGCGCCTGCCCGTGGGGGCGGGTTGGGGAGGGGGTGCCCGGTATGCTGGCGGGCTCGTGGGGGGGCCCTGGGGGGCCCGGCACCCTGGTGTGGCGCGCCACCCAGCCCCTATGACAAGACGGCCCTGCAGACCACACCGCCTCACAACAGGCCAGACCCCTCACCAGTTCTGCTTTGTGCATACCCTTCAACATTTCTCCAATGAAAATAGGGATGTCTTACAATAATGATAATGAGAATAATATTTATACCCTGCCCATCTGACTGGGTTGTCCCAGCCACTCTGGGCAGCTGGTAGCATATAAAAACATAATAAAACATTAAATGTTAAAAAAAACTTCCCTATACAGGGCTGCCTTCAGAAGTCTTAGAAAGGTTGTATAGTTACTTATCTCCTTTGTGCCAGGGCAAAGGCCTGGCCTGGCCTGGCCAGGGCGGTCATCCTCTTATATACCTGCTGGAATTGACAAGGTATCTGACCCTTACCTGAATCTCATAACTCTCCTGACAGGTAATTTGGTCTTCAGCCACAGTGTGGAAATAAAGGATGAGATTGCCCAGGTGCTCTACTATTCAAATTAGGCCCCAGTGTTTTTGTTACAATCCCCTTCTCAATTAAGCAATCAATTTTAATCTAGAATTTAAATTCTCAAAACTTTCTTATTTGTTAATTTGAGCAAGTAAACTACTGCTCTCACTTCATTACAAACAGTATTTCTACCTGCAACACACTTGAGCAAACCTGCTCCTCTTCCTTTCACAGATATTTTGTTGCCATTTGCAACTGTAGCTGCCTCTGATTAGTTATCATTTAACTCTTTGGGGAAATAATTAGCATCACACATCATGTGCATGGAAGTTGCTGAACCAATTAACCAACTAGAAGGATTACTGTTAATAGCACCAGTTTTCCTATAACTTGATATTGCTGGATAGTTTTGATGAACTGCAAAAGCATTTTTAAAACAAAATAAAAATTCTTTCCAGTAGCACCTTGAGACCAACTGAGTTTGTTCTTGGTATGAGCTTTTTGTTTTGACAGACCCACGGCTGCAAAAGCATTTTTAGTTTGCTTTCTGTTGCCACCCTGGAACTTTTCTTTATTAGTGCCACTTTGTTTTGTACGATTCCTTGCAAATGAAGGAAAACAACTTTTCTGCTTGTATATGTTGATAATATAATTTTGGTTACTGAGAACAAACAAGATTGTACAAAAACAAGATTGGGCACAGGCCTGGCCAGGACATAGGCTTCCTGACTGTGACAAAGGTGACCTGTGTGTGTGTGTGTGTGTGTGTGCATGCTTGCTTGCTTGCTTGCTTGCTTAACAGCTGTTGGGAACTTCAAGGTCCCTGCTCTCCCTTCTTATGGTCTTTGTACTTGGACCTGGAGACTCCAATAGAGAGCATTCCATGTCAAGAAGGAGGGCAAGTGGGCACCCTATCAAATGACAGGGCAGGAGCTACACAGAGCAGGGCCTTTTCACTGGTGGTGCCCATTGTATGCCTCACTCTTCCCAGACCTGTTCTCTTTTGGCCTATATTTTGGAGCTTTATAATTTAGGAAGACTTTGGAAGAACTGGTAGACATATGAGCAGATTTTATTTGCTGCTATTCTGGGCTTCTGGTGCACCAGGGTTTACACCAGCGTAATAGAGTTGGCCAGGATGCCAGAAGGGATACAATTTATGAGCTTTCTCCATTATCTGCACAGCAGGGGGTGTTCAGTCAACAGTGCAAAGGCTGAGCTGAAGCATTCCCTGCTGGTTACCTGCTTTCAGCAATAGGGGTCGCTGTTTGGTAGTACCCAATTGGTTAGCTGTCAGATTCTAGAGCTCCCTATTGGTGGCTCTTAGGTAATTCACAAAATACAGAGTCCATTCATAAAACACAGTGTTCATTCATAAAGCAGTAACATAAATCTCCATTGCTACATATTGGGTGTATATTTCAGCGGTTGAATGTACAGGTTTATGGCCATGCTGTAGTGTAGTGCTTATGCGACTGTGAATAAAAGGTGGCTGGGCTCATTGTCTCGGGGTTTGGGGGGGAGGTGACAAAACTGATTTCCAATAAGTGCCCCCCTTTATTTCCATAACAAGTCCTTGAGTCTGTACTCTGAATGGTGACACCAGGGACCTAGAAGGTGCAGGGCTTGTCAGTCCAACCCCTGCACAGTCTCATCAGGGCTGACCTTAAGGCAATTGGAGCAATTGGGCCAAATTGAGCCCTGTGTGTCAGTCCTAAGGGGGCCCCTGCACCAGGGCAATCTAGATCAGTGTTTTTCAACCACTGTTCCGCGGCACCCTAGTGTGCCGCGAGATGTTGCCTGGTGTGCCGTGGGAAAAATATCTATAATATAGATTAGGCACAGAGTTAATTTTTTAACATTTTCTAATGGTGGTGTGCCTCGTGATTTTTTTCATGACTTTGCCCAAAAAAGGTTGAAAAACTGTGATTTTATTTATATCTATAAGATTTTGCAGACTTTGCTGTGAACTGGGGCCCTACAAAAAAAAAAAATCAAGTTGCTCCCCACTGCTTCAAATTGAGCCCCACTGGCTAGCCCTGATTCTCATAGTTGCTGGGCCCGAGTTGCCCTGCCCTCGCATGAAGTCTTGGGTTTGCAATTTTGGGAGAGGGGAGGTTGCCTGCTGGGGAGCGGGCGGGCTGGCGAGGCCCCCGAGATTTAGAGGCGCTAGGCTTCAGCCTATTTAGCCTATACATAAACCCGGCACTGGTCACATTTCTTGCTCTTCTCATCTTTGCCTATTTCCCCATCCATTATTTGCATTTGGCCCCCTGATGGTTACCCAGAAAGAAATTGGGCTGGAAAAAACCAAGTCACTAAACCCTGGCTCAAAACAAAGCAGGATCCCATGCTTCTTCCTAAGATGGAAAAGGAAGTCATTCCTTTGTTGTGTGTGTGTCCAGTCTTCCTCCTACCCCACACTAAAAACTGACCTCTTTCCCCCCTCCCCTGCCAGCATAGGGTGGTTACATCATAACATAATTGTGGGACACATAAACAACATTTGCCATTAAAGGATACTTTTAATGAGAAACAGAACGGCCCACGAGAAGCATCAAAGTGGCTGATGGAAGGAAACCGCCTGGAACAAAATCCCACTTGATGCCCCAATTAATATGTCCCCTAATTCGATTTCCTGCATTTCTCGTCCTCCAGCCGCCGCTCTCTCATTTCTTGGGGAGGAAGGAACCTGGAAATGGAGCGTCTTCCGCGGCCGTCTCGATGCGCAGGCAGCCGGCAGATTAGAACAAATTAGAGAATTAGAAACAAGACAACTGATGACAGACTAAGGAAATGTCCTCCAGCGATTATGAAATTAAAGGAGACCTGGGTTTACAATGCAGACTGGCTTTATTCGAAATTTTTTTAAAAAAATAAATAAACAAGCAAGGAGAGGGGAAAGAGAAAGAACTCAAACAACAGACCCGGCATAAACAGGAAGGCTTTGCCTTTGCCCAGATTTCTCACTTCCCTTGGAATGAAAACTGTGAAGCATACAGAGTTTCAACATAGGAACATAGGAAGCCACCTTAGACTGAGCCGGGTCATTGGTCAATCTAGCTCAGTATTGTCCACACTGATTGGCAGCGGCTCGCCAGGGTTTCGGATGGAGGGACAATCCCAGCCCTGCTTGGAAAGAGTGGCCTAGAATGGGGGGCATAGGGGCAGTTGCCCCAGGTGCAAATTATTAGGGGGCACAAAATTCCAACACCTGGTGCTGCCTCAATACAGCTTCATGTTTCTGTTGCTGGGCTCCATTGAAAATGGCTTCGCCACACAAACCAGGAAGTAACCTCTCCAGACAACTGAATGACTCTTCTTTTCTTATCTCTGCAGCTACAGTCTCCCGGATGATGCGAACGCTGTCAGATGTGCATGTGTACTCTGTCCGTTTCCCTCCCTGACCCTCTTCCACGCAACCCCGGGCGCTGGCAATCCACGCTATGCCACTGCCTGGAGATGTCGTTGGGGATTGAACATGGGACCTTCTGCGTGCAAAGCAGATTCCTTACCACTGAGGCATGTTTGTATAATATAGGAGAGCTAGCAAACATAGCTAGGCTCCCTGAAACTTTGGATCGGAGGAACCTGCCTCATGATGAGTTAGAGCATTGTCCTCCTAGCACAATATTGCCCACCTTGACTGGCAGCAATGTTGAAAAGGTTTTGCTTCCCCATCCATGTGTGGTTTGTTGCTCCCAAAGGGATCTGAAATTGGTGAGGATAAGATGGTTCATTTAGCATTCTTAAGAGCAATGCCATTATATAAATCTATGGCACAACTACATTTGGAATACTGTGTCCAGTTCTGGTCACCTCACTTCAGAAATGATATTTTAGAGTGATCTAAAAGAGGTGATCAAGGGCATGGAGTGATCCCCATGAAAGGAAAGCTTGCAGTGTTGGGACTTTTTATTTTAGGGAAAAGATGAGTAAGAGGTGATATGGGATAAGTCTGTAAACTCATGCATGGCATAGGCCATAGAGAAAGAGGATAGACTAAGCTTTGAAATCGTGACTGGCCCCATGTCAGCCAGTGAGCTTCCTGGCTGTGAGATTTGAACCTGGGTATTCCCAGTTCTAGTCCACCAGAATTCATTGTACAGTGGTACCTCTAGTTACGAACTTAATTCTTTCTGGAGGTCCATTCTTAACTTGAAACTGCTCTTAACTAGAGGCATCCTTTCGCTAATGGGGCCTCTTGCTGCTGCTGCACTGCCGGCACACGATTTCCGTTCCCATCCTGGGGCAAAGTTCCCAACTCGAGGTATCTCTTCCAGGTTAGCGGAGTTTGCAACCTGAAGTGTTTGTAACCCAAGGCATTTGTAACTCGAGGTACCACTGCATTTATTTTGGACTGGCCAGTTTATTAAATCTCATTGTGAGAGGCAATCAGGGAGAATGCCTCTTCTAAGTGGTGCCTATTTCTTTTGCAAATGAAAACCATTGTTAAAGGAGATTTCGTGATCTCATTAATACGGGACTAATTGACGATTCATAAGTCAATCAACAGTTCATTTAGTCAATTAATCTAACCCGTAATTCAGTTGGTGGTGTCCTGATTATTATTAGTTTTATTATTTCTGAGATATCCCATGGAGATAGTCACAGGAGTGGCGGGGGGCGGGGGGCGGAGAGGGTGAGCGGAAGAACCTCAGATATTCATCTGTGTGCAACAGCATCAGATTGCAGTAAATGATTACAGTCTATTCTTTGTTACGCTCCATGATCGCTATTCTTAATGTGTCTCTCTCTCTGTGTGTGTGCGCGCGCACACACACACACACACACACACACACACACACACACACTGTACATAGTCATTCCTCCTCCACCTCCTGCTTAAGTTCAATGCAAGTTGAAGGGTCAAAAAGGCAAGGGGTGTTTCAGAAGTTTAGCAGACAAGCAATTGGTAAGAGATGGTGAACGTGGCATTGGTGGTGGTGATGAGATCTGGTATACATTATTTTGATGGTTTGCAAGCACCCGTCATTCATATATTCTTTCTTTCTTTCTTTCTTTCTTTCTTTCTTTCTTTCTTTCTTTCTTTCTTTCCTGTGCTATCTGTATACATTTACAAAATGGGGGGGGGGTAGGAGAGTTCTGGCTCCACATTGGGTGTTGAATACTTATCTATTTAACACAAATATACAGATTTAATCTGTATATCTGTATATCTGTGGATCTGCTATGTTGAGAAAGTGGGTCAAGAACCTCTTGCCTTCAGGGACTATCCATCCAGCTGAAGTGGTCCTTCATCCCTGATGGCGTTAAACCTGATCTTTTCAAACTCCAGAGTCAATACAGTCAGAGGCAGCAATGCTTCTGAATGTCAATTGTTGGAAATCAGAGGAGGGGAGAGAGCTTTCATGCTCAGGTCCTGCTTGCAGGTTTCCTACCGGATGATCATTGTGAGAAGAGGATGCTAGGCTGGATGGGCCATTGGGTATTTCTATGTTCTCAGTAGTTCAAAATCCAGAGACAGGTTCGAAAATCATTAAAAGAAAAGAAAAGAATGTGTTTACGAATGTCCTGGATTGCTTTCTGTGGTCGTTGGTTCTCTCCCGTTTTTGACAGTCTGTTTCAGGGCTAGCTCTCTCCAGTTGTTGTGGTCTACAACTCTCATCATCTGGGATCATTGGTCATGCTGGCTGAGGCTCATGAAAGCTGTAGTCCAGAACTAGGGAGTGGGGGAGGCATTGGATTCATTTCGGTTGGAAGTCTGGGTGCAACATAGCTTGCAGAGGAAAGGTTAGCATGGGGTTAAAACAGCCAGACCTCCATATTCCCAGACTATCTTTCAACCTTTCTTCTATCCACTGACTTCTCTATGTCCTTATGTTTAGACTGATATGTCTTAGGTTGTATCCTGTTTACAGCTTCCTGCTCCTCCTCACACTTATCTCTCGGACCCCCTTGTTTTTCTCTAGACTAGTTAGACTAGACCTTGAAACTTTTCTATCCAAGTTATGCATTTCCTACAACAAACAACCTTATTATTTTCTTATCCACAAACATCTCTCTCTGTGTGATCGTAGCAGGTAAAGTCTACTCTCTAACCAAGATACATTGCTCACTCTGTATACCAAAGGCAATTATCCCAATAAGCTCACATTTGTAAACAGAACCACCTAATTTATCCTTTCCAAAACCGAATTGATGCTTTCCCCATATAAATCACCCTGCACCTTGCAATCATCATCTGACGCCCTTCTTCATGTGCCTCCTCCCAGAGAGGTTTGGAGGGTGGTAGCATGAGAGGGGGCCTTTTCTGCAGTGGCTCCCTGTTTGTGGAATGCTCTCCCCAGGGCGGGTCACCTGTTGCCTTCATTACATATCTTTAGGTGCCATATGAAAACATTCCTCTTCAACTAAGCCATTGGTTGAATAGCATTCTATGTCCTTTTAAAGGTGTTTGTGGGAGGGGGCAGGGGCGTAGTGTGGGGGTACCAAGGGGACTGTGGCTCCAGGAGCAGGGGCGTAGGAAGAGGGGTGTTGGGGGTGGATTGACCCACGTGCCCTCACTGAGGGGGGGTGACATTCGGCGCTCCACCCACCCACGACTCCCAAGCCTACTCTGAGCCATTGGGGTAAGGGGGGAGCTGTGCCACTTTGCCGGCGGCATTCCCCCCTTCCCCCTTCATTTTGACAGCTTGGGGAAGGTTTGGGAGTTGTGGGCGGGCGGCACGCCAAATGTCCGCCATGGGCAGCTCACTCCGACCCCAGCTGCAGGGCGTGCGTGCCGCTCTGGGCACCTGAGCGGCTATTCAGCATCTGGGAGGGCACCCTCCACACCATGCCCCCTTCGGGAGTGTGTCACCCCTGGGCAGTGTGGGCATATGCTCCACCGCTGTCTGGGAGTGGATTTTTGAGGGGGCGTGAAGCCATGTCAGTAACCATGCTGAGGAGGGCTGGACTGAGGAGGAATGTTGGGAGCCCTCTATTCCTGATCAAGATCCTCCCAGGAGGATGAGGACAGTATAGATTTGGAACATTGGTTTGCAGGTGGACATAGTTCAGCAGGCAAAAGCTGGGAAATACTTGATGGAGAAAAAGCACTGGGAGAGAAAGAGTTAACAGATTCACTGTCTCTGGAAAGCATCCATCTGCTCAGCCCAAGGTCAAGAAGAGCAGATAAGGTGGCAGCACGAAAAGCACAGTGGTTACAAGCTCAGGTTACGAGATGCGTGAGTGACATGGGTAACTAGGGAGGAAGTGGGTGAACCCTTACTTGGGAGCACCTTCATTCCTAGGAAATGGATTCTTTGTTCTCTTGCTCTGATCATTAAAGCTTCTTTTCCTTTGTTCTGCTTATCTACTGCTGGTTGGCTGGGCTCCCCCTTGCATGTGTGGGCAGGTGGCACAGCACGCCCCTGATTGGCTCTGGGGCAGGATGGGGCTGCTCTGTCAGGGTCAGTGGCAAGGGCTGAGGTGCTGCAGCTGGCTCCTTCGTCCTCTGCACCCCTGCCCCCTGGCACGCATTCCTGCCCACCCCGTATGTTGTTTGCTCACACAACGCCTGTGGGAGGGGATTATTGGTTTGTTTTTATTAATTATTATGTATTCTTATGTTAGGAACTTTCAGGAACATCACTCTCGAAAGACCTACATTGGCTACCAGTAGGTTTCTGAACACAATTCAAAGTGTTGGTGCTGACCTTTAAAGCCCTAAATGGCCTCGGCCCAGTATACCTGAAGGAACGTCTCCACCCCATCGTTCAGCCCGGACACTGAGGTGCAGCTCCAAGGGCCTTCTGGCGGTTCCCTCCCTGCGAGAAGTGAGGTTACAGGGAACCAGGCAGAGGGCCTTCTCAGTAGTGGCCCTCCCATCAGATGTCAAGGAAATAAACAACTATCTGACTTTTAGAAGACATCTGAAGGCAGCCCTGTTTAGGGAAGTTTTTAATGTTTGATGTTTTATCATGTTTTTAATATTCTGTTGGGAGCCGCCAACAGTGGCTGGGGAAACCGAGTCAGATGGGCAGGGTATAAATAATAAATAATAATTTTTTATTTTTATTTTTATTTTACCTCCCTATGATCTCCAGGTGATGGGCAATATACAAGTTTAACAAATAATAATAATAATAATGCATTAAGTGAAAATAATATACAGAAATGCATTATACAAGGGGGAATTATTTTGCAAACATGCATATTAGGCAAAATTACTTCTAGGTTTCCCACAGCTATGTGATTGGCCACTGTGGGAACAGGGCATTGAGCTCGATGGGCGTCTGTCTGTCCTTATGCTCTTATTCCTTTTAGTTTTCTCCTGCTTAGCCAGCTCTTTTTGACTTACTGAGTTTGCTTCCACGTTTCCATATTTTGATTGTTATATAGTGTTTTACTGCTGCTGTTGTGCACCACTTTGATTGCCATCTGGCAGAGATCGTGGCCTATAAAAGCTTGAAATAATAAGGCATGCATTTTAGCAATGTAACCAACTCGCTGTCAGATTGCTGGCCCTTTGCTGAAATAGCTGTACTGTTGCTGTGCCAAGGCAAAAGCCTTGGACGTGCCATTCCCCCCCCCCCCCGAATGCATCCCTTTGATGTTGTCATCCAACTTGAGTTCAAAAAGTTCACTGGGTGAAAATGACCGCCTAACATGCATGCGCACACAGAAGCTGGCACCTGCAAGGTTAGACCAATTGCAAAATGTGAAGCCAACCCCATATGCCCCGCTGCTAGGGACCATTAAGAAAGGGTGTTGAAAATTAAACTGCAAATCTATGGTGTGGCTGCATTTGGAGTACTGTGTACAATTCTGGTCACCTCGCCTCAAAAAGGATATTGTAGAGTTGGAAAAGGTGCTGAAAAAAAGCAACTGGAACAAACAAGGGGATGGAACGACTCCCCTGTTAGGAAAGTTATGGCTTTTTAGTTTAGAGAAAAAGGCAAGGTAAGAGGTGTTTAAAAGTGATGTGTGGTGTGGAGAAAGTGGATAGAGAGAACTTTTTGTTGCTTTCTCATAATACTAGAACTAGGGGACTGTCAGGTTTCAGTGGATTTCGGTCTTCCCGTGCCCCCCCCGCACGACAGACAGCCAAGGAAGTAGACAAGGAAGCTCTTAAAGGGACCCCTGACCATTAGGTGCAGTCGCGGACGACTCTGGGGTTGCAGCAATCATTTCGCTTTATTGGCCGAGGGAGCCAGTGTACAGCTTCCGCGTCATGTGGCCAGCATGACTAAGCTGCTTCTGGCAAACCAGAGCAGCTCACGGAAACACCGTTTACCTTCCCACCGGACTTGCACTTGGATGTACCTTCGAACTGCCAGGTTGGCAGGAGCAGGGACTGAACAATGGGAGTTCACCCAGTCACAGGGATTAGAACCACCGACCTTCTGATCAGCAAGCCCTAGGCTCTGTGGTTTAACCCACAGTGAGTCTTTATTCAATATTCACAGTAAGAGGCCTCTGTACGCTGCCTCTTAGTGTTATGTATTGAAGTTCTCACCCTAGGCCACTAGGGGTGTGTGTATATAGTTCATTCTGCTGCAGTTCTCACTCAGGTCCGCACATGCAAATGAGGGATTGAAAGTGACGTTCAGGGATTGGGTAACTACAGAAAGTTGTTACTGTTGCTTGTAGCTGAGTTCTATATAAGCAGGCTGCTGAGCCCTTCAGTTCAGTTCTGTTCCAGCCTGAGAATAAACAGAGCTGCTTGAAGAATCACTGTGTCGTCTGCTATGTCTACCCACTATTTAATACTTAGGTTAATGGTGTTGCTCCATCTGAGCTCCCCCCACCTTCCTAGCAACAGCACTTCCCCTTGCGGTGGCCGTCAGGGGCTAATTGCCTCTGAGTCCTTTGCTCTTCCACTTTCAATGCACACCAGGTTCTGGGGGAAGGGGGGGTCAGAAGTGCTCTCCAGTGATAACGGGTCAGCTGGTTGTTCTGTCTCCCCCTTCTCTTCTCCCAACACCTCCCAACTTTTCTTTTCACCTATCTCTGAGCCATGACCTTCCTCAAACCACTGCTGTAATTCAAGTGCCTTCCTCTTTCCTGGTAAGTTCAGGAAGTGGGTGGAGCAGTCTCCACCATTCCTCAGTCTTGTCCCCCTCAGTTCAATCCCTGAAGCTGAATGTTGGAAGATTCAGGATGGAGTAAATTAAGTCCTTCTTTATGCAGCACTTTCTTCTTTGTTGTACTTTCCAGGATTTTTAGGTCACCCTAGGAGCTTCATGGCGAAGTATAGAATTGAACGATGGCCTCCCAGGTCCGCGTTTGACACTCTAATCACTAAACCACACTGGGAAGCACGCACAGGATTACATACGAAGGCTAAGAGAAAATGGCTTACCTGAAGCTGGATGTTTTAAAGCAGAGGTTGGATAGTTATCTGTCATGGATGCTTTAGCTGAGATTCCTGCATTGCAGGGGGTTGGACTAGATGACCCTTGGGGTCCCTTCCAACTCTACATTCTATGATTCTATGAGTCTACCTAGTAAGTTCACTGCATAGAGGCAAACATAGGACCAGAAACATCTTTATTTTGTCACTAGTTCATTTAAACAACCGCACTCCCATCATCTCCGCTCTGAACTTGGTCGGTTGACTATCGCAGAGAGAAGATCATTAGAAAGTTTGGTTTTTGTGCGTTCCAGCCTGGATGGGTCCAGCTGAACTTGCCACGTCATCTCCCGGGATGGAATTTGGGGCTGGGAATGTGAAATTTCTCAAAGTGCTTGTTTGTGGTAAATTCAGCTGGTGAGGTAAAGAGGGGTGAGTCATTAGAGGAAAATACCCCAGTTTAAATCTCAGCAGCCCTGATCTCACTGGGTGGCTCTGGGGAGACTTCAGTGTTCCAGGCTCAGCACTGTAACTACCCCCATTAGTAATAGACACATAGCAACACCACACAGACTGCCTTGTAGGACTGTGGTCAGTGGAGAGTTTCAAAGGAGAAAATGTGCCAAGGAAGCAATTTGCAGACACATAGGGGAAAGACCTGGAATGGCAAATTGTGATTCCTGAATTGTGATTCCAGATGACCCTTGGGGTCCCTTTCAAAGCTACAATTCTATGGTTCATTGCAATGGATCAGAATGTGTTCAGTTGCCTCTTTTGCGACTCCCTTCCAAGAGTCCCTCCCTGGCACCATGTCGCTATCTGTTTGCCCCAAAGACTTGTCGTCTTGGAAACCAGCCTCCACGAGCTTTGGGGCCTCCATTTATTATGATGCTTTTTGGCACTGCAGGGTGGTTGCTCAGAAGAAACTGCTTCTCCCCACCCCCTAGCCAGGTCTTTGCATCTGAGGCTAGAGGGGACCTTGTTTCCTGCAGGGCCCTCGTCTCACTCCCTTGTGTCCACCCAGAGGACTGGCTTGTCACAGCTCGTGAGCTCTTTCCCATCCTGGTGTTGATCTGGGGGGGCAGCTGAGGGCTACTTCTCCCTCAAACCAGGCCCAGCTCTTCCCTGGAGTCCAAGCACCAGGCCTCCTGCCTGCAAACCTGAGGTCCAAGTATCCTGAAACAAACTGCACCCATGACTCCAGGAAGGTCTTTGTCGAACCAAGAGCACTTTCCAGAAGGAGCTGCCCTTTCCCTCCCTCCTGAAGGCACTTGACAACTACTGCATATCCCGTTGCCTAACCAGAGAAAGGCGTTTGTCATTGTTGCGTGTGTGCTTTCCCCTGCCTGCAGTGCCAAGGGAAGGGGTTTCTCTCCCTCCCTCTTTTCTTCCTGCTATTTATCAAAGAGGCTTATTTCTGATGGGTGGAAAGAGACAAGAGTAAAATCTCTGTTGCCACAGGCTCGAAGGGGAAGGTAAAAGGCTGAAGCCCGTGAGGCCCATATGCTGTCTGTCCTGAGAGGCTGAGATGATTGCTCCCAGCTGCTGAGGAGACAACCGGTCAAGACATGCTGAATGCCACCAAATGGCACTGCTGGGAACAACAGAGGGGTGGGTGAATGGGGAGTAGGTCTCCTTCAAAATACATCTTATGGCTCAGTTCCCCCACTCACTGGTTTGGGTACTCATGAGCCATACGAGAGATGGAGAATGTAAGAACATCAGAAGAGCCTGTTGGAGCAGGCCAGTGGCCCCTCTAGTCCAGCATCCTGTTCTCACAGTGGCCAATCAGATGTCCCAATGGGAAGCCCCCAAGCAAGGTCCCAGAATTATCTGGGGGAAGCAATGTCTGTTTAAAGGGGTATCATAACACTTTAAATGTATAGTTTGAAGGTGGCCTTCCTTTGTCCTGCATTCCACAGCTCCCAAGCCCAGCTCAAGATATTTTGCAGCCTGGGGAGAAAGACAAGGTGGTGCCCACATTTCCATTTCATGCATAAATGCAGATCCTTGACTCTTATTTCAGTGCTGGCTATGGGCCAATGTCTTCTGCTATGCTTGAAGTTAGCATAAAGGACCTAAGGCAGGTGTGTTGACATGCACAGCTCTGCCCTCTAACTCTCTGATATTGGCCATCCACTGCCTGAGGCAGCTGGTTCACTCTGTCTAGTGTTAGGGTCAGCCCTGACTTCTTCTGAATTTTGCCTTTGCTAGGAATTCAGATGACTCGCTTTGGCAGGTGATCATTTTACCCAAGGTCCACCTAAAAAAAATAAGTCTGGAGTTCACCTTGAGTTGATGAATCCTGGAAGACAAGGTAGAGGACACTTTTCTCTCCCCCTGAAAAGGATGATCACGGTTTCCTAGAGATGGGTGGCAACCCTACTAGGAAGGGTGTTCCAAAGTTTGGGAGCAGCCACTGAGAAGGTCTTCCACATCCTCACAGTGGTGGAACTGAGAGAAGGGCCTCCTTCGAATCTTATTTTTCTATCTTTCTCTTCTATCCTGATTTTGGAGCCTAGGGAGGTTTTTATGGGAGAATACAGCCCTCCAGATAGCCTGGGCCCAAGCCACATACAGTGGTACCTCAGAAGTCGAACAGAATCCATTCTGGAAGTCCGTTCAACTTCCAAAATGTTCGGAAACCAAGGCGCAGCTTCTGATTGGCTGCAGGAAGCTCCTGCAGCCAATCAGAAGGCGCATAAGCAGCGTTGGACATTCAGGTTCCAAAGAACGTTCACAAACCAGAACACTCACTTCTAGGTTTGCGGTGTCCGGGAGCCAAAACGGCCGACTCGTAAGGCATTCACGAACCAAGCTATGACTGTACTGTATGTTCTACCTCCAATGTAGGAGGCAGCCTGCTTCTCAAAAACAGTTGCTGGGTATCTCTTCCCACTTGTAACAGTGTTGCTGGGCTCAGTTTCTGCTTGCGGGCTTCCAATGTGCATCTTTGAGGACAGGATGCTGGGCTACACTGGGTATTTGACCTGATCCAGCAGCCAGGCTCTCCTTATGTTCTTATTGATCTCTCCTTGCTATTGTGTCTCTCTGCCTTTCTCTCTAATAGACTGTAAGCCTGTGGGCAGAGAAGCTGTCTTTCATTTGAATTATTCTAAAGCACTTTGGTCATTATTAGCATTAAATTGCACCTATCCCTTGTCTGTGCACCATCTCCTCCAACCCATTAAATTGCCACAATTGCTATCTGCGATTCCTTTCCCATCACCACCCCCATTCAGAATTATTCCACTTAAAACTTTGAAAGTTTGCTTAGAAAGTCCCCTTTCTTTTCCTTTGGCAGAATGTACCTCCCTATGAACACAAGGCCTCTTTAGAAGGCAGCAGGCAAAGGTCTCTCAGCCTGACCAATGGATCTGATTAGGTCTCTATAGGCTTGACATTTGAGCCACACAATCAGGGAAGCACTTTCGTCAGTTCCGGCTCGGTCATTTGCCCTCATTATTTTCTACCTGCAACCACCCCCTCCAAAAGTCATAGCAGATGAGATCTGGCGTGCAGGTGTTAAGTCTGATGGTCCCGGAGTGTATCAGTTACTTATGAGCAACAATCAAGGTTGGGAACTTCAGTGAAAATATGCTTCAAAGATATATTCAGATGCTGTCAGTTCTGCTCACTCCTTTTGGAGTAAAACTTTTACACGCTTGAGACTTGTGTGTACAATTTGGTTAGAGGCTGCCATCCAATGCACACTTAGCCGAGTGTAAGTAGGTACAGGGATTTGATTCAGTTTGCCTTGAAAGTTGATTTTATCAAAGAAAACGAAATAATGATATCTGGATTTGAGGATTGAAGATAATGTTCATTCATAGAAAGTGGCTTTGTTGGGTGTTACATTGGATTGGAGAAAGTGAATATTGTTTTTATATGGCGGACAGATGAAGAATAGAAAGTTCTTTATTTTCTGAATCTTATTTTTCTATCTTTCTCTTTTAACCTCTTTTCTACTCCTTCTTTTCCTTCCTTCCTTCCTTCCTTCCTTCCTTCCTTCCTTCCTTCCTTCCCTCCCCCTCCCTTTTGTGTTTTTATTGTATCTAGATAAAAGTCTTGGTTTAAAAAGAGGGGAAATATATTGTTTTGTATTTTTCTCTAAGAACCTTAATAACATTATTATTATTATTTTAAAAAAGTCGATTCTATCAAATGTGCACTTTCCAAAACAATACAAAACCAAAACACAGCCATCCTGCAAAATTTGCACTTGTCAAACTTTGGGGAGGCAGTTCTCCAACCAAACTATGTTTGCAAAAATGTAACTGCATTTTGTGATACAGCTACTGAAGAATGCTGAAGGAGTATCCCTTTCCCCTGGCTTTTGTTGCTTGTAGTGTATATTTTCAGGACCCACCTTATTTTTATGCTTCTATGTTGTTTTTAATATTGTGCTTTAATGCTGCAACACACTCTGAGATCTTAGGGTGAAGGACAGGTAAATAATAATAATAATAATAATAATAATAATAATAATAATATGGGAGCATGCATAAAATGAATATATTTGTGAATATAACACATGACAATGCATTATGAGAAATTGCTTGCGAAAATGTGCATGTTAGTCAAAACTGCATATATAAAATGTGTTTATTAGGCGAAGTTCGCCCCAAAATGCTGAAGGGGGGGCAGGGAAGTATATATGCCCTTCAAAATTTGCACTTATCTGAACTTTGCAATGCCGTTTTATAGTCACGTGACATGCATAAGAATGCACCTGTTACTGAAAATAGCACACAAAAATTATCTCAGAGAGAAGCAGGTGCTCAATGCCAGAGGTTGTTGCCAAGAGAAAACCGCAATCAAATCAGAACCATCAAATTTCACATATAAACCCATTTAAAATGGATTCCTCCTCTACTCCTAGCTGCAGAACCTATCTAACATTTCCTCTACTCAGATCCCTTCTGTCTCCTTGGCCTCCCTCCTCATAATTTCCAATCCCCTGTTTCCCTCAAACACACCCCACGTCACTAACAGCCCACCTTTCTATGACTGCTCCTTACCCCTTCACACCCCAGTCTATCAGCACAGCAATTCGAGCCAATGGCTAGAGTGCTAGGAGTTTGTAGTCAGATAACAATTAAATTGTTAAAAAAAAGTCTATCTAAGACTGGAAAGCTGACACATTTTATTGGCCTGATTCCCCACTAGCTTGACCTGAAGAATGTGGCTAAATCGGCGAGATCCTGGGAAATGAACATCAGATGCTTGGAAGGCAGGAATCCGATTAGATGTGAAAACACTCACCACCCTGTTCCTCGTTGCTTCCATTGTCCGGTGGACTTTGCATCCGTTCACTAGGTCAGCGAGCCTCCCTTGCAAACCAAGGCAGGCCCCTACAATCATGTCTTGCGTTGACCTGGAGCCCTTGGCCTATGCATGCCCCAAAGGCAGCCATGTTTCCTGCAGGGGGGTGGCGAGTCCTGTGTGGCTGATCCCCTAAAGTAACAGATGGTGGCTTTGAAACTCTAACCCCACTCAATTTCCCACCTCCTGTCTCCGCTCTTCCTCTGTCCTCAGGCGCCTGGAGCTTACATGCCATCCAATTTGTTACCTACAACGGGGGAGGTCAAGGTCTTGCCGGCTGCTGGTCTTCTCCCCTCAGTTTGGGGCATTTGGCTTGAATTGCTTCCTCCTTGGAAGACATTGTCCACTGGGAATGGAAAGGGGGGGAAGGGGGAGGAAATGGAAAGCAGGGGGAGAATGTATTAGGAATAACATCCCCCCCCCCAGTCCTCTGACTTTCGAAGCTATTCAGTGGCGTTGGAACACAGTTCCATGTCCCCTGACATTTCACAGATGAAGCCTTGTTTTTATATCTAGGACAATCTACCGTTCTATGAATGACCCTTCCCATCTGGCATTCAACCCTCCCCTCATATTCTGTAATTGCAGCAAATCAGCCAATTGCTAGGAAACTAGGAGGTTGCAGGTAGATCACCAATGAAAAAGACTTTTAAAAAATGAAAAAAGGGGGGAACATTTCTTTGGGGTGAACCTTCTGAGGGCCACATGCTCCTCACAATCGCTGACCATGTACCTGTGGCGAACCCTCAAGCAGGACCCAACCACAAGAGCACTCTCCCCTCCTGTGGTTTCCAGTAAATGGTAAGAAGGAAGCTGCTTATAGTGAGTCAGACTATGCTTATCCAGCTCAGTATTATCTACGGTGACTGGCAGGAGCTCTTGAGGGTTTCAGACAGGAGTCTCTCCCAGTCCTAATCCTGGAGATGCCAGGAGTTGACCATGGGACTTTCTGCACACAAAGCATGTGCTCTAACCACTGAGATACAGCCCATTCCCCATGAAGAGTCACAAGGTTTGCCATCGTCTCTCCCTGAGCCAGAAGGACTGTAAAGGCTTCTAGATCAGAGAATGGGACATTGGCTTGGCATCCTCAGCATTTCCAACTCAGCAGCTTCCTATGGCTAAGCTTGGATACCAGGCAAGCCTAGTGACTGGTGAACGTCTTGGGTCACCTTGACCCATTAAGACATCCTTTGATCAATGGGTAGAAGGAAGAAAGAATCTAATGGCAGCAGACTTTCCTAATCTGCGTGTCTTTCTCTCTATCTCTTTCTTTCCCCCTCTCTCCTGCTGCCTTGCTAGAGTCCCACTTGAAAATCCAAGAAATGAAACGCAATTATTGGCGACAGTCCACATTGCTTGGGTCATGGGTTTCATGTCAGCTGCTGCTTGTAAGATGGGTGAAAATTCTTGACTTGAAAGTGAAGGGCAAAAGACGGAAGGGGAGAGAAAACAAAGGGGGAAGAATGGATGATGGACAGCCCGACTTGTTGAGGGTGAAATCAATTAAAGGGCATCAAATCTTGGATTCATGCTTTTTGAAAGTGACAAATCTGTGTTGGAAACGGAGAAAGATGGAAGGAGAATAATGCGTTTGACCTCCTGGAGACCGGCTGCTCCTTCCGTCAGAGGAGCCAAGAGTGAAGTAAGATGCGCTCATGATAAATTATAACAGCCAGCCAGCCACCTCAAAAAAAGTAACGAGGTGAAAAGGTTACCAAAGGGGACCCAAAATGAATGGAATTTAACCAGACATCGAGATAAATCAAGTCAGGCTCTCAATATTTGCGTGCCAGGGCCGCCTGGAACTGCTGTGGCTAATCTCAATTTGTTTGCCTTGTTCTTTAAAGGGTAATCGGCATGCATACATCTTGTTTACCAAGACAGCCCTTTCAAAAATATTGCCACTGTGGAATGGGTCACTCAAACTCCATGGAAGTAATCATCCAGATGACAAAGATCTTACTTAATCTTCTTGGTGGGAATGACTCGAAGAAGTCAATTTTGAAGTCTTCTTTATCCGACTTGTCATATGATCACCTACTATGTACTCAACCAAGCAAGAGCTTAAAGCAGGGATGAGGAACCTGTGGCCCTCTAGACATTGCCAGACTCCAACTTGAAGAACTGTTCTGGAAGAACTGTTCTGTCTGCTGCTGTGCTCAGAGTACCCTATTGCTATGTTCGGAGCACCTGTCATCACATTTATAGGATATTGAATGTGGAAAGGCATTTTGCCTCCATCTCAGTGATCATTGATAGTGACTCATTACTCCTACATTCCTGTTCTTGAAACATTTATTTACCGGTAATTCCTGTTATTTGTGACTCCATGCACATATCATATGTCTTCTGTTTATGAATTTTGAAACAATATCTATCTATCTATATAAATGTTCCCATTGCATGCGCGCGTGACACCACCTTGCTCCGTAACCACTGGACCAAATCTCCATCAAATTAGGACAAAGCATAACTTGACCATCAAGGAAGGATCTGGCATAATAAAAATTAAAACAAACCACACCTGTAATGCCTAAAATAAAGGATAAAGGGGGGGGAGTGGCGCGCCTATTATACCTCACCAGCAAAAGGAATGAAGACTCCAACAGCATCCAATAGAAAGGCGGATCGCCCGTCGACATCATCAGACCTGGCCAGAGCAACAATGCCTGTGCCCTCACCTAAAATGGCCGCCGCAGCTTCGCATGCGCCAAAAAAAAAAAAAGACGGAGCAGGAGGCATGCCTGAGAGGTCGCACTGAGTAAGACCAGCTCTGAGGGGATTGTGTCGCTGGGGTGTGTGATTTTGGGACTGGGTAATTTTGGGACTGGGGTGGGGGAGAATGCTCTTTAAGGTCACCAGTGCCCTCACCTAAAATGGCCGCTTCCAGAATATTCTCGGGATCAGGAGAATTAAAAAAAAACACCACAGCAACGCATGGCCAGGCCAGCTAGTATGTTATCAATATTTTGTCAGTATACTATTAGCTGACATGCTGCTGGTTGTTGTTCAGGACTCCAACTCCCATCAGCCCCAGCCAGCATGATCCAGTGATCAGGGATGGTGGGTGTTGTACTTCTGCTTTATGTGGCTTTTTCACTTGATCACCTACTATACAGTCAACAAACCACAATCTTAAACAAGGGGTGGAGAACCTGTGATCATCCAGATATTGTGTCCTTCAGTATGGCTGCCCTTTTGTTTTCCGGAACAACACCTGTTCTGATATGACAGGCACCCACTATTATACTTTAAAGAAACAATTGAAGACTACCCGCCCCCCCCCCACAAGTTAGTTTGTTTGTTTTGGCTGGGTGAAAAGGTCTCTGTCTCAGGTGTTTATTTTGCATCATTTTTAAGACTTGTTTTTTGTTTTTTTTGCAGGGAGGTAACACAATCTGCATGAAAATTCACATTTTAAAGCAAGTGTTTAAAGAGATATAAAGTGGTACCTCACAAGATGAATGCCTCGCACAACGAAAAACTCGCTAGACGAAAGGGTTTTGCGGTTTTTTAGGTGACTCGCAAGGTGAATTTTTCTATGGTCATGCTTCGCAAGATGAAAACGTTTTGCTCCCCCCCCCCGCACAATGCATTCCTATGGGAAACTGCGCTTTGCAAGATGAAATTTTCACAATACGAAATGACTCGCGGAACGAATTAATTTCGTCTTGCGAGGCACCACTGTATTCTACCAGTACAAACATTTCTACATGCTTTTGTGATAGATTTCTTGAGCCAAGAATGGCCTTGGAGCATTTTTGATGTGTAAAAACCCAACGGCTATTACCTAGGAAGTTCAAAATCCGGAGCGCATCAGCTGAACACATTCTGGAATTTGCAAAGATCGGAAGAATTAACAATCCCTAATTTCCACCCGTAGTTCTTTTGTAAAATCTCATTAACATTAAAGGCCTATAGTGACAAGAGAGGTCACCTTATTGGAACAGCTTTCATTGGGGGACTGCCTTCAATAAAGCATCTGTGGGTCCCTTTATCGCCTCAACCACCGCCACACCACTCACTTCAGTTGTTGAATTCTTCTGTGCCACAGCCCGGCCCTTCTTGGGTAGTCTGTGTCATCCCCCCCCCAAAAAAAAACCCCTATTCCTTCATGGAGACACCAGTCCACACATAGACAAATTGCTGCCAACCCTGCCTCACAGCTGACCTGCTATGATTAGAGAGATGGGGCAAACTAGTTAGGTCTCTTTCCGTGCTTATCGATCCCTCCCAACCACTTCCTAGCACACATCCACCAAAATGCCTCCTTCAAATGGTGATAGATTATGGTCTGTCTGTTTTAGAGGTGCCTGCCTTGCCAGTTGTCCATTGCTTTGGGAGAATCCTGAGGGTGCATGAAGTCAGGGCAGGGTTGCAAAAGAGAAGGCCGATTTTAAAACGGTGCTTTCAAACAACAGCAGACGTTTGAATAAAGCAGGGATGGAGGAACACGGAGGAATGGTGAGGATATGGGAAGCACGAAGGATCTGTGAGGGGATGTGGGGGTTGGGGGATGTCTTGACAGGATTGGCAAGCGATGCAAGTAGGGGTAGCAGCCCCCAGTTTCACAGAGGCATGCAATAGCAATCAAATAAGCAAATAATAAATAAATAAATCTTGCCGGATAGACACAATTTTGCAAAGGGATTTCCCCCTAAGGTAATGTATTTCGCCATTCTATTTTCACTCATATATGCATTTTTTTATTCCTCCGTTGCCTAAGCATGTGCTCTATTTTGTACTCGTGACTTGGCTCAAGAATTTGCATTGCAAAATTTGGAGAATTGCAAATTTTGAAGGATGGTTCCTGTTTCAAAAGTGTGAATCAGGTAGGTTCAAAACAAAAAAAACAAAAAATAAAAAAATCCTTCCAGTAGCACCTTAGAGACCAACTAAGTTTGTTCTTGGTATGAGCTTTTGTGTGCATGCACACACTTCTTCAGATACACACTTCCTTTTAATGCAGCTCAATGTGGTGCCTTCCATAGTTCTAGTATCTGAAGAAGTGTGCATGCACACGAAAGCTCATACCAAGAACAATCTTAGTTGGTCTCTAAGGTGCTACTGGAAGGATATTATTATTATTATTATTAATATTTTGTTTTGACTATGGCAGACCAACATGTCTACCTACTTGTATTAGGTAGGTTCGTCTTTCAAAGAGAACTGAATCAAATTGATTTCCTCCATCACCATCCTAGATGCAGTTTGATTCTTGCTGTTGAAACCCTCACTTTGTCCAGTTGTGAAATCTGAATGGTTTCTCTTGTTTTGTAACAGTTTGTCCTGTCTGGCCTCTTGTGTAATTGTCATATGGAGAGAAGGCAGGTCCACTTCATCTCTCTCTTCCCCCCCCCCCAGCCGCCCTCCCTGCCACTGTTGTATTTTATGGTCTTCGATGGCAGCTCAGCTGAAGAGTTGCAAAATTCATATCCTCTTGGACTGTGGGGGAATGGCAACAGAAAAGATTTAATGCCCCACTGGGGTAGGATAGGAAACTGGGCAGGGGAGGAGGTGGGAAGGAAAAGGAGGCAGTTGGGGACTCTGGGAGTTAGAGGAGACCTGTAAAAGTGGAGCTTTCTTTGGAATCTGGAAAGCTGGAGGAAGCAAGATGAATTCAAAATGTGAAATTTGGTTAAGCTATCTTTGAAATATCTCTTCCTAGAAAATCTGTTTCTTTCACTGAGTGCATACCTTCTACTTTTGGAAGCAATGGATTTCCAATACCTCCCTGTTTACGTTTGGTTGCTACTGTAGTTCATTTCTCTGCCTAATTCAAAGTGCTCTCATTAGTGTTTCAGATCCTGAAACTCCAAATTTCTGAAAGATCACCTCTTTCCCCACAGACCCTCTTGAGTATTAAAAGCAGCAGAGGGGGCCCTCTTGGTAGTTCCACTGTTCTCACATGTAAAGTGTGGTGGGTGGCCAGGGAGAGGGCATTTTTCTGCGGCAATTCTCTAGGTTTTAGATTTCCCACTCCACAGAGGTGCTTTGGGCACCTTCAGGCATACAGCTTTCTTCATATGTTAAAGATACATCTCATTGTCCTGATCTTTGACAGTTGAGCTATCAGTTTTAGGGATCCACCCTGTACCTGTGATGGTGTTTTGTCATAAACTGTTTTTAGTTTTTAATTTTAGTTTGCTGTAACCTACTTTGAGACCTGCCGATGAAGGGCGAACAATAAATTGAGCAGCAACAACAACATCCTAAATGACCAACAAGTTGAATAAAGAAATCAAAAACGTAATAGATATAAGGATTCAGGAAGTCCCTGAGGTACCCCGGACTTAAGTTTTTTCAGGGCTTTGTAAATTAATACAAGATTATCCTGTGTGTGTGGCATAGATAGCTACCAGAAGCCAGTGTGGTGTAGTGGTTAAGAGCGGTAGACTCATAATCTGGTGAACCGGGTTCGTGTCTCCGCTCCTCCACATGCAGCTGCTGGGTGACCTTGGGCTAGTCACACTTCTTTGAAGTCTCTCAGCCCCACTCACCTCACAGAGTGTTTGTTGTGGGGGAGGAAGGGAAAGGAGAATGTTAGCCGCTTTGAGACTCCTTCGGGTAGTGATAAAGCGGGATATCAAATCCAAACTCTTCTTCTTCTTCTATCATGACCCCAGAAACTACGAGGAGAGGCTAGAATCTTGCAAAACAATGTTTAAATTCCCCTTCCAAGAGCCCTCTCACCTCCTGGGGTTTCCAGCAACTGGTATTTGGAAGCATTTCTGCCTCCGACCATGGAGACAGAGTGAAGCCCTCATGGCTTGTAGCCATTGATAGCCTTCCCCTCCATAAATTTGTATAACCCTCTTTTAAAGCCATCCGAATGGCTGTCACTACCTCCTGTGGGAATGAGTTCCACAGTTTAACTATGCACTGCATAAAATGCACTGCCTTTAATCAGTCCTGGCTCTCCCAACATGTCTGCCAGTTCTAGTGTTACAAGAGAGGGAGCAAAACCTTCCTCTATCCCCCTTTCCCATGCTGTGCACCATTCCTTTCCCCCTTGCCCCATATCCAATCTGCTTGCTAGTTATCCTGTCCTTCTACACTTGGACATTCCATCTCGCATTCCCAGTGGCTCACCAAATGCCTTTCCTGGCTCACCCCCCCCGCCCCACCAGCTGACTCCTGCCTGAGTGTTGATCCAACTGAAGGGGTGATAAATCCATCAAGGCTGTCAGGATCCCATCACTTGGGCTGGCGAGAGGAGAGGGGCCCTGGCTGCCTCCCATCGCTCCCCGTCCTCAGCCAGGATGGATAGCTCTTCCTTTACTGACAGCTCTCCCACTGGCTGGAATCGGTATCCCGCTGAAAGAAGATTTGTTAAATGGCACTTAGTGCCCCCCTCCTCTCGTGGCACAGGTGGGGGGGCGAGTTATGGGGGTGTTGTCTTTATTCAGAAGTTGCTTGTCTCATGTCGGCGCAGCAAGCTTCTTGTCATCGCCCCCTCCCTGTCCCCATCTTCCTTTGGACCCATTGGCATAGCTCTGGGATGGAAGACAGACACAGAACAGGCCTACCTTGTTCTCCCTCGTCCTGAGATTGGCAGGACACCTGAAAAAGACAGTTGGGAAGACTCCAGGCTGCCAAGGGAGGTGATGGATGGGAAGAGGGGAATAGAATTTCACTGGACACTGCATCTGTGCTGATACATCATCATATCTATCAATAATTTGCATGTCTGCCGCCTTTCATTAGTGAATTATGCTCCAGGCGGTTCACAATATGAAATAAAATATGGAATTCATTAGTTACAAAATCTACTATATACCATATTTTTCGGCGTATAAGACAGCTGGGCGTATAAGACAACCCCCAACTTTTCCAGTTAAAATATAGAGTTTGAGATATATTAGACCACAGATTTTCCACCCGGCGTGTAAGACGGCCCACGACTTTTGAGAAGATTTTCCTGGATTAAAAAGTAGTTTTATATGCCAGAATATAAGCATTTTGAGAAATGGTTTGTCCGTTTGCTCTCTATGTGTTTGGACACTGATTGCTATATCCTCACCAAACCTGGCATGAGGGTTCCCTAGGTGGGGGTTGTTGTTGTTGTTGTTGTTGTTGTTGTTGTTGTTGTGTGTTTACATTGGGATGCTGGCCACCATTTTGAATCAAGATGGTGGTCCAAAACACGAATCCGGTATGACTTTGCCTGATTTTGGTCGTAATTCTGAGGAAGTGCTGTGGGACCCATCCACAAGATGGCTGTTGGGGGAGGACATGACAAAATGTCTATGGTTGCTGGGAACATAACACAAAATCGCTGCTTTGTGTGTGGGAGGGTGGCATCACACAAAATGGCTGCCATGTCTGAAAGAGCAGAAAAAGAGACAGGGCTACAAAATAGCCCACACATTCCCCGCAAGGCCCACTACCTCATCTCATTAAAAGAGAAAAACCACACCTATATTAGATGCCTCATTCAGAGAGAAGCTCTTTGCACCTTTCCTCTGTTCAGAATGGATGGGAGGGCGCATGTCTACTTCTGGCACCCAATGAAATGTGGGGCATTTAATTTTTTTTATTTTTGTGGGGCATTTTAAGGAAGTGTTTTCAATGTAGGTGAAGCCAAGCCAACGGAAACAGGAACATGGCAGGAAGAGCAAACAGTCTCTCATGCCATTGTGGATTTTTGAAGAGATGTCTCCTCAGACTTTTTGTGGGCACTGTAGGAGGGGTGATGATGGGCCTGCCAGTGCCTGTGATGCTCCTGCCAGTGCCTGTGATGCTCTGCTTGTCCTGGCTCCAACCCCTCCGCCCTGCCTAGACACTAGCATGGTAAGAAACAATTATACCTGCGTGTGATTCTGATTAAAGAAATGGCGCCTGTCAGCATCCCCATGTCAACATTTCTTGCTTCTCCTCTTCCCTCCAGCACAGAAGGAGGGGAATTAAGCTGCCAAGGCACTGGGAAGAGCAGAGGACATTGGTTCAGCTTCCTTGACTCTTGTCTGGCAATTATAACAGCTCTGGTTTAGAATGCAACCCAGTTTCATTTTTGTGACATTCTGTCCATACCACGCACAGCTTTCCCCAACTCCCCGTGTCAAGGGTGATAACCTAGTTCCTTATTATCCAAATATTCGCAGTCGTGAATCATCAGCTTGTTAGAAAGCCTCACGGCCGGCAGACGGGAAGACGCTCAGAAGCAGCAGTGTTGAGTCTGGGACAAGGAAGGATGTGTGTTGGGTGTGGGGGGGAGTAGGAGGGGGGCCTGTCATGAAACTTTTTCTTATTTTCAGGGTTGGGAAGAATGAATACATTCAAAAACACACTGTTGATCTGTCTTTTTTTGGTCCTCAACAGCTACGTGTTCATATTTTCTATCCCCCACCCCGAGCACATTTTTATATCGGTTTTCAAGACAAGCAAACGAAATTCCCAAAATGCTGCTGGGTGCAGGGGCTTCTCAGCTGGGCCGAAGCACAGCAGAAGCTTGCCTGGTTTAGGAAACCTCAGAAACTGCCTTATACTGAGTGAGACCATTGGTCCGCCAGTGTTGTTTACTCTCACTGGCAGCAGCTCTCCAGAGTTTCGGGAAGGACATAGGTGCCAACTCCTAGGGGTTCAGCTCATTTGGGTCCCCCCAATATTTTGGAGGAGGGGCTAGCCCTCCAATGTTCTGCATGATGAGGGGATGGAGGAGGCCGAGCGCAAAGCTGAGTGTGGTGAGGATCCTCCTCCTCCTCCTCCTGCCACAGAGGAAAAGGGAAGGGGGAAGCCCCTGGCTGATGGTGGTGGCAAGCAGAGGAAGAGGAGGTTGATCATGGAGCCAAGCATGGGACAAATTCAGTGACTGGAGGCTCCTCCTCCTCCTCCTCTTGCCACATAAGGGAAAGATGGGGTGGCCGGTGGCAGTGGCAGCAGGAGCAGGAGCTGCCAGCCATTGAAGCTATGCTACTGCCGTGTTTGGCTCCGCCTCCTGGCTTCTCCTGACCAGTGCTATTTTTCTAGAAAAAGAGATGACAGAACTGAGATGGGCCTGAGAGGTGCTGGAACTGAGTTCTGGTGAGTTCTGGCTGAAAAAAGCCCTGCTCCCAATGTGCTGACGTCACATGGTGTGCATCATCAGGCTATCCAGGGTTTCAGACTCTGGTCTCTTCCAGCTCTACATGGAGATGCTGGGGATTGAACCTGGGACCTTCAGGGAGAGAGCAAATTTGATGCTCTGTCCCTGAGCCATAGCCCTTCACTACACTGAGTATAATATATGCAACACGTTGGCGGCACACAATAATCTCCATTATTATACATTCTTATATTATACATTCTTAATCATATATTAGTCATCAAAGTTCTGAGAAAAATGTATAAACTCTTATACAAAAGCCACAAGGACTTATAACCCGACAAATCTAAAAACAGACTGTTGATATCTAACTACAATGTGTGTGTTTTTCAAAAAGTTTGATACCATCTAAATATCTAATTCTAGTATGTCTTCCAGATGTTAAACTCAGTCTTTAGATTTCCTTTAAATAAATTCCTGAAGATATCAACAAAGGTAAGTTCACTATGGTTTCCAAAAGCGTGAGGTGTTGATGATATTACAAACAGACGTTAATAAAGATGTACATAAAATGTACATTTTTTCAGTAAGCTTCACTACACCGAGGCAGACCATTGGCCCGCCTAACTCAGTATTGTTTTCATTGATTGGCAGCAGCTCTCCAGGGCTTCAGGAAGAAATTGCTCCCCACTGTACCTGGAAATGCTGGGGATTGAAACTGGGAACGTCTGTGTGCAAAATGGATGTTCTACCACCGAGCTACACTCCTTTACTAAAGTGAGTCAGAATCTTCATCCACCTGGCTCAGAATTGTCTATACTGGCAGAGGCTGCCCAAGCCTTCCGGCAAACGATATCCCCAACACTAGTTGGAGGTGCTGTTAATGGAACCATTGTACACAACAGAACTCACACCCTTGACACTGAAGTCCATTGTGCTTTCAGTGTTCCTAAATGCTCAGCTTTGCAGCATACAGAACAACAACTCCTTCCCACACACTTTCTCCAGAGTGATCCGAGGAGCCAATCTTCTGCAGATGACTCACCTCCTTTCACTCTGATTGGCTCCAGTCAACACATAAGGGGAGAATACTTCTCAGTGGCTAAAATATCTCCTTTTATGATGATTGGGTGGCTCCAGTGTTCTGGAGACTGAGACCTTGCTGCAGAAATAGCAATGGTTCTTTTCACACCCTGATGATGCTGGACTTCTACACTTCTGGTAGTGGGAGAACATCATGACCCAGAAACAAACAGAGAGTCCTTTAAAAATATACAGATACAAGGCTAATCTTGGGGCCCATGCACACCCAGATTCTGTACCTTCACTCCAAGGCCCATGTAGACCTATCATTCATGAAGCTGTCCTCTGGACAACTTATTTACTTTCTAATTAAATTGGGTTCTGTCCCTGAATTTTGAATTTGCAGCAAGATGAATCAGTTGGGCACTGAGGGTTGGGAGGGGAAACACCAGGGGTGATAATCATTCTTTTTAGGTGGGTTGGTTGAGTTTCTTTGGCAGCGTTAAACTGAGCAGTTGCTTGGGCCACTGAACCAACCAGCGATTATTTCCAAGGTATACTTGCGGAAATTGTTGCTATTTAACTTCTAATCAGTGCAGAGCTGCAGCAACACCTCCGTTAAAAGCATAAAAGCTTTCGCTCGACGGACCATCAGCTCGCATTGTGCTTTCCCCTAATAGCTGGACAATTAAATAAATCTCCTGACACTTAACCACCCTGCTTCCCACCAGTCAGGCGATGGGTTCTTAGATGTTGCATTAGCAACCGAGCAAAACCCAACACAAATGGTGCAAGAGGGAGAGGAAAGGGGAGAGGTTTTAAAGGAAAGCAGAACCGCAGTGCCCATTGAGAGGCAGAGCCTTTCCCCTCAGCAGTGATGCCCTTTCACAACCCCTGGGCAGCAACCAATTTTACTGGAACGCAACTTTGAGGAGGAAGCAGAGAACATGGAGCCACACCCCCAGCAGGGCAGCTGGCAAGTCCTATGGTCTATGAAGCTGCCACCACTTACTGCTACTAACCCTGCTGGCTGTGTTTTGCCTCCTGTAGGATGCCCCTATTTTCGGCAGAGAAATGTTGGAGCACATGTTCTGAATACCAGCTGCTGGGAATCGCAAGAGGGAAGAATGCTGCCGTCCTCAGGTCCTCGAGGACGGTGAGAATAGGATGCTGGGATAGATGGACCACTGGCCTGATGCATCAGTTTTAAAAGGCTTTGGAAAAGACATAGCTGGTCTAGATGAACAAATAACCTGATGGGGTATAAGGTAAATCAGGCCTAGAATAACCTGTTCTGCTAATTAAACAAACAAAAAAACAGGTTCCAGTTACAGGTAGGTAGCAGTGTTGGTCTGCCATAGTCAAAACAAAATAAAAAATAAAAAAATTCATTCCAGTAGCACCTTAGAGACCAACTAAGTTTGTTCTTGGTATACCAAGAACAAACTTAGTTGGTCTCTAAGGTGCTACTGGAAGGATTTTTTTAAATTTTTTATTTTGTTTTAAAAAAACAGGTGTTTCTCGACTACTACTCACATCATCCCTGAGCATTGGTGATTCCGGTTGGGGCTGGTGGGATTTGGAGCCCAAGATAATCTGGGAGGCCATGGGTAAGACCATAAAAAGGCCTCTAGAGCTCTTGAGCTGTCGGAGCATTGGACACAAAGTAGGCAAAACACCATGCAGGATTCAACAGGATATATTTTGAGTTACATATGTAAAGCAAAAGGCACAATCCAAAAGGTGGACTGAGCACTGAGAGACTGGCGCGTATTCCTTATAAAGACAATACAGAAACCGAAAATAGAAACCGAAAATTGGCTCAAGGTTCACATGTTCCCTAGGAGGGTAACCTCCCAAAAGCCTCCCCAACTCACTCTCCCCAGTCTGGGAATGTCCTGGCAAGCCTTGAATGTACTTGGCAGACTTCCCAGAAATATAGCAACATAAACAGTAAGTAACAAAACAGTCCCCTATTGTATGCTGAAGGTTAGGACATGTCTGACTGTCTAATCAGCAGAAAGCATAACTTCAATTAACCGGCAATAATACTTATTGCATTAGGTAGGAAATACAAAGGGTATAAATCAATAATATCAATACAGCAGGAACAGCCTCTAACTATATAAAAATACCTTACAACCTTAAATGGATTAATATAATGTTAATACAGTTGCAGGAGCAGACTCTCTTTCCCTTCTTGCCAGAGCCAAGGCTCTGCTCATACACTTCAATTGCTTATAAAAGCTACGCATAAAAGTATAATTAATACATATCAATAGTATATGCAGGTACATGCAAAGATACATATAAAGGTACATACCTTTACAAGCTTGAGGCTTCTAATCAATCAATTAATAAGACTAGCTGTTAAGCCTTTCAAAGGCTAAATCATATGCAATTAATATTAACGGCATAATCCTTAAAAGGGGCTTTCCGTCCCCCTCTCTCGTGGTGTTGCTATGGTAACAGGCAAGGTGCTATTAACAGGCCATTGTTTAATTCCAGACAGTGCACCGCTATCTATAACCTTGCAAACTTCTGGCCATGTTGGCTGATTTCCCAGACATTCCTAAAAACTACTTCAGGGTCGAAGGGCCTCTAAGAGACTGTGTCTCTCTTAATATTACAGAAAAATACAGAAAATATATTTTAAGCAGGTTAGGAAGCATTTAAAGCATTTAAAGGCATTAAACATTAAAAGAGCATTTATAATCAATATGGAATAATTGATCTGTCCCCTTCAATGGGTTCCCCATCCCTGCCTTAATGGATCATAAGCTTCCTCCCACTATACAAGTAAGCAAAATTTGTTAGGGTTGTTAAAAGTAGAATTTGACAACTGTGTCCTACTATGAGGCGCAATATTCATATTTCGAATGCCAAATCAAACTTTGGATCTGGGGATTTCTCAATGTCTGAATGGTGAAATCGGGTTTCTGGAAAGGATGTTCCTGGGCCTATGTACAGATGCTTGGAATTAAACTGGCATGCAAAGTGAGGGCTGTGTTCTGGGTCAACCCTGAGGCATAGGATTTGATGTGGCCTGTATAAACTACCTATAGCATTTCTCTGGAAGCGATTTAGCAAAACCAACCAGGCAGGGACATATACCTGTGGTTCCCTGCAGTTCTTTAACCACAGTGCTTTCTCTTTATGTTGCAATCTCTGAGTCCCTGCCTGAATCTGGGAGCCAACAGTCCGTTGCATCATCCCTGGTGTGCTAACTTCACACCCTCCGCCTCTCCAACGTGGTCTTCACCTGCACCTCTTTGTGCCACCGCTCACGTCCAGCGAGTCAGAGGTTGGTGTCGTGCAAATATTTGAATGATCTCAGAGGTGCACTGTCCTCCAGGTGCAGGGATCAGGGTGAAAGTTTATCCCACGAGAGCAAATAACATCAAAGGCAAAGGAGCAGGGAGGGTCGATAAGACGCGTGGGCAGGCAGGGTCAGATAGCACCATAACATGGTGTGGGGAAACAGATTTACTGGGTTGCGTGAAGTAGAAGTCAACACAGAGCTGGGGGAAAAACAAACCATTGGCTGTTGCATGAGGATGGGCCGAGCCAGCTAAAGCATGTCATCAACATCTTCATCTTCTTCACCATCATCAATATTATGGCTTCCTTTCTGAGCAGTGCTGCTAGGTGGAGAACATGCACAAGGCCACACCCAGTGAGCTTTGTGGCTGAGTGGGGGGGTTTGAACCCTTGTCTCCCAGGTCTTAGTCTGACACTCTAACCACTTCACCATCCATTGAGAGACCCTCCAAGGGTCCTTATTTTCCATGGACAGTCCAGGCTTTAAAGAAGAAGTCCCAGTTTCTGATTTGATCCCAGAATGTCCTGCTTTTCCTTAGGATGTCCTTATTTTCATTGGAGAAATGTTGGAGGGTATGGAGTTATGTAACACCCCCCCTCCGAGCCAAGGAGGTAAGTAACTAGACAACTTTTAGAAGACATCTGAAGACCATTATTACCATTATTATTATTGAATAGGGTTCCCTATTTTCATCGGAGAAGTGTCAGAGGGTATGTAGCTGGCACTTTGAAGTTTTCAGTAAAGTGCCTTCATAACAGCAGCATCTTTTGGGAATCCTGACTAGCAGAGGTTAATCTGACCCACATATAATTGTGTGAAGAAGGAGGAGGAGGAGGAAAAGATGTCTCTCCCCACCTCTGTCAAAGGAGCTTCCCGCCACAGTCTTCTCGCGCAGGCCCTTCAGCAAAATGGTGGCATGATGGGGTGGGGGTAGGGTAAATGTTTGTGTGTGTGTGTGTGTGTGTGTGTGTTTGTGTGCCTCAGATTATTACTCCCCTCCCCGTGTGCTCTCCAGCTGCTCGGCATTTGCACATTCGGCAGTGGAGGTGCCTAACATCGCGTCGCGCTCAGGGGAAACTCTGACAGATTGTCTCGCAACATATTGCAGGATCACTGCGAGAGGAGCTAGGACCTTCTGACGTCTACGCTGAAAACGACCCTGTGTGCTTCAGAGAGTTCTTCTCTGTTCAGATTCTGTATGAAATTCAAGAGGCCGGGACACACAGGCTTGCCTTCTCTCTCTCTCTCTCTCTCTCTCTCTCTCTCTCTCTCTCTCTCTCCCCTCTCTGTTTGATACCTGCCACTTATTTCTTTGCCACCCATGATAACAGCTGCTAAGTACATATGTCAGTGACACAGATGAGTGAGATGGGTGATAAAATGACAGAGGGCAGTGGCAGGGAGGGGGCACTTTGTGATGAGGAGAAGATGACTTTGTGGATGCAGAGGGCATCTTTGGAAGCTGGCATTCTCTCTCTCTCTCTCTCTCTCTCTCTCCTCTCTCTCTCTCTCTCCTCATCAGCCTTCAGCTTTAACTTGCTTTCCAGCAGCCTCAGAATGGGGCTGTTCCAAGCCCTCTCTTCTCCTCTTCCCTTTGCATTTGAACAGCAGCTATCCCAGACAGAAGGGAGATAATGTGACATGCAGGATGAGTCCAGGGACATGCTTGTTTAAGATGGCTATCAATGCTTGCGAGTGGGAGTCTCTTTCAAGGAAAGAGCAGGATGGAGCCAAGAACGAGAGACAAGGGTGGGTGGCTGGGATGATTTACCGCTAATGGGTCACTTGCAAGAAGTCCACGGCATCACATCGGCCAAGAACCCATGGAGGAGACAGAGGCCACTTCTCTCCAGCAAGCAGCTGGGTGGTCTCATTTCAAGGTTCTCCTTGGTGGTCCGGCCAACTTTGGTTGCCTTCCTCATTGGGTAATTGTTTTCCTTTTCGCAAGGTCACATCCTGCTCCCATCCTTTTTTCTGCAGAGCTTCCAATCGAACAAAAACAGTCAACAAACAGCCCCAGTTACGCCAAATGACTTGGGCTGAAGCCATCAGAAAGGAGTGCACAGAGTTCAGAAGTGGTGGAAATTGCTTTAGTTCGAGTTCTTGCGACTGCTTGTGTGATGGACTGGGGAAAGTCTGCCCGAAGACACCAGTCCTGAGACACTGGGGGCTTTTAAGGCTACACTCACACCTTAAATTTCAAGCAGTGCTGTACCACTTTAAACAGCCACGGCTTCCTTCAAAGAATTCTGGGAGCTGTAGTTTACAAAGGGTGCTGAGAGCTGTTAGTTGTTCCTGTTCTCTACCCAGAGCTACAATTCTCATAGTTACCTGGGAAGAGGGATTGAAAGTTAAACCTCTCCGAGAACTGTAGCTCTGCAAGGGGAACAGGCACCTCCTCCACACAACGTTCAGCTCTCTTAACAAACCACAGCCCCCATAATTCTTTATTTCATTTCATAAAATTTATTGAATGTAGGGGGGAGAAACCCTCAAGAAGGTTTTTTATTTAGAAGTGTGTGTGCATGTACAGACATTTGCCATTGCTTTTGTGCCAGTGTCCCACATCTGATTTGTCACAGGGTGGCAAATCATTTAGGCCACATTCACACCTCACACGTCATAGATAACACTGAGTAACAAAAGTTATGAAACAGAACTTCACACAAGCTTGCCCTGGATCTCTTTTAGGATTTAACTAAATCACTACAATTATATAAACGTATTATGCCGAAATGGCAAAAAAATGACCGGAAGAATCAGAAATCAGGAAGACCAAAATTTTAATAAGGAATGGGGAAAAATTATAATTTATCTTAAAAATCATTGTAAACAGTTTAATATCGTTAGTAGGATTGGAATGACACTTGTAGTTTAGTGGTGGATTTTGGATATAATGGAGGTGTAAAAGATTTGGATTATTATAAAAGATGCAGGAGGAAATGATTAAGAATAGGACCTACAAAGGGGAGGAAGGGAGTCCAGGAGATCCTTTGGAATCTTGTTTTAATGATGTATGTTGGATATGTGATTATAAAACTTTAAATTGAAAAACCAAATAAATGAATTTACAAAACAACAATAACAGAAATGTTGCTGTGATTGACAAAACAAAGTATTTCATTGTTATTATTTACATTGCAGCATGTCTCAGCTGCTGCCTCCATCAGCTGCTCTGATCAACATGAAAGGATGCTGTTTCCAAGGTGACAGCTCTAGAGCTTTGAGGATGGAATGCTCAGAAGGGCTTAGTTCCCTGAAGCTCAGCAATGCCGGGACTATGATACCTCCAGGTTCAGGCTGTGTGGTGTCTACAGGTCCAGTCTGTCCAGAACTTCTTCCTCTTTGCTAATCTTGTTGGATAAGTTGGTATCTCTATAGCGATTACCGAGAAGTATGATAGACTGAAGTTATCAGCTTTGAAATGTTTAGCAACTGGGCGCTCCACTTTTTTTGGAACGAGAGAGAGAAAAAAGCCAACATATATGTTATAGCTTGGGTGGCAGTGGCGGGGGTGGGGGTGGGAGAGAGAGTCAGATTGGATAATGCCTTCAAGGCCTGGGATCCTGTACCTGTGAGGTTAGAATCTATTAAAGGAAGCCCACTGAATCAGCTGAGCCAGTTCATTTGTTAAAGCAAGGACTGTAGCTGCTCAGCTAAGTAAGTAACTATCGTCAATATCTTAAACAGGGAGCTCTGTAGCCCTACAGACAAATGGGTGGCCCTTTCTTCACCTCGCCTGGTTGGATGCCACATCATCCCAGGACATAGCTGTCAACTTTCCCACCTTTTTAAGGGAAATTCCCTTATTCCGAATAGGATTCCTTTCAAGAAAAGGGAAAAGTTGACAGCTATGTCCCAGGATAAGGAACAATAGCTAGGGTGTCTGTGATACAGCTTTATGGCTAATGCTGGAAGCTGGAGACACAGAGGTTTGTCTTGTTCTGTACTGGACTCAAAGCTCTGGCTTGGTGGTCTCCTGCTCTGGAGGGGAGGACCCGAACCACTGGTTTCAAATGACAAAAAATGAGATTCCATTTTTTAATGTCCTTGGGCATCTAATGGAGAGGCAAGATCTGTTGGAGTGTTAATGTTGTGAGCCCCACCATTCTGTGTTCAGACTACTGCTGCCACACACACACACACACACACACACACACACACACACTAAACCCCTCATCTCCCCTAGAAAAACTTGAACATCTCATTTCTTCTCATGAGAGCGTGGTGGCCATTTTGGGTGCCGTGATCTTGCATGATTTCGAGATCATGGTAAAAGCACATTTTTCAGGGCTGCGATGTTGTTTGGCACTCCAAAAATGCGAGTTTTGGGGCACGGTGCCCCCCAAGTACTTTTATCATGGGGAAATCACAGCTCAGCATGGCACGTGATCATGGTGCCCCAAATGGCCGTCGTGCTCTCGCGAGAAAAAAACGGGAAGATGGTGTCCCAGACGGTAGTGTCCCGGTTTTTCCCTTCGATGTGCTAGAGGGTATGACACATACATACATAAACCCATATGTATCCTAAAGACACCTTCATGCCACAGAAAGTTGATTCCACATTGGGTAAGCACTGGAGTCTCTCGCCCCTCAGAGACTGAGGTGTGTGCAGCAATATATACCAGTATTCAGGAAAGCTTGGCTGTTTGTAATGACAAGATATGAAGGCTAGAGCTGAGAGTCATTTCACAAGATGTGTGAATCAAAGAACTGGCCGTGTTTTCAAACAACTCAGTGCACCGTGGCCCTTGAATGCACAGTTTTTAATCTTACCTGCCAACTTCTCTGCCTTCATTCTTCTGCAGTCAGACCCAGAAACAAATGAGCAAAAGCCCGGTGAAAAGGGATATTTTTCATCTGCTCTCTGGGCTGATAGGATGCCTCCCTTTAATGTACAGTTGAAATATACAAACGCAAACCTCCCTTTGGGGAGGAGGAGGAGGAGAGAGAAAAATATATATCACTCAATGCATACTCCACTAAACAAAAACAAATGGCCCCAAAGTAAGATCTTTCTTCAGGGGGTCCCATTGTTTTATGAAACCCGCCCTGAAAATGAATTAATCTCATAGCTGAAGGGGGGAGAATGTGTGACAACAAAGGATCAACTTTCCACGGTATTCCCCCCCTCCCACCATGGTTCTCTGAAAGTTTGTTCTTCTAATTGATTTATTCTGTTAGTAGGTGGTGCGTTACATTTGTTTGAAATGCCTCTAGTGGGTTCATTCAGAGCGTCTGGCCTGACATAAACCAGACGCATTGGCTGCCTGTGTTTTGTGGAAATGGACTTAAATTCTGCAGGCAAATTTGCTGCTTTTTTATATCCATTTTTTACAAGGCTCCTGGGAGCCAGGGGGAATTCTGCGGACCTTCACCGTACAGCGTTGTCTGTTTCGTCACTGTGTACGTTATCAACACCCCCTGGGGCTGGGAATAATTCTTCATGCTTCCAGTGTTATGATCTTCTCTTCCCCTCTTCTTGGGACAGCTTTGCTCAGGCCTCTCCATCTGGTCCTTAGGTCACGATCCTCCCAGACCACAACTTCTCTCCAGCTGTGCTCCGCTGTCCTCTTTGAGAGCTGTTCCCTGGCCTTGCACAATAACCATTTCTCTTGCTGGCTTGGATGGTGTGCGTTTATGTGCTTGTGCATGATATTGCCTTAAATGCATGGTGCAGATGGGGCCTTAGCTAGTTAGAGAAAGGCCTCATCTGCATGATATATTTAAAGCAGGATTGTACCATGTCATCCCACAAAGAATCATGGGAACTGTAGTTCATTAAGGGTTGAGAATTGTTAGGTGAACCCTTACACCTTGACACAGATACAATTTTCAGAGTGGTTTAATAAGCAATCCCTCTTCCAACCCCCCCCTTCTTTAGGGGAAGGGCAGTGGCTCAGCGGTAGAGAATTTGCTCTACATGCAGAATGTTCCAGGTTCAATTCCTGGCAATGTTCCTTGCCTAAAAGGTGCTGCCAGCCAGTGTAGACAATACTAGGCTAGGTGAGCTAATGGTCAGTTTCAGTATAAGGAAGCTTCTTTATTTTATTTTAGAACCATGCAGACTGGGAACATATTTTATTTCTAAGGAACAGCTGAAGAATGGTAGGTGAGCATCTGGTTCAGTTCCTGGCATCTCCAGGTAGGGATGGAAAGAACTTCTGCCCCAGACTCCAGAAAACAGCTGTAGACAATCCTGAGCTAGATGGATGCAGTGGCATGACATGGGAGAGGGGGCAAAGGTACAGTTGTCCTGGGTGCAAAAATTGTTAGGGGATGCGAAATTTCAACACCCAGCAGTGCCTCAATACAGCTGCATGCTTCCGTCACTGGGCTCTGTTGAAAACGGCTTCTCCATGCAAACCAGGAAGTGACCTCTCCAGACAACGGAACGACTCATATTATCTCTGCGGCTGAAACTATCAGGGTGACACGGATGCCGTTAAGCAGTTGAATGCACATGGCCTCGGGCACTGGCAACCTGCACTACACCACTGGATGGACCAATGGTCTGGGCTTGGTGTAAGGTGGCTTCTTACATTCCCATGTTAGTCCTATGGCTTGACAATGGAACCGAGCTTTTGCCTGATACTGACTTTGGAGCGGAAGCATTGATGCCTAGATCATGTGGTACCCTTGACTCTCCCTGTATCATTCAAAACTCAAGATTTCCCCATCCCTCCACACAGATGAGATTCTCTCTCTCTCTCTCTCTCTCTCTCTCTCTCTCTCTCTCTCTCTCTTCTTTCTTTCTCCAATAGATCAGTCTTCATCAAATCCTTAGGATGTAATTAAGAGCCTAGGGACTTCAATCCAGGTCAAGCTGATGGAATCTCATAGATGATCTCTTCAGTGGCCTAGCTGGTTCGATGGATTCATGCCCAAGAATTATGTCATGCACCAGAGCAGATGGATGCCTTAGGATTTATTGTCCACCTCAAAAAAGAAAAAAGAGAGGCAAGAAAAGGCTCATGTTGCTTTCAAGTTCTTTGACAAACCACAGGCTAGATCTAAGGGGGTGTGGGGAGGAATTGCACAGCTCAGCTAAAGAGTGAGGAGTTCACTCAGTTGTGTGTCCTGCAGCTAGGACAGTGGTGAATATTCATTCTTCTTGTTTTCAGGAGATAATTTGTATGTGTTAGGCAGTTCCTAAGTGGTCCTTTACCTTCTTAGCAATTATATTAATTATAATATGACATGGGGAAATGTTGCTCAGTCACAGGGTACATGCATTGTTGGGCTTGGAGAAACCCCTATCTGAAACCCTCAAGAGCTGCTGCCAGTCAGTGTAGACAGTACTGAGATAGGTGGACCAAGGATCTGATTCGATTAAAGGCATGTTCCTATATTTCAAAAATACTATATGGGGAAGGGCTGTAGCTCAGTGGCAGAGCATCTGCCTTGCATGCAGAAGGTCCCAGCTTCCATTCCCAGCATTTCCAAGAAAAGACTCCCTGCCAGAAACCCTGGAGAGCCACTGCCAATCAGTGTAGACAATAACGAGATAGATGTACCAAGGTACTTTCCTATGTTCCTGTGTCTGAACAGAAGGACTGCAATGCAGTGATTTGAGCATGTTCTTTGCATACAGAAAATTCCAGGTTTGACCCCCAGCACCTCCAGGTTGGGAATGTCCCCTGCCCAAAATCCTGGAGAGCTTCTTCCAGTCAATGTAGACAATTATGATCTGGATGGACCAATGGTCTGACTCAATACATTCCTGTGTCATAAAGGAAGGGCTGTAGCACAGTGGTTAGAGCATCTCTATGAAACTCTGGAGAGTCACTGCCAGTCAGTGCAGGCAATACTGAGCTACATAAACCAATGGTCTTAATCAGTATGGCAGCTTTCCATATTCGTCCTGCAGATCCCAAAGCATGAACAGCAGGCACTGACCCTGAAAGAATTTACAGCCACTTAAGGCAGCGTGTAGTACAATATACATCTTATTAATTACTTACTTCATAAAATTTATACGCTGCTTGATTGCATGTAGTTTTTTTTAAAAAAAAAACACAATAACAATCTCAAAGCAGTTTACAAAAAAGATTTTAAAAATTCCAAAAGAAAAATTAACAGCAATAACTTTCGAGTAGCTAAGTTTAAAAAACCGATTGAAACTCGCATCAACTTTCTAAAATATCTAAACATTTTGTCTGGGGAGATGGCCAAACGGCAATAAGCAGGGAATTCCAAAGTGTAGGTGCCCCCACAATAAAAGGTTGAGTTCTTACAAACGTGGAACACATATTGCGTGACACCCAGGGCCGGCGCGTCCATTTAGGCGAACTAGGCAATTGCCAAGGGCGCCAAAATGGAGGGGGCGCTGGCCAGGCTTGGGCGGGACGGGCTAGCAGCAGCTTCTCTGCTGTAGCGGAGAGGTGCTGCTTGCCCCCTACACCACCCCCCGGCTCCCGCTAAAGCAGGCTTTGGCGGGGGGCGGGGTGGGACGGGTGAGCAGCAGCTTCTCGTTACAGCAGAGAAACTGCTGCTTGCCTCTCCACCACCCCCACCTCCCGCTAAAGCAGGCTTTGGCGGGGGGGGGGGAGAAGGTGGTTCACCTAGGGCGCAAGAAGCCCTAGCACTGGTCCTGGTGACACCTGTAATGGTTGCCAGTTCCACTGATTGAAGCAATCGAGTGGGCATATCTACAGTAGGGTGATCTCATGGGTAAACTGGTCCCAAGTCGTTAAGGGCAGCAATGACAATGCAACAATGCAGTCTCTGCCTCCACCTGATGCAAGCTCTGCCTCCACCCGATGCAGGCTCTGCCTCCACCTATTGTTGGCCTCCTTGTCTTCTGCACCAACAGCCCCAATGGCACCACCCACCAGTGCTAAGAGCTATCCTATCAGCTCTCCACATAACCTAAGTGCACAAAGGGGCCCTTGGTGTGCTGTGCTGTCCAAGACACCCAGTGCCCACAGCCCTGATGCCATTCCAAAGACCCTCATTGCCAGCTTCCAACTGTTACAAAAAAATTAGGGTACACCCACACTCCACAGAAAACCAGTCCTTCACCCTTCAAAATATTCCATGAGAATACTGCACGTTATTTTAGCACAGAGAAGAATTCCAAAAAGCCATCTTGGCTCTCCAAATTACTCTAAATATTTCCTCTGCAGAAGGAATATCTTGGAGAAACCTTTCACAGTAGTTATTTTCACTTACAAATCCTACAAGTCCTGTCTTAAGGGCATATTTTGTGTATGAATAGGGTATGCTGTGGGTAAAACCACAGAGCCTAGGGCTTGCTGATCAGAGGGTCAGCAGTTCGAATCCCCACGATGGGGTGAGCTCCTGTTGCTTGGTCCCAGCTCCTGCCTACCTAGCAGTTTGAAAGCACGTCAAAGTGCAAGTAGATAAATAGGTACTGCTCCAGCGGGAAGGTAAATGGTGTTTCTGTGCACTGCTCTGGTTCGCCAGAAGCGGCTTAGTCATGCTGGCCACATGACCCAGAAGCTGTATGCGGCTCCCTCGGCCAGTAACGATATGAGCGCCGCAACCCCAGAGTCGGACACGACTGGACCTAATTGTCAGGGGTCCCTTTACCTTTAGGGTATCCCTGTGACCTGGATTCAAGAACTAAGGTATTTACCATCTCAAAATAATGGCCAGACTGCCCAGGTAATGCAATCAGTAAAATGTTATCAGGTATCTTGGCAGACAGGAGAGAAGCCACACTCAAATTTCTGTGGTAGACCTCCCATTTCTGTGATGCATGTATGATACTTTTAGGATGGTCTTTGTCCAAGGAGTTGGGCATTGTCCAAAGTCTTTAAAGGTTCCTGCACACTTCGTTCTTGGTCTCTCTCTCTCTCTCACCACCTTGCAAAGAGAGAGGTGAGAGGACTCTGTTGCAACAGAAAAGTAAAGATCTGCCTTGCTTTCATTGGATCCTGCCTCCATCCATTCTTCTCTGACTGATCATGGACTTAGGGGACACATAGTCCCTTGGGGAGTTGGCAACCAAAGCCAAATCCATCCCCCCCCCTCCCTACAACACAACCTAAAGCTTTCCAACTTCCTTGCTGCTGACTTAAGCCCGGCGACAGGTAATGAGCATGGAAGTCGGGAATTATTAGCACCCTCCTGATGCTAATAGCAGCTGATCTGATCATACAGCCTGGGCAGTTGTTTTCCAGCCCAAGCTAGCATCTCCCCACAGATTTCAGAGAGCAGAAACCAGCCTCTGCAAATGCACTGGGGAAGAGAAGTGTGTGTTCGCAAAGGGAACTTGATAAGAGCATTTAGGAGCCAGGCTGGCAAGCTGGCAAATGCCTCCTTGCTTCCTGGTTTCCATCAGGGCCCTTGCTCTCCCTCTGTTCCCCCACCGGAGCACGGGAGGGGGGGGCCCTTGGAGGTGCTACAGGCACTGCACGGCGGCGCAGAGGGACAGGAGCAAACCGACTCTGATTTGTGCCCAAAGGCATCAGTGTCATACTGGTCGTGATGTCAGCTCCGGAGAACGTCAAGGCAGCAGTCAGGGTGTGCTGTCACAAAGAGAAATAGATATCATTTCAAACACAAAAGCTCTTGAGAGAAGGGAGGGGGAGGAAGGGCTGGAGTCCCACAATGCATCGCTTCCTTTTCTTGATCACCTGACTGTTGCGTATTTAGAAGATTAATTGCGTTGGAGAAAGTGTGCTGGGGAGACCACACATTCAGGAAACAATGAAGAAACGCACACACACACAAAAATCTTTTGCTTGGCTTTAATTGCCAAAACAATTACATTAAATCTATAAGCATGACCCATTTACCAGGGTATTGAGAGAGGTACACACTGCTCTTTATATACTATACCCAATGGCAGACACAGCTTAATTAACACAACTTAAAAGCACCTGCTATACTGCTTCACAGCTGTAAAACTAGGTCACGATATTTACTCAGGCCTTTAAAGAGATACACATCTTGTGAAACAATAATAAACCTTAATATTTAAACCATTAAACACTGACCCCCTTCCCGGGCCTTATTTGTTTGCTTCCTTGATTAATATTCTAATTGGAATGATAGAAACTGGAAAGAAATCCTATGAATCTATTACACACAGAGAGATTTGCAATCACAAACCACATATTGCAAACAGTGCTTTTGTGCCAATGTCCTGCAATCGTTTTGCTACTATGGGAATCAGAACCACAGATCTCTGGGGTTAGAGACTGATTGTAAAACTACATTGGGAATTGTAGCTCTGGGAGGGGGAGTAGTGGTCTCCTAGGGGTCTCAGGGCCGTAATAAATGACAGCTCCCAGAATCCTTTTGTGGGAAGCCATGACTGTTTGAAATAGTATGATAGTTCTTTTTGTTTTAATTAATTAATTGATAGATAGATAGCTTTGTCAAGAGCCCTTTATCTGAAGATCTCAGGGAGATCACAGCATAAAAATACAAAATGAAAACACAAAATACATAGTAATAATAATAATTAGAAAACCCATAACCCCACCATCCCAACTTCACCATATTCATAATGGTGGAATGGACTCCCTTTGAAGGTTGTGGACTCTCCTTTGTTGGAGGGTTTCAAAGAGAGGTTGGATGGCCATCTGTCAGGTATCCTTCAGCTGTGTTTCCTGCATTGCAGGGGTTGGACTTGGGGTCCCTTCCAATCCTACAATTCCATGATTCTATGAGTTGTGTGGTTCTCCACCACCTTCTGTGTTGTCCACCAATAATAGGGTGGGAACCTCTGTCAGTTTGCATTTCTTAATGCAGAAAGTATTTGATCTGATGTGTAGAGATCTTTCCTATTCTAATTAATTCAAGAGGGTTCTGGAAGCTTCTCTGTGTGAAAGAAACAAGCAGAAGGTTCATGATGTTTGGGTTATTCCTTCAGAGAAGCTGAGTACAGCTGGCTTAAACTGGTTCTGTTATCTCTTTCTGTCAAGGTCATGCTGACTATAAAAGTAGGGCCAGAAGGAGCCTGGGTTTCATTTTCTATCTCTTTTCCTTCTGGTGTGGTGTTCTGTATATAATATGCTACAATGTTAAGGTTTAGTCTTATTATAAGTTATTGTAAGTTTACGTTAAGTCTGCTGCAACTGGATTTCTCATGGACTGTGCCAATCCTGAATGTATTGGATTTGTGACCATTATGCTCATTTGCTCATTTGCCTTCGGTAGCAGTAAAGCTCTGCTGGATGAAATACAACTGCCTATGGTCTATTTTGGGGGGAATCAATATAGAGTAGAATTCCATGACAACCTCTCCCATCTCTCTGCTTCTGCTGTTCCCACATTCAGCCTCCAGTCCAGAAAACAACCAGCTGCCTTATATCCCTGCTCAGTCACTGAGGTATTCAAGGGAATCACTGTTAGTGTATCCCCATGGCTCAGATACACAGCTTGGCTCCACCAGGAACTGTACATTCAGCATTGTGGACCCAATGTTATGGAACTCCCATCCAGTTAAAGCCAGATAGTCCCACCACCCACTGAACTTCCAGAACCTTCTGAAGACTTAAATTTCCAGCAGGCTTTTAAACTGAATTCTGATTCTATAATTTTAACTCTTTTTAGTCTTCTGGCATTGGGTCTCCTTGTAGGCTGCTTAGCAACAACTGTGAATAAGTGATATGCAAATCTTCGACACAAATAAATATTTGCAATCAGTCTTGCTTTTACGTGTGTTCCACCCATGTCCATTCCATCCTGTTTCCACATTTATTTAGAAAATAAAAAATGCAACCAAAGGGTGTAAATTTGCAAAATTATTTATTTAAATAATTAAATATTATTATTATTATTATTTTTAAAAAAATCTAAGTGGTTTGGAGCAATAAAACATATAGCCGTGCAATAAAAACCATATTAAAAAGTTATAAACATACTTCAATTAACCATTGTGGAAGGATGTATTCTTAATTGCCTGCATAGTTTTCCAGCAGGCTCTTAAAAGTTGAACAGAAGGCGCCTGCTAGATCTCTAGTGGCAGAGTGTTCCACAGGATTGGGCTGAAGACACTGAAAGCTCAGTTTCTTGTTGTGAAATGAGCCTTGCCAATGCAGGGAATGACACGTGATGTTCCTGCATATGATCTCAGTGATCAAGGTGGGATATAAAGGTTCAGGTGACCCTCCAAATATGCATTAAAAATAAAAAGTTCAAGCAAAGAACTGCATGGGAACATTCAGGAAGTTTGAAAGTTTTGATTTGCATGTTAGCTCCAGGAGGTGTAGATCATGTCAGTTTGCACTGGCTTTAGCCAGGTGTTGACATTTCCTTTTTTATTTTTTTTAAAATATATTTTTATTAAAGATTTCTTGGTTTACAGAAGTATGTGCAATGTCTCTTTTTTCAAGTTACATTTTCTATAGATCGATTTCATTTCTTGATATTGTGCATGCCCACGAAAGCTCATACCAAGAACAAACTTAGTTGGTCTCTAAGGTGCTACTGGAAGGAATTTTTTTCATTTTTCATTTTGTTTTCATTTCTTGAGACATTAGTGTTGCATTGGGAAGAAAAGGGGGAAGAGGTAGAGGGGGGAATGGCGAGTGGGGTCAGGTCGGGTGGCAATGCTTCTGTTCTACTTAAGTGTAAGTGTGGGGTTTTGTGTCAGTGTCACTGATGTGGGTTCTCTTTACTATTCACTTGTGTTTCTTTGGTGTTGAGAGAGGTTTGGGGGTGGCCTAGGGTGTGGTTGGTTGTCTTTGACTGGCTGTAGTGAAAATTGTTTTTTGTGTGTGAGTGGGGTGTGTGTTTGTGTGTGTGTTTGGATCAGGTTAGCCAGATTGATTTGAATGCTGTTGGCGGGTTCTTTTGTCGTCGTCTTGGGCTGTGTATGTGACAAAGGGTAACCATACTGGGGTGAAAGCGTCTTCTTCTATTTGTCCCCGTGTCAGTTTCGGTTTGTTGGTTAGTTTTTCTAATAAGGCTGTTTCCCATACTGTTTGACACCTATTTGAGGCCACATCCAATGCCCTCTTGACTTTTGGCTGTGCAACCCACCCTTTCCCCAGCACTTCCAATAGTCTAGTTTGGGCAAACTGCTACATAACATAGATCTGGCTCTTTGTGATGACAAAGAAGGAGCATAAAGGGGGAAGTGTACTTGAGCTGGGATTGCACCCAAGGACTACATTCTCAGCAAAGCTGGTTCCTGTTCCTCCTGCTGCTGTCTACTTGCTGGGTGGTCTCCCAAGTTAAGTGGTTCATCTAAAGCCACACAGAGATTACTACGTATCCTCAGTCAGGGCAAATTATAGATAAGCTGTGCCAAAGCATTGTGATTAGAGGGTGCAAACTGCAAAGGAACTGGGAACTCCAAAGTTGCCCTCCTCCAAATTCTCATTGTCGTCTCTCGCAAGCCTTTTTGCATTTAGCGACCCATCATTTAAATGAAGCAGATTCCTTCCCCCTCCCCTCCCCTCTCCAACCAACCACCATGTACCTTTCTACACATTGTAGACTCTCCCTCCCTTTCTTTTCTCACTACCTCTGGAACAAGAGCAGGTGTGGGAGAGGTTCCAGAGTGGCACATCTCCCCCGCCAGAGGTCACCTGCATAATTCATCTCACCTACCAGAGGTTGCCTGGCTAATGCATCAAGCACAACAGGTTGGCTTCTCTTATTAAAAGGAGGCTCTGGAGAGGACAGAGGTTGATGTCAAGGGCAGATCAGAATGAGGCAAGGCCTTGGGGGAATCCTGGTGATTTGAGAGGGGTGATAGATCTCCACGTGCCAAGGAAAGGGGGTAGGCAGGAAAGGAGACACATTTTACGAGGTCGCAAACATCTGATACGAATAAAGCATTGAGATGGTACAGGGCTATTTGAGCTGGTGTCACAGACAAGAAGGAGAGAGGCCTGACTCAAGCTAGGGCTGTGTCAGTGCCCGAGGGATTTTGGAAGAGTAGCTCCTGGAAGAAAACTATTCATGAGTGCAATAAACTATAAAAGGAAACGATGGCACAGGATGTTTCAGAGGCTGCTCTTGCTGCGTATGGAAGCAGAACATGGAAATCTCCACAGAAGTCCCCGACCTCCCTTTAGCATTAGAAACCCCATCATCTCCATGGATTATACTGAAGGAAGTGGATGTCCACTAGTCCAGTGTGTACTCATGCTGGTGTTTTACTGCCAATGCAGGAATCGAAACTATTCCCATAATTCAATTTGCTGTTAAATTATGAGAGCTAAGCCCAAACAACTCCACATTTTTGCAAAGTATTTTTGGTAGGGCTGCAAAATGCCTTCACTTTTCAGCACCCCAACGAACACGCGTTGACGTTGCTCACACTCATCCCCCCCCCCACACACTTTGTTGATGTCCTTTTGGAGCTAGTTCCAGTTACGGAGCCTTGCGGTGGCATCTTGCTCATTGTGTGATCCCTGGTTGGGTGGGATCACCTGTGCGGCTGATGCAGGAATAAGCAAGGGGAGAGTGGTACAAGCAGCCAGTTGTGGGGAAGCCAATGTTCACACACAACCAACATGTTTTGTGTAACCAGGCGTGACAGCCCCAACCCCCAGGGATCATAAGAAAGGAGTAAAGACTCTGACATCATTATGGAATTAAAAAATAGGCCACAACTTTATTAAACTTCCGAATGTAGGAAGACCTTGGCTTAGGCCTTGGGCGTGTATCCCTCCCAGCCCCCCAGCCGGGGGGAACTGGGGCTCATCAGGGTAAATGGGATATGGGGGTGCTCTGCGAGACATGTGTAGCAGGCAGCCCAGCCCATATCCCCGCATGCAGGGTAGTTCACTGACAACCTTTCAGTGTATGGCCAGTGACACCCATTATATAACCCCTTTAAGAGGGGACCCTGGAATCGCCACTGTGTGTGGGGGGGTGAATCACCACTTCACGCCCCTGCCCCCCCCCAATTATAGGGAAGAAAAGACTAAAGGATTCCACCCAAGGCCATAACCGCCTTGTTATTCCTGCTGTACTACGAAACAAGATAATCTACTTCCCGCCTATATGCAGATTCATTGTCCTCCCAGATAAGCCCAATGACTGTCATATCATCCGCAAATTTCAAGATCTTAACCGATGGTCAGTTGAGGTGCAGTCATTTGTGTATAAAGAAAAAAGCAGTGGGGAGTGCTTTTTTATGACAAACCTAGACAGCATCTTAAAAAGCAGAGACATCACCTTGCCGACAAAGGTCCGTATAGTTAAAGCTATGGTTTTCCCAGTAGTAATGTATGGAAGTGAGAGCTGGACCATAAAGAAGACTGATCGCCGAAGAATTGATGCTTTTGAATTATGGTGCTGGAGGAGACTCTTGAGAGTCCCATGGACTGCAAAAAGATCAAACTTATCCATCCTTAAAGAAATCAGCCCTGAGTGCTCACTGGAAGGGCAGATCCTGAAGTTGAGGCTCCAGTACTTTGGCCACCTCATGAGAAGAGAAGACTCCCTGGAAAAGACCCTGATGTTGTTGGAAAGATGGAGGGCACAAGGAGAAAGGGATGACAGAGGATGAGATGGTTGGACAGTGTAGCATGTGTTTGGCCAAACTGCGGGAGGCAGTGGAGGATAGGGGTGCCTGGCGTGCTTTGGTCCATGGGGTCACGAAGAGTCGGACACGATTGAACGACTGAACAACAACAACAAACAGCATCTGCCACCCCATAAACCAATTAAACCCAGAATATAAGATTACCTAGCTGCAGTACTGGACCCAGCCTTCAATCTCCAGTCTATGGCGGGTTGTGGACTTCTGACATTAGCACTGCATGCATCCAGTTTGTCTCTCCATGTTCCCCTGAAGGACGTGGCTGTCCCAGCTCAGCTGTCACTCAGAATGATGCTATTCTGCATGTTGATGGGCTTGCAAAGACCAGATCTGGATTTATTTATTTTTTTGAAAAAGATAAATAGAATTATTAACAAAAGCATTTTAGTTTTTGTGGTTGGTACTTAACCACCAGATTCAATGAAAAGTACACTCCCTAAGTGCTTTTTATCCCCTGCCTCCCGCCCAGGAGCTTTTTCCATCAAGTTCCAGGAATATTTAATATGGGGCAGGCTTTGAAGGAGCCCAAGTAAGACCAGATGCTTCGGCAAATGTTGAGTTTATAAAAATATAACCACTTTTAAAAAAATAAAAAATAAATGAAGAGGGTGTCTGCATAAACACAATTTATGGGGTGTGAACACTGAGATTCAGAGTTGTGGGGGCTGCCTTCTTTATTTTTATTTTTTTACATAATCTTTATTAAAGGGCGTGAAAGACCTTTGTTGTCCATGTTGCCGACCATTGTTCTTACAGAAGGATTTTTCTTTTTCTTTTGTTCCCCCTGAACAGCAATGTCACAGGGAAGTGGAGCTCACCCCATCTGTCAGACAAATCTGGCTGCCATTCAATTTCCAAGGCCCAGAGCACCAGTTTCAACCAATCGCTCCCTGCCACAAACACAGAAACACACCCACACCGTATCTTCTGGGGGTCATGTGGACAAGCGAGCTGTGTGGCTTTCACTGCTAGGTGCCAGGTCACGATCAAAACGTTGGCTTCTCCGTCATCCTTTGGGGGGTGGGCAGAGGCATTGCAAGGGCAGGGAAAAAGCAGATGCCCTATAAATTGCAGAAATCGCCTGGTGTTTATTGGGTGTCTCCAACCCATTCCCTGCCCCTTGGCTGAATCAGCTCCAGATTTTCAGGATTGGGGCTGGCCTGAGTCCAGATTGAACGATGGTGGAGATTGTCTCTGGTTGGAAACAATTAGGTTAAAGAAATACTGGCAAAGCGGTGGTGCTGATCTCACAGTTTATCGGGACCCTTGAGTTGTGCAGGCTGAATTGAAATCCACAGTCTGCCTCAGTACCCAGGAAGCTTGGCTGGCTTCCCAGGGCCAACAGATGCCGGAAAAACGTACCTAGTGAAAGCAAACACATGTTTGCGGATGCAAGTATCATTTAGGGCACATCAGCCAGAGAGCTGGGATTGGCTGTAGCTCCAGATGCATGATGTACAGATGGCTACAAAAGACAGAGGAAACACTCAATTCAGGCCACAGTCACAACATAAACTTAATGTGCTTTGATACCACATTAGAGTAAGGTAAAGGTAAAGGTACCCCTGACCGTTAGGTCCAGTCATGGACGACTCTGGGGTTGCGGTGCTCATCTCGCTTTACTGGCCGAGGGAGCCGGTGTACAGCTTCTGGGTCATGTGGCCAGCATGACTAAGCCGCTTCTGGCGAACCAGAGCAGCGCACGGAAACGCCGTTTACCTTCCCGCGGAGCGGTACCTATTTATCTACTTGCGCTTTGTGCTTTCGAACTGCTAGGTTGACAGGGACCGAGCAACGGGAGCTCACCCCGTCACGGGGATTCGAACCACCGACCTTCCAATCGGCAAGCCCTAGGCTCTGTGGTTTAGACCACAGCGCCACCTGTGTCCCTTCCCACTTTAGAGTAGATTTAAGCATATTTTGTATATTTAAAAAGTTTCACTACTACGTCACTATTTTTAAGATCATCATCATCATCATTTTCTTTGTATGCCGCCTTTCCGCAGTTAAAACAACGCTCAAGGCAGCTTACAATATGAAAAGAGTTGCATAATTATAAACATAGCAAAGCAGTCATAAGAACAAACAAAACACATCAAAAACTACATGACCAAACTGAACAATTTCCACAGAAAAATAAAGATACAAAAAAAGTAACTTCAATAACAACAAAAACTCCCGACAAAACTTTCCCCAAAATACCCCAGTTCTGGCTGGGCAGCAGCAGCAGCAGCAGCAGCAGCAGTTCTTATGAAGCCTGTCAGGCCAGGTGGAGAGGAATGGGGCCCTCAGGTTCCTGGCAGGTTTCTATATCCTCATAACTTCAAAGATGTTGAATGGATGGATTGATTAAGAAACAGAAGTGGGAGGATGATATTGATAACCATAATGAGCACCTTAAAGCCTAATTCCTCTTCATGAGATGCATCTGATGAAGAGGGTTAACGTAAAACAGAAATTGTGGGATAACCAGCCTCATCTAACCAACATGCACAAGTCTAATTATTTCATGGAGGGGTTAATACAACAGAGTAAGCTATCCTGCCAGGCTTAGCTCACACTGAGAGGGACTAGATAATCAAGCCTTTGTTCCCTGAACCTACCTGAGAAGTCCAACATGTGAAATGGTTCTGAGATATTTGCTCCAGCTCAGACCGCATGGCTCTCACCAGCCATTCTTGAGTTCCTATACCAATAATTTTAGGAACTTTCTTTTCTTTTCTTTTTTTGCCATAACATTTTTATTTGTTTTTATAAAAATACATTGATAAAATCCATCACATTATCTTTCATCTTTTAACATTTTGGCTTTTCCAAGCCATGACTTCCCTCAAACCCTTCACATGATTTTCTAACATCTATTGCTTATATTTATACTTCTTAAATCTATCATTGCTATAAATCGTTACTTACAACTTAATCACTATAGTTTCATATTTGCAACAATATTTCTTCATTAATCTACAAAGCTTGTAATCCTTTCAACGTATTTAACTGAGTACAATTGTCTTTTAAATAATCAGTAAACTTAGTACAGTCTTTGATGAATTTCTGGTTCCGCTGTTCTCGGATTCTTCCTGTCATTTTGTGGGTGTGGGTGGCGCTGTGGTCTAAACCACAGAACCGAGGGCTTGCTGGTCGGAAGGTCAGCAGTTCGAATCCCTGCAATGGGGTGAGCTCCCGTTGCTCGGTCCCCGCTCTTGCCCACTTAGCAGTTTGAAAGCACGTCAAAGTGCAAGTAGATAAATAGGCACCGCTCCGGTGGGAAGGTAAACGGTGTTTCCGTGCGCTGTTCTGGTTCGCCAGAAGTGGCTTAGACATGCTGGCCACATGACCCAGAAGCTGTCCGTGGACAAACGCTGGCTCCCTCGCGCTATAGAGCGAGATGAGCACGCAACCCCAGAGTCATCTGCAACTGAACCCTTTACCTTTACCTTTACCTTTAAGATAGTGGATGCCATTGGACAGCACCACATAGATGGTCCCCTCAACCCTGAAGCCAAATCTGGTATTGGTTCCCCAGCTGACTAGGTAATCCTAGTCAAAATAGTCTAATCAGATAGCATGGATGTTGATGAGAACAGCCAGGTTTTGTGCCTTTTCCCCACAAAGGCAAAAACTGCTTCTCTCAACAGTTCAAAAGAACCCATTTTCACTTTGACAAGGCTGCATCTGTCTCTGGGTCATTTTGAAATCTCATTCCAAAAGGGCCTGACGCCCTTTGATCACCAGCGAGGAGGAAAAACAGTCACAGACGGTCTTATACTGTACAGCACAAAGAAGACCATCAACCCAGAACAATTCCCATGTATGTATCTCTAATCTTAAAAAAATGTTTTATGGTTCTCTATTTTCTTTCAGAGAGGCACTATCAGCCTGGAAATCTTAACACTGAAAATGATTATAAGAATAAAATCTCAAAACACCATTACCTGATACTGCATTTAGGCTGATTAAAATGGAAAGAATTTTAGAAATGCCAACCATTTCCCCAGACGTTCCAGCTTTTAAGTCTTTCGCTGCCTCAAACCCCTGATGCGCAAGGTGCCATTTAGTCAAATTTGCTTCTGCCTATGGTCAGTTTCCTTCAGATTCCTTTCTTGTCCTGAGGTGAAGGTTTCAAGAAGTTGCAGGTTTTAAGCCGGGTTGCCATTTTGGTTCACCTCTAATTGTTGAACCTTAAGATATGGACAAGATTGAAACTTTCGTTAATGGGAAGAATAGCAGCTGTTAAAATGAATGTTCTACCAAGGATGCTGTTTTTATTCCAAGCCATACCAATTTTGGATAAACTGGATTGTTTTAAGATATGGCAAAGGGACCTATCGAAATTTATATGGCAGGGAAAAAAGCCTAGAATTAAATTTAAGATCTTGACAGACTCTAAAGAGAGAGGAGGCTTTGCCCTGCCGGACTTAAAGATTTACTTTTGAAGCAGCGGCCTTTTGCTGGTTGAAGGATTGGTTTAAATTGGAAAACGTCGATGTGTTGGACTTGGAAGGATTTGATAATATGTTTGGATGGCATGCATACCTTTGGTACGACAAGGCGAAAGTCCACAAAACTTTTAAGAATCATATAGTTAGGAAAGCTTTGTATCAGGTTTGGACAAGATATAAAGACTTGTTAGAGAGAAAGACTCCTAGATGGATCTCACCAGTGGAGGCTAAGGCTTATAAGAGACCGAACATGTCTGCAAGTTGGTTAAGATACGTGGATATATTGCAGCAAGACGGTGACTCAATTAAGTTGAAAAGTTATGACCAAGTAAAAAGCCAAGTCACCGACTGGCTGCAATACCACCAGGTTTATGAGATATTTAAAGTAGATAAGAAAATTGGTTTTCAAATGGAAAAATCAAAACTGGAAACAGAACTGATTGAATCGAACTCTAAAAACCTTTCCAAGATGTATAATTTGTTGCTAGAGTGGCATACGAAAGACGAATTGGTTAAATCGACAATGATAGACTGGGCGAAAGATGTGGGACATAATATTATGATGGATGACTGGGAGAGACTGTGGCAGAAAGGTATCAAATTTACAGCTTGCAATAGTTTAAGAGAAAATATAATGAAAATGTTGTATAGATGGTATCTGACACCAGTTAAGATAGCTAAGATGAATTCTAAAATGTCTGATGTGTGTTGGAAATGTAAGTCTACGAAAGGTACCTTTTTTCATATGTGGTGGTCATGTCCAGGAGTAAATGCTTTCTGGGATAAGATTTATAATGAGCTTAAAAAGGTAATGAAAATTACCTTCAGTAAGAAACCAGAGGCATTCCTTTTGAGCATGACCAATGAAGAGATACCCAGTCAGGATAGAGTATTTTTTATGTATGCCACAACAGCGGCTAGAATTTTATTGGCAAGAACTTGGAAGGGTGAAGAGATCCCAACAGTGGAAGAATGGCAGATGAAGTTAATGGACTATATGGAACTCGCTGAACTGACCGCTAGAATCCGAGACCAGAGGGAGGAGAAGGTGTCGCAGGATTGGAAGAAATTTAAGGACTATTTACTTAAATGTGTAAAACTGAATATTTGAATATTTGAGCAGAATTAATCAGAAGAATTGGCTTGAGCAGGTTGATGTTAAATAGAATTGTTTAGAAGAAATTTTTGTGAGAAATGATTTAATTGTAAAAGAGTATCTTAAGATAGTGATTATAAGATATGATTTATATTAGATTAAGTAAATTTAAAGAGTATCTAAAGAGTATTAAGGAATATGGTAAATGTTAATGGAAAAAGATATAAAGCTACTTAAAACATTTATATGATGTTGAAGGCAGTGGAGGGAACAGGGGAAGTCCCCCTAGTAGAGAAGCTAGAAACAAGAAAAGTTCAAAGATAGGTGTTGGTTAAGGTTTGTATTTGATTTTCTTTGTTTGTTGTTATTGTTATTGTTTTTATATTGTTTATTGTTTATTATGTATTGTGTTTTTTTGTGTTTATGTTTATGTAGTGTTTTTTTTCTTTGTTCTATTGGAAAATAATAAAAAATTTTTAAAAATAATAATAATAATAATAATTGTTGACCTTATTTCCATCGGTGATTTCTTTTTCTTCTTTGCAAACCATTTGGCTAGTGCAATAAAAAAATTAAATTATTAAATATCAAGTTGTCATATACAGAGATTTTATACAAAGTTTTTATGCATAGATTATATTATTTTATACATATATTATATTGGCAAAGTTACCTCAACACAAACTCTTATTTTGCAGAACTTGGACCTAAAACTCAAGAAAGGAGAAGAAACAAAACCTAAAACAAAATGATGATGATGATGATAAGAACAACAACAACAACAACAATAATTTGTTACTTGTATTCCACCAATCTGACTGGGTTGCCCCAGCCACTCTAGGCACTTTCAAACAAAATAGAAAAGAACACAACAGACATTAAAAGTTTCCTGATACAGGGAGAGCCTTCAGAAATCTACAGAAGGTTATGAAGTTCTTTACCTCCTTGACATCTCATAGGTGGGCACTCCACAGGGCAGGCACTACTAACGAGAAGGCCCTCTGCCTGGTTCCCTGTCACCTCACTTCTCACAAGGAGAGAAGTGCCAGAAGGCCCTCAGAGCTGGACCTCAGTGTCCGGGCTGAACGATGGGGGTGGAGACGCTCCTTCAGGTATACAGGGCCGAAGCAATTTGGGGCATTAAATGTCAGCACCTACACTTTGAATTGTGTTGGAAATGTATTGGGAGCCAATGTAGGTCTTTTAGGACTGGTGTTATACGGTTCAAGCAGCCACATTCAGAATTAGTTGTAGTTTCCGAGTAACCTTCAAAGGTAGCCTCACCTGGAATGCAAGCGGGAGATATCCAGAAAGTACCACTCTGGCGAGACAGTCTGCAAGCAGGTAGGGCCTCAGTTGGTGCAACAGGTGCAGCTGGTAGACAGCTGCCCTGTACACAGAATTGACCTGCTCCTCCATGGACAACTGGGAATCCAAAATGACCCCCAGGTTGTGCACCTGGTTCTTTAGAGGCCAAGTTATCCCATTCCGGACCAGGGAGTGCACCCCCCCCACCTGCCTGCCCCTGCCTCTCTCTTGTCAGGATTTAGCCTCAATCTCAATCTGTTAACCACCATCCATCCTCCAAATGCCTGCAGACACTTCCATGTGACGTTCACCGCCTACCCTGGTTCCGATTTAAATGAGAGACAGAGCTGGGTATCATCTGCACACTGGTAAACACTCAGCCCAACCCCCCTGAAGATCTCTCCCAGCGGCTTCATATTGATGTTATAAAGCATGGGGGAGAGGATGGAGCCTTGAGGCACCCCATAAATGAGCGCCCAGGGGTTGATCCATTGTGCAACAATCTTTGATAATGTACTTGTGTTTTCCCTTGCTTAACAATATCCCATCAGGGCAACAAGCATATCCCTAAGTAGCTTTCCCATAATGCTGATACAATGCAAAATCATGCGTATGGTACAAAAAAAGAAAGTAAAACGAGGCGTGAAAATTCAACACAATCTGGTAAACAAGGAAAGCTTCCTGGTCTAGCAGAATTTTGGAGGTCCCTGGGGTGGCCCACATTGATAACACCTCACATCCCCGTCATTAGCAGACAGTGGTGCAAGTTTGTGACCTAATTTATGGCTTTTAGATTGCTAGCTGTGAAATAATTCACCAGGCGGCAAGGCCCGGGGTCAATATATGTTTAAGTAAAAAGGTTTTTCGAGAGCTTCGGGGTCAATCAAGAAGAGCTATAGTTATTGCACATGAGGGGAAATGAAGGGGAGGACAGGAGAGAAGAAGGAGGTTTGGACTGGGGCAGTCGATTCCTGTTAAGCAAATAAGACTGTTTTATTGCTAAACGGTAATTGAGGAAGCCCTTAACTTTTCCAAGGAAGTGGGTTTCCGAAATAGATGCTGTGAGGCCATCTCCAATCCTTGCCTATCTGACATCCTGAAAACACCAGCCCAACCTTACCCTAGTGAATTACAAATGTGGGTTCTTAACAGCCCAGAAAAAGAGGAACCAAGTCCATTGGGATGGTCTGATGACCCACAACATCTGGAAATGTAGCTTATTGCTGGCAAAGAGAGAAGCAGCCAAGGATGGGTACTGAGCCAAAATGAGGGATCGATCTCACAAATAAGAATTGCCAGGAATCAAAAGAACTGAATCCCTTCCAGCATTTTCTCCCCAGGAGTTCTTGAGAAAAGCCCGAAGGACAGTTGAGTGATTCCTGATTGGTGGAAGCTGCCCACATGACCAGTACAGGAAGCACTGCCCTCACTAGCAAGATTTATTTGCCCTTAGTAATGTCGCCACCCTGGCAGATGTGATTGGTTGCACTGCACTGTGATGTCACCTCACCCACCATGTGATTACTAATTCAGAACAGTCAAGGAGGGATGAAGTGAAGGCTGGGAGACTGATGAAGTGGGGAGGGGAAACTGTGTGGAAAATAGTGGCTATGGATAGATGCAAAGAGTGACCAAAAATTAGGACCAAGGGGCTTTTTTGTGGTGCCTTGGAAACACTTCCAAAACGAGCACTTCAATCCCCAGGGGCCATTCAGCTTGGTTCTAACTATAATGAGAAGTCTACGCCTCATGATGCAAATATTGTACTGTAGAAGGAGTTTCCTTACACTGAATTTGAGTAGAAAGAGAAGGCTCCCAAAATGAATAGCAGGCAGGTGGTGCAAAAAGATTAACCGCATGACAGTACACTATTGAATAGGAGAAGGCATGTATAGATAAACTCATAGAATAGTACAATTGGAAGGGATCCTGAGGATCATCTAGACCAGGGGTCTGCAACCTTTAAGACATAAAGAGCCACTTGGACCCGTTTCCGAAGGAAAAAAACAACTGGGAGCCGCAAAACCATTGCGACATTTAAAACAAATATAACACTGCATATATTGTTTCTGGTATGCATAACCATGTGCAAATAAGGCCGTTCAACACCTTTTTGAAAGCCCTAGCAAACAACACAAACAACACTAGCAAACAACACAGTCCCTCCCAAATGCAGTATACCCCAATGCAGATGCTGCTTGAGTCACACAGAGGCTCCCCCAAGCAACCAACAAATGAAATAACAATAACAATATTAATGTTACCAATAATAGTAATACAAGTAAGAGGTCTCAACGAACCTTTCGCTTCTGGAGACTCCCCTGTGTTAGGCAACTAATAAATAGCATTAAGAACGGTGATAATATAAGGAAGAGGACCAGCAAAATTTTTGCTTGATGGCAAATTGCCCAGAGACTCCCACCCCAACCCCCATGTTAGGCAACTACTAAGTTAAATAACTAAGCAGGGCCCAGTATGGTTTCAAACTGGATGGGAGAGCACGTGTTGAGATACTTGTATTGCCGGGGGTTGGCTAGAGGACCCTCGGGTGTCCCTTCCAACTCCACAGTTCTATGATTCTAACAATATAAGCAAAAGGGTGAGTGCGTTTTTCACTCAAGGCCAGTGCATGCCCCCTTAAAAACAACAACAACAACACACCATCAAATCCCACTATGGCGCTTAATAGAGCAATTTCGTTGTTTCACACAAGGGGACAATGACAATGAAGATGTTGTAAGAAAAATCTGCCCTTATTCCCTTATGGGGTACACAAGAGCCCTTGCAAAGTCCTTTGCAGGTTCTCCATTGGTAGGAGTAAAAAACAGAGGCCAACCAGAGAAGATTGAGAAGCAAAGCAAGCATGCTTATTATAAAGACATTTTAAAATCCCTCCTGGAGTCTAGCCCACCCCCAGAAACATCAATCACGGAAGAGGTGTAACCCAAGCTCATCACCCAGAAAAGGCCTTATCTGATGCCTCTTCTCAGTAGCCTGGCCATTCCTTTGAGATGGTAATCTTCTTTAATTCCTGGAACAATTAAATCCCTCACCCCTCCTTCCCTGCAGAGACCCATTTGGTAAACATTTGGTAATTTTGTGACGTGTGAGACCTGTCTGCCTCAGACATGTGGCTGCAAACTTACCCGGAAGTAAGTCCCATGGAGCGCAATGGGACTTACTTCTGAGTAGACAACTTCAAGATGCAACACCCTCGGAAGTGAAAAATGCTAGGCGCGTCTACTCAGGAGTAAGAGCCGCTGATAAATGGAACTGACTCCCAAATTGCTTTTTGTTTCATCGCTACAGATTTATTTGGGGCCTCCTCCACGCGCACTTCTCCCCAATGATTATGAAATAAACGAGGTTGAGGGGGGGACGCCTGTTGCCCTTAATCCCGAAGAGCTCACCAAAGACAACGACCGGCTCCCAACACACACACGTACACCTCTCCTCCAGACCATTTGCTGGCTTTACTCTGATTTTCCACTTCATCCCCCCCCCAACACACACACACATCCAGGCAGGCCCCGCTTCCTCTACAATTTTTTAAAAGAGGGCTTGTTCCTCCTCGCCCTCAGCCCGCCGCCCCTGGCCCAGCCCGCAGCTGCCTACCTCGTCGTCGTCGCCTCGAGCCAGCAGCAGCTCCACGCCAGCAGCAGCAGCTCCTCGCCAGCAGCAGCAGCCCTCGCCACACAGCAGCCACACCTCTGGGACAGGCGCCAAGGAGGGAAGCTGCTGCTGTCTGCTGCTGCGCCTGCGCTGGCATAAACGAGGCACGGCGCATGAGCCTCAGCCTTGGGGGCGGGCCGCTGGCCAGCTGGAGGGCGGGCCGCCGCCGGCCAGCTGGAGAAGAAGAGGAGGGCGCAGCCGGCTGGCCAGCTGGAGGGCGGGCCGCCGCCGGCCAGCTGGAGAAGAAGAGGAGGGCACGGGCGCAGCCGGCGGAGCCGCGGCAAAGGTGTGAAAGAGCCGCATGCGGCTCCGGAGCCGCGGGTTGCAGACCCCCGATCTAGACCCCTGCAATGCAGGCAGGGGTGTCAACTTGAATAAAATATCGGTGGGTGGGTGGTTGTGCCAGGTAAGTTCCACACTGCATAATCAATCGCAAGAAGCGGCACACATTCACTGCAGTGGTCCCTCGACTTACGGATTTAATCCGTTCCGAATGCACATTCGTAGGTCGAAAAGTTCGTAAGTTGAAAAGCGATTTCCCATAGGAATGCATTGTGAAAGGATTAATTCGTTCCGGAGCCTAGGAAAAAGACCCAGACACCCAGTTTTTTGTGTGTGCAAAACTCTTTATCAAGTGCATTTTAAAGGCATGCAAACTGCACAGCAGCATTACTTTTCAACAATAAACATTTACAATAGCACTTTTATCATTTTTGGGGGGACCTGATGCAGGTCACTTCAGGGCACTTTAAAGGCAGGCAGGCACACTCAACATGCCTCAGCCTCAGCCAACATTTCTAAACCTTACTCGACACAGTTTTTGGACCTGATGCAGGTCACTGGTGTGCTTTTCAAAGACAGTATTTCGTAAGTCGAGGGACCACTGTATTTGAATGGCAGTGCCCATCAACACAGGGTGGAGTGGGATGGAGCTAAACAAAAACCCCTAAACAATACCCCAGCCCAAGATGATCATCACTGACCATTGACTATACCGACTGGGGCGGATTAGACTTGAAGTATGGAAACATTTGAAGGGTCATAGATACCTAATCCCTGACCCAAATAGATGCTTTCAGACCATGGAGGCATATTGTTGCCGTCACGGCTAGTCGCCACTGATAGCCTTTTACATGAGGGTCTCCATTCACTGTATGGAAGTGAGAGCTGGACCATAAAGAAGGCTGATTGCCAAGAATTGATGCTTTTGAATTATGGTGCTGGAGGAGACTCTTGAGAGTCCCATGGACTGCAAAAAGATCAAACCTATCCATTCTTAAAGAAATCAGCCCTGAGTGCTCACTAGAAGGACAGATCCTGAAGTTGAGGCTCCAGTACTTTGGCCACCTCATGAGAAGAGAAGACTCCCTGGAAAAGACCCTGATGTTGGGAAAGATGGAGGGCACAAGGAGAAGGGGACGACAGAGGATGAGATGGTTGGACAGTGTTCTCGAAGCTACTAACATGAGTTTGGCCAAACTGCGAGAGGCAGTGAAGGATAGGCGTGCCTGGCGTGCTCTGGTCCGTGGGGTCACGAAGAATCGGACACGACTGAACAACAACAACTCCATTCAAACCTCATGCCCCCTTCATGAAAGCAAATGCTCTACCACTGAGATGTGGATCAATTGATCTAATTGATTAGCAGTTGGCTGTGAGGCAGTTGGAGGTAGTGGTGGGGAAAAGCAGCCTCTTTGGACGTAATTTCTGAACGCCCATTTGTCCATCTGCAAAACAGGTGTAAGCCCCGTAAAAGACAAGCCACTTGCAAGCATCCACTGAGGCGCTCGAGATCCCAAACCCCCCCCCCCCAATCCTCTGCATTCCTCCAGAGTCCATAAATGGCTCATCCATTCTCTCAATTTCTAACTTGCGGGAAAACTTATTGCTGAGCATCTTTCGAAAGAGCAACCCCAAAGCATTAACTTTTAATATTTAATGCCTTCTTTGGGGCTCTCGGAGAGCAAAGTGAGAAATATCCCATAAAAATCTATTAGTGTTAATCAAATGCTCCAACTGGGCTCAGCCATTACCAGCAATTAAAGAGGATTCTCCCCCTCCTCTAAGGCCTACATGGCTCCCCAGAATGATTTGTGCCGCATTTGCTCTCCTCCATTCTCATCTTTCTTCATCCTTATCTAAGTGTTCTAAATCCTTTCTTTATTTCTCCTCACCTCCCGCAGCAGATTCTGTATCCTCCTGACCAGTGAATTACGGCGCTAATGAGGTGTCTATACTCTCCGCTCATCAATCACAGATGTGTTTGCACTGAAGAGCCCAACAATGGCTCAGGAGTGGGGTGAGTCTTGCAGTATCCTATACAATGGGAGAATCTGCTCTGATCGTCTCTCTTCCCCCTTCCGTTTGCACCATTACGCACCTGAGCAGGTAAGTAAACAGCACCAGTTAACCTTGGCGGGAGATCACCTGTTATTCGGTATCAGGTCCCCTGTCTCACCCATCCCCTTTGTCCTGACATCTTGTACGTTTCATCACCTTCTAGAAGTGCCGCATGGCTTGAAACTGACTCTCTCCATTGACAACTCCAGGGTCAGGTTGCAGAGGGCACCAACTGAGGCATCTGATCCAGGCACAGGTACATCCACGTGCAGAAGGAAAATAGGAAAGACCACCTAGAGGTTGGCTCGCATCCTGTGTTCTTTTCTGTCACCACCAGCTCTGTTCTTATCCTTTTTATTTTTAAGAAAACCTGCCTGTTGGTCATGTTCTTGAATGCCAAGGGAATGGGGGAAATATCTCAATTTAAGATCCTCTTCAGTGCTATTTTTCTAGAAAAAGAGGCCCTGGTACTCACCATGGACACCTCCCTTGTTGTCTTAGAATGGCTATGGCACCCATCTAAGAGATGCCAGAACTGAGTTCCAGTGTGTTCCAGTTGGAAAAAAGCCCTGATCCTCTTGGTTTCACATTTTTCTAATCTTAAGTTCCATTCTCCACAGTTCTACATCAGTTTGCATATGTGTGTGTGTGTGTGTGTGTAAAAGTCCTTATACAAAATATTTTTGTGTGCAAAGCAATTCCCCCAATGCAATGCATTTTAACTTCATTTTTTCACTGATATGTGCACATTTACACACACTTTACCCTAGTATATGCATCTTTGTTCACTTTAGTTGGCTGGAGAGCTGCCCTGGAAAATTCAGAAAGCTGGAAATTTCGAAGGATGGCTGCATTTCAGTTGTTGTAATATACCAGACCCTCCAAGTGTCCCTATTTTCCATGGATTTAGAGAAGCCATTCTGGTTTCTAATTTGATATTGCAATGCCCCACTTTTCCTTAGGATGTCCCTATTTTGATTGGAGAAATGTTGGAGGGTATGCAGTTATCTGACTCCTGAGCTGTCTGAAGGCAATCCTGTGTAGTTTTTTTTAAAAAAAAGTTTAATGTTTTATTATGTTTTATATATATGTTGGAAGCTGCCCAGAGTGGCTGGGGCAACCCAGTAAGATGTGTGGGGTATAAATAGTAAAATTATCATTATGGAATGAGACATCCCTATTTTCATCGGAGAAATGTTAGAGGGTATGTTATTCTGCAAAGTGTGATGTAGGTTCCTTTGCCTTTAAGTATTTCAAATTTCTATCCCCACTCAACAAGCAAGATGGGGACTGCTGTAGGTCATTCCCACTGCGAAGGAGACCATTGACTCTGTTCGTTTCAATGTGTTTTGTTTCACCATCGCTGCTGCTGGCAAGTTTATTTATTTGTATTGCTGAGTTTTAAAAAATCAGCCCTAGAATTCAATAGGCACAGTCCAAAAGAAGGAAAGGAACAGAGACTCTACTGTCAACCCTCCCTGCTGTTCCCCACTGCTATATACATAGTTGTCAACCCTCCCTGCTGTTTCCCAATGCTATATTAAGGGAATTTCCCCGCAAAAAAGGGAAAAGGTTGACAGCTATGAACAGAGAGAGTGAAGAGAAGCAAACTCTCAGATTGGGGAAAACAAATGATAGTTGGTTCCACACAGGAGCGCCATCTCTAGGGGGCCCTGGGGGCCTGAGCACCCACACTGCAGGGCCCCCGACACAACTTCCAGCGCCCTGCAAATCACCAGTAGTCACGTCCGAGTTCTGATGAGACCTTAGAGATGCTGTCTAAAGCCTCGTGAGACCTCAGAACCTGTCTCCCAGTGCCACTGGAAGTCAGTGCGTGACATCATGACGTCATGTCGCAATGTGATGTCATGACATCACGTCACACATGCTGGGTACCCATAACCTGGGGCCCAAGTCGGTGCCCCTGGTTCCCAACAAGCTACTGGAAGGGGGCCTCGCTATCTGGCCTCTCCCTTTCAGGTATCCAGTTTCAATCACTTCTGGGAAAGTTGGAGCCCATTACTAACGCAGAAATGGAGGGGAGGAGCGAATCACTGATGCCATCACTTCTGGGAAGGGCGGAGCCAATTTGTTTGTAGAAATGTATATATTGGACACATTTGCATCACAAAAGGAGAAATGCATACACATTTCCACATGGGCATTTTTTATTTTTTATTTTCCCCCAAAATAATTTTTATTTGATTTTACAACCATAGAGTGATAACAATACCAAGTAAATATCCACATTTAGGGATTTCTCTGAAACTCTAGACTTACCACCATCCCCTCCATGGGTCTTATTGTCAACATTTCCAACTGCATATAAATTCATAATCCATATTTTGTATCTGTCCCTATTGCCCATAGTAATTGCTACATTACAAGTGTTATTAAAATCCTGCTAATGTTTTCATCTGCTTACAGTGGTCTCCTAAAATAATTTCCCCCATTTTCCCCCCTTAAAGTTTTTGTCTTCTTGGTTCCTGAGCTTTCCGGTCAGTTTTGCCATTTCATCCATGCGGACATTTTTAAAACTCTTTCTCTTTTTCAAGTTCACATAGTGGTGCAGAAATGAGGCAAGCTGAATTTAAGATTGGAAAACTGATAAACTGAGAGAACCCAAAATGGTCAACAATAGGTAATAGAAAGCTTGATTTGGCACATGTGTGCACTCATGTACACACACACACACACACACACACACACACACTGCCTTTGCATCACATATACTCAGTGTGGAGGATATCACCTGACATCACTCAGTTACAGCAAATGCAACACTTCTGAGTATTCCATCCTCAGTGTTCCATGAACTTTCACATTGACTTCAAAACCCTTTGATGCACATCAGAGCAACGGATGGAGGCATATGCTTGAAAACCTTGCTGCAAAAAAATAAATATCTATTTGCTTAGTCACTGTAATTATCTATATTTATATATCTATACCTATATCTTGTCTATATCTATCTGTCAGTGCTTCATAACGTGCACTTCTTTTTCAACAGTCAGCAAAAACAATCCGAGGAAACAACTTTTCCCAACTAAAACACATGCAAAAAAATCATTAGCAGCCTCTCCAGATGTGTTGCAAAATACCTGGCACCAAGGGAAGTGTGGAAAGGCGTGCCTTCTCATTGGGTCGATGTCTTCAACAGGATCAAACATGCCAAGACTGCGGGGTGCTCTTGCAGAATCCATGTGGGTGTGATTTATCTTTGGAGGCCAAACATTAATTTGTAAAAAAAAAAAAAAAAAAGGAGAGGCGTTGCCATCTAGGGCTCAAGCTTTTAGATCAGGGGCAGGGAACCTACAGCCTTCCAGATGTTGCTGAACAACAACTCCTCTCCCTCAACTATCACTTGGCAGCAGCCATTTCATCAGGCTGCCATGATGGGAGAGATGGCAGGCAAGGCTTAGGGCTCATTCACACTTGCTCCACATTTCTAAGCACAGATTCCTGCTTTCAAGCTCTGGGTCTGAACACTCCCTGCAGAAAGCCTGAAATAATGAGGGGGGGGGACGGACCCACTCACGACTGCCGAATTGGAGCAAACGACACATAAAACCTGAACGGCCATTTGTTCCGATTCAGCATTAAAGAGTGTGTTTTCCTGGGGGAAACGGCAGGGTGAAAAAAGAGAAGAAAACACACACACAAAACAAAACACTCAGGCATGGGCCAGAAAAGCTCAGGCCTGTTTCTAGAAAATACGGGGTGAACAGTATATGTGCATGAGTCCATATTCTGTGAGCTTTGCCCAAAGACCAGCTCCATCAGCCACCTCCTGCCTCTGAAGTCTTGCTGTGCTACCTGGTCATTAGGAGAACGGCTGCTTAAGAAATGATGTCTGGGTTTGCTTCCCTCCTTCTTACAGACTGGCAGGAGGGGGCTGACTGAATCTGGAGGGCATTGCCTCATTAGCCCACATGCCAGCTTCCAGGGGTGTAGTGTGGGGAGGACCAGGTGGGCCATAGCCTCAGGCGCATGATTTTGAGGGGGCACATGGCACCCCTATGAAGGTATTCCCCACCCTGCCTGCTGCCAGGGTTCTCTGGGCCCCAGAACCTGGCCTGGCCTTGCCGCTGCACCCCTCACTGAATGGCTGCACAGCCAGCATTGGGGAGATGGGCCTGCCAAGGACCGTATCACTCGCCCCCCGCCCCCGTGTGGACGGGCGGGCAGGTGGCACAGTGCAGCCCTGGGAACCCTTTGTACCCCATGCCCACCTGGCAGTGGTGGCAAGGTTTCAGCTGGCTTGATGGGTTTTGTTCAGCCTCTGCGCCCAGCCCCTGGTCCTGCCTGGTGCGCGTGTGCATGCACACCCCGGGTGCCAATAAAGGGCGCAATGCCACTGCCAGCCTCCACTGGGTATCACCACCATCAAATTTAACACCCACCCTTCACCCTAAGGACCCTAGGAGGGTTGCAGGAATTAAAAGACAGTGTTAAAAACAGTTTAAAACAACTTTACAATGGCAGAAATAAGGTGGGTCCTAAAAAATATACTTCTTAAGTGCCAAAAGTAGAAAGTTGCATGTTTAGCATTCTCCAAAAGCTAAACAGTGGTACCTCGGTTTAAGAACAGTCCGGTTTAAGAACGATTTGGTTTACAAGCTCTGCAAAACTGGAAATAGTGTCTTGGTTTGAGAACTTTACCTTGGTCTAAGAAAGGAATCCGAATGGTAGAAGGGCACCGGCGGCAGGAGCAGTGGGGGAGAGCAGGCAGGGGCAGGGCTGGCGGTGCCCTGGGGGAGTGGCATGCCGTCCGCAGGGATGGGGAGCATGTCCTGGGGGTGTGGCCCGCCGCCTGCAGGGGTGTGGCGCCCAGCGCGGGCGGGGGGGGGAGGCCAGCCACGATGACACACCACTGGGATCGCGCTGCTGGGGGTGGTGTGCTCCCCCCGCATTCCTCTTCCTCCGCCAGTGGGCGGGATACCTCATTACGGAAAGCGTGCCTCGGTTTAAGAACGGTTTTGGTTTAAGAACAGACTTCAGGAATGGATTTAGTTTGTAAACTGAGGTACTACGGTATAGAGAAGAATCCAGAGGCATCTGTGGGGAGTAACATCCACAACTTAGGGGCTGTCACAGAGGAGGCCTTTTCCGGGGCCACCACCACTGCCCTGAATGTCTGAGAGAGATGGAACCACCAATATGATCTCAGCAGCCCAGAGTGTCTGTAGAGAAGGAGGCTGTCTCTCAGATACTTGGGACTTAAGTCATTTAGGGCTGTGAACATTACCACGAGCACCTTGAATTGAGCCTGGGAAAGAAGTGGCAGGTATACCCTTCCCTCCCACAAAAAATATCTCCACGGACTGACTTGTAAATATGGATGCTTAGAAGCCTTATATCACCTATGAGCAGCGAAAGCTGTTCACAGAAGGGACAGATCTGATGCTTGGATCTGAGCTTGCTTTCTGATCATGGTGCAGATAGAAGCAAAGCAGAAAAGTTGAGGGTGGTTTTTCCATTCCCTCTACCGCTCGAAGGCCTGAGCTTGACAACTTTCCAAGGCTACGACACATTCTACTCTTAGGGAAAGGGAGAGTGTCAAGAGATCTCTTGCTCCCTCAGCCATGTGAGTGCGCGCTCTCTCTCTCTCTCTATCCCCCCTCTCTTTTCCTTTCACACACAAACACTCAAAAGAGAAGGCAGTTTCTAAAAGCACATCGCCACGGTTGAAATCCAGAGGCAACTGCGAGTTTTCAGGCCATAGCTGTCAGGACGCCTGGCTACATTCATCATCCCTCGCTCCGTGGTGATAAAAATTTACACAGCCAACGGAACGAAGATTAATTTCATGTGAAAAGCTGACAGAATGGCCCATGTCATGGCTTTATTTGTGCCAGCACTCAGTAACTCAACGCAAGTTCCACCGAGGTGGCAGACTCCCTGTCCCCCAGAGCCTCGTCTGCCTTCCTCTAATGATGCTACCGTTTTGACAACGACCAAGCAGAGGAGCCGGTACGTGCGAAGTTGGAATTAATTTTCTTCCCAAAAGGTCAGGAATGTTAATGAGCTTTTGGCTGCCTGGGATTTCTTTCCTCTGCTGCGGTTTCTTTGAAGTGCGAGGAGGGGTAGAGCTACCAGTCTGAATCACAACGGATTCAGCTGCTGCGTGAGGGAAAGTGGGGATCTGCCCCACCAACCTCAGTTGCCCCTGCCTACCTGCCTTTGCACATGCAACTAAGCCAGGGGGTGCATCTCTGGCTGTATCCCCTTCCTTCCCAATTGCCTCTGTAGGAAGAGGATGGGGACAAAATTTGACTTAGTTGGCTCCACTGGCTTGGCCTTACCTGCTGGGTGACCCCAGCAATCTTCCACCAGCACACGGCTACACAATGAGTCAACAGAGTGATGCAACAGCAAAAAAAAAAAAAAAAGCTAATGCAGTTGTAGACTGCACCAACCAAAGTATAGTGTCTAGATCAGTGCTGCTTTTCTAGAAAAAGAGGTGCTGGAACTCACCATGAATGCCTCCCTTGTTTTTTTAGAACAGGGGTCAGCAAACTTTTTCAGCAGGGGGCCGGTCCACTGTCCCTCAGACCTTGTGGGGGGGCCAGACTATATTTTTTTGGGGGGGAAATATGAACAAATTCCTTTTTTAAAAAAAATAAGAATTTATTGGATTTTCCAAATCAAAATAAACAAAATACAAATACAAACATTACACAAACTACACAAAGACACACCAACAAAACAACATAAATAGTTAATAATCCTTCTCTTCTTTACAATCCTACACTTGGGACTTCCTCACGTTCTCTCTTATGCGTTCATTTCTAATCTTCTTTAGTAACTTTATAACATTGTAAAATCTAATTTCTTACACCTGATCTTAATCTTACAATTATAATCAACATATGAAAATTCCTATGCCCCACAAATAACCCAGAGATGCATTTTAAATAAAAGGACACATTCTACTCATGTAAAAACACGCTGATTCCCGGACTACCCGCAGGGCAGATTGAGAAGGCGATTGGGCCGCATCCGGCCCCCGGGCCTTAGTTTAGGGACCCCTGTTTTAGAATGGCAATGGCGCTGGAACTAAGAGGTGCCAGAACTAAGTTCTGGTGAGTTCTGGCTGAAAAAGAAAGTCCTGGTCTAGATCAAGGGAAATAAAAGTACCACTTTATACTGCCTTGGTCAAAACTGACATGGAGTCTTGTGTCCAGTTCTAGGCACCACCGTTTGATTGTTTGTTTGTTTGCTTGTTGCTGCAGCAGCAAAAAAAGAAAGAAAAAAGCTAATGCTATTCTAGGCTGCATCAACAGAACTATAATGTGCAGGTTAAGGGAAGTAATAGTCCCACTCTGTTCTTCCTTGGTTATATCACACCTAGAATACTGTGTCCAGTTCTGGGCACCACAATTTAAGAATAAGATTGACAAGCTGAAATGTGTGCAGGCGAGGGCAACCAAGATGATCAAGGGCCTCGAAACCAAGCTCTGTGAGGAGCGGTTGAGAGAGAAGGGTATGTTTAGCCTGGAGAAGAGAAGACGGAGAGGTACTATGAAATCCAATTTCAAATATCTGAAGGGCTTCCACTTGGAAGATGGAGAAAGCTCTCATTTCCAGCTGCTCCAGAGGACCCGAGCCAACAGATTCAAATGACAAGGAGATTCCGACTAAACATTTGGAAGAACATTCGGAAGGCAAGAACTCTTCAACAATGGAACAGACTTCCTGAGAACAGGGGAGTAGCAAGGGGGGTGGGGAGTGGGCCGCCCCGGGTTCCATAATGGAGGGGGTGACAAATTACCAAGGAACAAACAAGCCATCTAATTAGACTTTAATTTGATTTTGAGATGTTTTTAGGAGGTAATTTAATTATTGTTTGATTTTATACCAATGTTATGTATCTGATGTTAGCCACCCTGAGCCCGACTTTGGCCGGGGAGGGTGGGATATAAATAAAAGTTTATTATTATTATTATTACTTGTTATTATTCCTTTGTAAGAAAATATGAAATAACGTAAAACCATTTTTGCGGGGGGGGGATCAATGGGGGGTTGACAAGAAATTTTCTGCACCGGGTACCACCTGACCTTCCCATGCCTGGGGGGGGGGGTTGACAAAAAAAAATTGCCCCTGGGTACCAATTTACCTTGCTACGCCCCTGCCTGAGAAGGTTGTCAATTCTCCATCATTGGAGGTTTTTAAACAGCAGTTGGATGGCCAACTATCAGGAATACTTTAGCAAGCATTCCTGCACTGCAGGGAGTTGAAGTAGAAATTCTGCTTGGTTAGGATTTGAATTAAGAATCTAAGAACAGCCTGCTGGATTAGACAAATGACGCATTTAGCCCAACAACCTGTTCTCACAGCAGACAACTAGATCCTGTGGGAAACCCACAAGCAGGATCCAAGCACAAGATCACTCTTCTCTCCAATGGTTTCCAGCAACGGATATTCAGAAGCATCTGACAGTTGGAGGTAGGAAATGGTCGCTGTGGCTAGTAGGAAGACATTTCCCTTATACTCAGATTATGGAAACAGGCTGGGGGTTACCAAGTAGAAAACAAACAGGTGCTCAATTCTTGCTGAAAGGCACCCCCCCCCATTCATCAGTGTAAGATTTTTTTTTTAATTAATCATATGAGTTTACACCGATTAAGAGATTAAATCTGTGTGAATTTACATTCAAGGCAGGCAATAGTTTCAAAGAAGAAGAAAAACATTGTTTTGAGAAGATGTACACATCTATCATAGCAAACAGTTTAGATGAGTGCAGTTATACCATACTTTAGTCATTAGCTACTTGGATGTATTCAGACTGCTAATGTGTGGTTATTATAGTTACAGCTCTTGTCCATTATTACTCATTTGGGTGCGATACCTTCCCAGATTTCTGTAAGTATGTAGAATGATAGTGCTTGATATGTATAGATATTTCCACAGAGTGTATTTTAATAATGTGCCAGTTGAGAACCATTTTTTTTACTGTTTTGTGTACTAAACATTGTTTTGCACTCTGCTCATACTTTTTTGCATTTACCACTTTCAGTTCGTTAAAATATTTCTGTTTCCCTTTTCTTTTACAAAAAGAACTACCAAAGGAGTTGACACACTACTAAAACATAACAATATTCAATAAAAAAGGCATTGATAGAATCAGTCAAATAATCATAAAGGCTGAGGAATTCAGGAACTGTTATTAATAATGTTAAGCTTTAGGGGAAGCCTGGGTGACCTGGTAAGTCTTCAGTTGGCAAAAAAACGAAAACAAAAAACACCTACACCACCCGCCCCCGAAATAAAGAAAACCCACACAGCTGGTACCTGTCTGATAGTAATTCAAGAAGGGGACTTCTGGTTTGGCGCCATCCCCGCTGGTTGGGAGAAACCTCGCGTCCGAGGTTTCTCCGTCGCTGCGGGGGGAGGGGGAGTCGAGACTGCTACTCGACCCCCCAAAATCACCAGGTGGAGAGTCCTGGTGCCGTGGGACCCGGCGGGCCCCCCAGGGCGCCTCCCTTGCTCTCCGGTTTGCCCTAGTAAGGGCAGCCGTGACGAGCGAGGTTTGAAGGCGTGGGGGCTGTGGGTTCATCGCTAGCTTCGCAGCGGGAAGCGGCGGAGCCGGCGGGGGAGAGCGCCAAATTCTTCTGGGATTCGGCTAATTGGACCTTGTAAGTACCAAATTTGTTAAAAAATAAAAAAATTGATTTAATTTGGAAGTTTTGGGAACTCTAAAAACGGAAGTCGGTTCCCTAAACGTTGAAGAAGGAGGAAGCAGTGTAACTTTGAGTTCTGAAGCATTTTATGGATTTTGTAAATAGAAAATTTCTGAAGCTTTTAAGATACAATTGTTCTCTCTCTGAGATATTATTTGGACTGCATAAGCTTGCTGGACTTTATGGACTTTACTGACCTTATGGACTTTATTGATTTTATGGATTTTATGGACTTTGAGGATGCCCAAAAGGAAATGGTCTAAGGATTTCAAAATAAAAGTCTTGGAACTTTTGTGCAATTTAACAGAAGGATTCAACCAGCTAAATCAGCTAACGGGGACAGTACTAGCTGCGGACTTAGCTGTGCAAGAAAAGGAATTTAAGGCCTTTTGTGAGAGCTACAAGGACAATTATAATGAAGAGGAGAAAATCCGAGGAAAAAAAGGTGGATTCAATCCGTCGAGGAAAAGTAGGAAAATTAAGAGGCAGAAAACAACAAGAAGAAAAAATGGGAAATCTGTAGGAAAAAAGAGTGTCCGGAGGAAGGCGGTACAGACTCTGGTTGTTGAAAAACTCTCAAGGACATATGAGATAAGAATGGAGTACAAACCAGTTTCCCAGGACTGTGGAATTATGGTATTTGAAAGGGAGGGGGTGGGTTGAAAAACTTATGAACTTTGTGGAAACTTTTTGCTATTATGGTTTGACGTATGGTATGTTAACGGATAATGGTATGGTCTTAAAATGAATGATGAGATAAAGGGGGGAAGGACTTTAAGGTAAATTCAATTTTAAATATGTTGTTATAATAGATTGGGGAATAACAATGAAAGCTTAGAAATACAGTGAATGTGGAGGATAGTTAAAAATGATGAATTAGATTTATAAATTGGAAAAGTATTTTGTAAGAAATATTGGTAAATGTAAGAAAGAGAGGAAATAATATTGGGTTTAATTGGTAATAACTGTAAATTAGGTTTTTGTATGGAGTCAACGGGTGGGAGCCGGGGAAGTCCACAAGGCTATGATGATACGTGTATTGTAAGTGATTAAATTGGCAAAGTATAAGTGTTTACCCCAGTGAGAGGGGGGTTTATTGGGTATGCTCCTCTTGGTGAGAGAAAGGGGGGTTAGAAAAATTTAATCATGTGTTGTAATTTGACTGTAATTTGGTTATAATTGGAAAAAGCCTAATAAATATTATTTAAAAAAAAAAGATAGTAATTCAAGAAGAGCTTTGCTGGATCAGGCCAAAGGTCAATCTTTTCCAGGATTCTGTTCTTGCAATGGCTAACCAGGTGCCTATGGGAAGCCAATGTGCAGGACCTGAGTGCAACTATTGAGACTGAGCCAAATAACCTATTGGAGATCTTTGGTATTCAGAGAGTGCAACATATGGCTTGTGAATTTGGCTAGAGAATAAACTTTTATATCAGACCCTCCAAGTGTCCCTATTGTCCAGGTACAGTCCCGATTTACAGAAGCCACCCCAGTTTCTGATTTGATCCCGGAATGTCCTGCTTTTCCTTAGGATGTCCCTATTTTCATTGGAGAAATGTTGGAGGGTATGGAGTTATGTGACCCCCTGAGCCAAGGAGATAAGTAACTATACAACCTTTAGAAGACATCTGAAGGCAGCCCTGTATAGGGAAGTTTTTTTTAATGTTTTATTATGTTTTTATATATATGTTGGAAGCCGCCCAGGGTGTCTGGGACAACCCAGTCAGATGGGCAGGGTATAAATAATAAAAAAATATATTATTATTATCATTTTATGGAACAGGGCGTCCCTATTTTGATCGGAGAAATGTTGAAGGTTTGTTATCTGCCCTGTGAAGGGGATGAGAAGAAGAGTTTGGATTTGATATCCCGCTTTATCACTACCCGAAGGAGTCTCAAAGCGGCTCACATTCTCCTTTCCCTTCCTCCTCCCACAACAAACACTCTGTGAGGTGAGTGGGGCTGAGAGACTTCAGAGAAGTGTGACTAGCCCAAGGTCACCCAGCAGCTGCATGTGGAGGAGCGGAGACGCGAACCCGGTTCACCAGATTACGAGTCCACCGCTCTTAACCACTACACCACACTGGGATGGTTTTACAAGACCCCAGTTAATGAATATTCATATTTGTGTGGAGCTAGAGCAATATAACCTGCTGATCCTGTTCTTATGCACTGTAACTTGTATAGTGAGCACAGAGAGAGGTTGCTTCTCCCTCTGTTGAGAACTCTTCTGGGAAAATCTCCTGAAGATTTGTTGCTGTTCTGCTGAAGGGGAAATGTTTCTTCCAGTACTACTGAGAGGATCACAAAACAGTTTCTGCCTTCAATGGAGATCAGGAGAGCTTTAGGTTCCAGCTTTGTCCCAATCTGCCTCTCCACAGAGTCCTGCAAGAGGAACACCATCCCTAAGAAGGCGGAAGCTAGAATGCAGTGCCACCCCCTGGACTGGTTTTAAGTAAGGCGGCAGTCAAATGAGGACTGTATCAGGAGAAGACTAAGTTTAATGGGGCAATGCCCCATTCCCCCCAGTGGTTAAAAACATTTGCCCTCCCCAGGTTAAAAAGCATCTCAAGTAGGGCTGGTGGCCAAGTCCTTAGAGATCCACTGCCATTTACTGGGCTAGACAGAACAATGGCACGGCTCAGTAGAAACGGCTACCGTGACATCCTTATAAGGAAAACTCAAGGAAAACAAAATTCAACAAGGTTCAGAAAATGGGCAACTGAAACCATCAAGGGAACGGAATGTCTCCCCTGTGAAGAACAGTTGCAGCATTTGGAGAGCAAGAGGTGACGCGGTAAAGGTTTATAAAATGATGCCTGGCATGAAGAAAGTGTATCTTGAAAGAAAAATGTATTTGGGGCAAATAAACGAGGTGCTCATATCTTAATAAAACTGTCTTGGTGCCATCATAAAATGGCTGCCATGGGCAGCAAAATAATTGTACAGGTGAGTACCATAAAAAAAAAACTTGACTGGGTATGCATCTGTTTAAGATGTGGTCCACTTATAGTGTATTCAGACTCTGGAAATAGTGTGATAGTTCCCCTGATTATAGTGCTATTGCTTCAGTCCCGTTTACTGACATTATTTCCTGGTGCAAGTATCTGTTGTGTTATGGAACTGCGACCAATACACCAGCACGTTGTGTTAAATTTCATTCGCATCACTGGGCATGGTGTGTCGCAATGACAAATGTCATTGGACAATGTTGCTACTCCCCCCCCCTTCTGCACATGCTTGCTTCTGTTCACCCATGAAAACAGCGGGAAAGAATACCACCACAAAATTTGTCATTTTCCACCAGCAATTTTCTGGATTGACGGGGTTGGGAATGGATTATTTCTTGAAGCAATCCACACAGAAATGTATGCTGGATTTCACCACATACCAGTGGATGAAGACCTGGGAGACCAGGTCACTGGGTGACCTTGAGCCAGTCACTCACAGCATAACCTACCTCACAGGGTTGTTGTGAGGATGAAATGGGGGGAGGAACTAGAACCACAGGCATGCACCATGGAGCTCCTCAAAGAAAAGGGTGGGCTATAAATGCAAAGAAAAAACTGCTCTTTTCCCCTTATTGGGTATCCAAGAGTACATATAGAGTCCTTATGTAGGTTTTCTATCAGTAGGAGAAAATAACAGAGGCCAAGCAGAGAATATTGAAAAGCAAAGCATCTAGTAAGCATGATCTTTATTAAACCTGTTGCAACAGGGTCCTCCGCTCACCCCACGCAGGGAGGGAGGAGAGGAACCCCAAACATTGGTGTGCAAGCTCTTATATAGCCATTTGAAATTGCCTCCCCTGTAGCTCAAGACCACCCCCCAAAAAAACATCAGATCTACATCACAGAAAGAGGTGATCCGCAGCAGAAATTTGAGTTTGTTGCTTCTCTCCTGTCTGATAATGCCTTATCTGATTGCCTTTTCTGGGTAGCCTGGCCATTCCTTTGAGATGGTAAATACTTAGTTCCTGAATCTCTTATGCATATTAATAGTTTGCCCAGCTTAACAGATACTTGCCACACTGTATTTACAGGGAGGTGTAAGCCCCTATGTTCCAAAGACAATTGGAAAGCTTTTCCCATTTCCTTCCTCCTTGCAGAGAAATATTTGAGGTCAATTTGGGAGAGTCAAAATGGCTTCAGGATTGTTCTCCTGTACTATTTCAGACATGTGGTTTATATACTTATGTATGTGTTTGCCTTGTACATTTATGAACATTTATTATATATATATATATATATATATATATATATATATATATAACCTTAGAATTCCTATAACAGCTAGATTTCTGGAAGTGGTTTTTGCATTTCTGGAAGCTCAAATATATTCTGAAAATTAACAGTTGGGGAAATGGCAGGGAAGTGGAATGCAGCACCGTGTGAATGCAGCCTCTCAGTAATGACTTGCATGAGGTTGCCTGAGGACAAAAGGCCTATACATGTGGATGCAGATTCAGCCCTCTTGTACACACACACCACACCTTAAAATCCTGCTCATTTCAGGTGCGCTGCTGCAAGCAATCTACATGGGTTCTCCTGCAGCCCAGCTGTCATTGGGTAGCAGCAGCACCCAAGAGAATTCTGTATGCTTGCTTCCTTCCCTTTCTCCTTACCTCTCCAGGCCCGTTGCAGCCGTGCAGTCATTGAAGGGGGAAGTTTGATGTTCTGCGACAAAGCACATCCCTCCAGGGTGTGCAACCACCCTCGAAGAGAGGGAAAGGGAGACAAGAGAGCAGTCTGTGTCTGAGCGAGGTGTCGGCGTGCGCACAATGAAGACAGCGACTCTCGGCTGGGGAGCAAGGAGGAGAAAAAAGAGAAAGCAGGAGAAAGAAGCATGGAGGGGGATTTGGTGCTTCCAAGCCATCCGCCCTCCCAGGAACGTCCCACTGAAGCATGGGTAGTAAGGGATCTTTTTCTCTGCATTCCTACAATGACAGCATTCTTGGGGCCACATGCAATTTTGGGCAGGGGCAGAGGCAAAATATCCAGGTACGGATGGGAGAGAAGCCTGGTCTGAAACCCTGGAGAGCTCCTGCCTACACAGAGTTGACAATACTGAGCTTGATAAACTGATCTGACTCAGTATAAGGCAGCTTCCTATGTCCCTAATGGTAGAGGACCTCTGGCCCACAGGCCAGTCTTCCCCATTTGGCCCAGGTCTGTTTCAGCCAAGCTACGCCCACCTGCCCTACACCTGATGTCATCTTTGACATCAGACATGCGACAGGTAGAGGGCAAAAGAGCAAATCCAGATGCTTCTGATCAGCTGCATGCAGGCACTTTTCAGGCAAATATGGGCCACCTGATACCCTTATCACATCAGCTGACTGCAGTGGTGTAGCGTGGGTTGCTGATGCCCAGGGCAAGGCAAATACCTTTGGCGCTGCCCATTTTGTTTATTACACCACTGATAGGCTGAAATGAAGGGGCAATAGCTTGGTGACCTACCTGACTGACATCTGCGGTGCCCTGTGACCGTCGGGTATGGCGGAGAGCAGAACAGGGAATTGATTGGGAGCAAGTATCTCTCTCAAGCCTGTACAAAGGGCACCCTCACAACCGACTATCTCCCAAATCTGCTCCTCAGTCTGCACACACAAACACTGGGTGATTTTCTGTGTGAGGAGGAGGGCTGACAAACTTGGCCTGAGGAAGAAACTGAGCTACTGGCCAGATGTAGTTCCTCACCTGTGTTGTACCTACTGGTAGGACCGGCCCTGGTCATCACATACATCAACAAAGTAGTAAATAACAGTGTTATTTAGGAGCTAAAACCTAGATTCAAAATCACAAGAATGTGTGTATGGAGGAGAATTTTGCCCTGTCCAGACCACCGGCTCTTCAAAGGCTTCTGAGCTGCAGCAGCAGTTACTTTCTAATCAGTGAGGTGCAGGGTTGCAGCCTAAATGGGTGGGCGTAACCCTCTGGGAGCCGTGCAGTGAGATCATTTGGCCCGATAGGAGGATAATATATGCATGCTATCAACATCAATGATTAACTCGAGCCATAAAAGATCAAGGCGGCTGTGGCTATTGCATCTCACTAGCATCTAAAGCACTGCCAGGCACTGCAGTCATAGCTGTGCCTCTGGGCTACCTCTCCTCCTAAGCCTTCCTGGAGTGGAGAATGGTCCTGCAACCCATTAACTGGAAAGGTGTCAAACCTGTTCAGTCGGCTTTACTCCCTTGGCAATGGCAGAGGCGGAATATCCGTCAGGCTCCACCCAAAGCAAGTGCGCTGTTCTTAGGGGTAGATTTAAGCAGGGTATTGAGTAAGCTGCCATAAACTGTTGGGAACCTTTTTTCATCCCAAGGGCCACATTCCCTCCTTGGCAACCTTCCAAGGGCCACGTGCCAGTAATGGCTGGGGCCGGTTGCAAGAGTGGGCATGGCAATGAGTGGGGTGTTTATCTTTGCACAGTGAGCTGCTTTCAAGAACATATTCCAGGTGGAATATGTTTGGAGGGAGGGAAGCAGGGCCAGTGAAGAGTTTGACATGGGAAGAGTTTTGGAGGGCCACCTGGGCCTGGGGTTCCTCTCTCTCTCTCTCTCTCTCTCTCTCTCTCTCTCTCTCTCTCTCTCTCTCTGTGTGTGTGTGTGTGTGTGTATGTGTGTGTGTGTGTGTGTGTGTGTAGAGTGGTCTGTGTTTTCCACTTTTCATGATAATTCTTGTGCTTAAAAAAATGAATTAAAACAAAATCAAAACAAAGCCTATATTATTTATTTACCAAGAGGGATTTTGTAATCCCGCTCTCCAGCTTAAAAATGTTCCCAGATAGGCTTACACCTCAAATAACAACAATGCTCACAACGACCCATACCCTTAGGCTTGCAAACTGAAAAGACATTGCACAAAAGGAAAGTGGATTGGAAGAGGAAACAAGAAACGTCAGGTTCATGCTCTCTGATGGCATTTGAGCAGGGATGGGAGTGGTTTCAGTAGCTGGAACCAATAAATGAATCCTTGCCATCGATGATCACCAGAATGTCTCCACCACAAGTTCCTTTGCCTTCCTGTGTGGTGCACAGTTTGGAACACTCCCCACAGCACCGTGGAACTATTTATTGAACAGGCAGTACAAGGGCCATCTCGTTGTCTTAAGGCAATATTGGGTCTGAACAATGTTTGAAATGGTGACAGTTTTGCTTTGGGGGACAGGACGAGATGCACTTTTGATTGGTCTGACTCACCCAGGGATGGAGGTGGAATCTACAAGTATTAGAATAAAGCTGGAGGATTGAGTTTGCAGACACCCAATGCAGTTTAACGGGCAGATCAGACACAGACCCCGTTAAATATATGCAGTGCTTTTTTTTTTCTTAAAAAAAATGTTTAGGGGTACTCTCATTTTCCTACTCATATTGAAATACTGCCCCTCAATGAGGCCAAACATAGATTGACAAAGTGTTTAGGAGTATGCGTCCCCCTGCGTCCACCCCCCTGAAAAAAAGCACTGAATATATGATAGGCTACATTACAGACCAAGTAATGGCCATTGGATCCCTCTTAATATTTGCCTTTTTGATTCTGCAGTGAAGGGGAATCGCCGTGCCCTCCAATCTTTCCGCTATGAAATAAGCTTCCTAGCACTCGAGACACTTTCTTTGCCGGTTGCAAAAAGACAGTGAAATGGAAAAATGTGCCTCTAATTATTACCCCTTTGTGCTTAAAAACCCTCTGTCTAAACTTTTAAGTCTACTTAAGTTTCAGGTTCTCTGTCTCTCCTTTTAAAAAAAAAAAATCATCTTTAAAAAAAGCTATAAAAAGCCTCCGACACTATAAATTCCCTTGTAAACCTGAGTTTTATAGGGTAAATTGCCTCTCTTTATTGCTTGGCAGGCTTTGTTCCTTCAGCATTTTTAGAGGGTGCTTCCATTACTTTTAGCATCAAGAAGAAGAGACAGGGCTGGAAGGGAAGGGGCAGTTTGTCAGAAAGGCCTCTCCTGCCATCAGGAACTTGGAGAAGCCTCACTCTGCAGTTCATTGAGTAATGACACTACCAGCCAAGTGAGACTGAGCTAATAAAGATTATATGGTACTCTTTCTAGTTTGCAGTGGTGGGAGGAAAACTATGCTCTATGGGCCAAAGAGATCTTGTCTAGCAGGCAGGGCTGGCCCTAACATTAGGCAGAATGTGACAACCCAAGAAGCTGCCTTATGCCAAATCAGGCTGGTGGTCCATCTAGCTGAGTCTTGTCCACTGGCGACGGCTTTCCAGGTTTTCAGGTGGGGGATATTCCCCGATCTACCTTGATATGTTGAGTGTTGAAATTGGGACATTCTGCGTGCATAGCAGATGCTCTACCACTGAGCTATGGTCGAGCGAGACAACTACTTCCCTTAAGACATAAGAATGTAGGAAGCTGCCGTACCCTATTGGGTCAGCATTGTCTATGATGACTGGCAGTGGGTCTCTAGGATTCCAAACAAGGAGTCTCTCCCAGCCTGAACCCAACCTGCGTGAAGTACCATCCATGGTGCTGAACCCAGAAAGTGAACAGATGCTAAGAAAGGGGACAGTCAGAGGGGCTCCTTAGAGCAAATGCCGGTGACTTCCTAGGTAAACCCTTCAGAGTGCTCTGTGGAGCAGGGCTCATTCTGCCTTCCTGGGAATGCCTTTGTCAACTCACAGTTGCCTTGGTATGGTGTGTGTGTGTGTGTGTGTGTGTGTCCGTGTCCCTAACATTGGTCGCCCATATTCATCTTGTCATTGGCCAAAGACCTCAGGCATCTTTCCTCCTCTGTCATTTCCAGCAAATCATCTCTCTGCAGCTAAACCAAAGTAGTTATTCTTAGTCCACGAGGGCACGACCTTAGATGCTGCACTATCAGATTTCATCACATTTACAATGCCGTGGTTCATGCCATCAACCAGCTTGTCCTGTTCTTGTTTGTTTGTTCTGTTTTCCTCCTCTCCTTCACACTCGTCACAGAAATATCTTAAATATAGAGCCTATTCATGTGACTCAAACAAGTCGTGTTAAAGGCTGAAATGACTGACTGCTTCTTTCATGAGAACACAAGAAGAGGCTTCCTGCTGGATCAGGCCAATGGCCCATCTAGCCCGGCATCCTGTTCTCACAATGGCCAACCATTTGCGCATGGGAAGCCTGCAAGCATGATCTGAGTGCAATAGCAGCTCTCTCTTCACCTGTGATTCCCAGCACACGGTAGGCTCTATTCAGATGTTGTAGAACTACAACTCCTATCATCCCCAACCATTGGCTATGCTGGCTGAGGCTGCTTATATTGCAAAAAGAACTGCCCTATTGGACCAGGCCAATGGCCCATCTAGTCCAGCATCCTCTTTTCACAGTAGCCAACCAGATGCCTATGGGAAGCCTGCAAGCAGGACATGAGTACAAGAGCTTCTCTCCTCCTGTGGTTTCCAGCAACTGGTATTCAGAAGCATTGCTGTCTTCGACTGTGAACAGGTTTCCCACTTGTTCCTGCCACAGCCTAAGGTTTGTAAAACTGACCAGGTGCTTAGCCCCTTTTGGAAATGGCCCAAGGCAGGTGGAGGAAGGTATAGGTACCCAGGACTGTCCCCAATCCAAGTCCATCTTTAATACTCACAGACCCCTGCTCCAGCAAGTAGACTCACCTGGTACTTTCATTACATATCTTTAGATGCCAGGCAAAAACATTCCTCTTCTCCCAGGCCTTTGGCAAATTAATTTGGGGTATTGTTTTTCTTCGTTATTGTGCTATATATATTTTTGTGGTTTTTGTATGGTAAACTGCCCTGTGATCTTTCAATGAGGGGCAGTATAGAAATTTAATAAATAACAAATAAATAGGTCAGTGTAGGTTGGCTCCCACCAACCTCAGTCTGCCCTTATCACAGCCCTCACTTGCCTGCCTTCTTACTTACAACCAGTCCATGGGGTGGTGACCCTGGCTGTCAACTTCCCCCTCCTCGGTTCCAGTGTTCCCCTTGTGGAACTCAACTTCTGACCCACAGGTCTCAACAGGCACCAGCCATCACTGTTGCAAGTCTATTTCAACTCTTTGCTGGTGTTCCCCAGAACTGATTCCCCCCTGCACCCAACTGCAGAATACTTTGGTTCCAGCTCCCATTATCACTGATGAAGCCTCATCCTTTTGACGTTTTTTAGACCCTCTGTTGCCTTTCCTTGGTCTTCTTCATCACCTTTTATTTTGAGAAGATCAAGCTGCCTGTGTGTTATTTAAAAGCCCCTGTGAGATTCCCCTCTGACACTCTTCTGCCCTCTCTCCCCTTGCCCACCCCTGTAAATATTTTAGTACTTGTTGAAATCAATTGAGCCTCATCAATAGGAAATAGAGTGTAAATCATTGGCCCTTTGTATTCACCCCAGAAATCAATTTTCACACATTAGAGCTATTAGCTTATTGAGAGGGACTTGATGGATGACCGGGCGTGGAAGATGTTGATGGAGATCCACACCTTATGGGGTCCACCTATCAGCTGAGCCCAGATGGTGAGACAAATGGAGGGGAGAGAGATGAGAAAGCAGAGTGGAAGAAGAGGGTGGGGAAGCTGGAGATATAGGGATGGAGAGAGAGAGAGAGAGAGAGAGAGAGAGAGTGCTCAGACAGAATCCTGCTTTTGATCAATACTATCTACAAAGCATCAACTCATTCTGGATGGGATTGGAGATGGCAGGGGGCTCGAAGCCAAAGTTGTTGTTGAGCAGGTGATTTCCTTCCCTGCTCTGCAACTAACATAATTTAAGGGTAGTGGGCAACAGAGGCTTCAATGTTTAATAAAACTAATGCAGTCCTTTGAAGGAAAGGACTGGAATGAGCAAAGAGTCCTTATGTGGTTCTCTGGGAAGAACCTTAGCTCAGTGGTTAAGCATCTGCTTTGTATGTAGAAGGTCCCAGGTTCAATCCCTGGGATCTCCAGGTAGAATAGGGAGATGCCCTTGCCCAAAACATTGGAGAGCCACTGCTAGTCGATGTAGGCAATACTGAGTTAGATGGAACCATTGTCTGACTTAGTATAAGTCACCTCCCCATGTTCTACCTCCGTGGTTGGAGGCAGTGTGCCTCTGAATACCAATTGCTGGAAACTGCAGGAAGGGAGAGTGCTGTCATGCTTATGTCCAGTTTTAAAGTCCCCAAAGGCATCTGGTTGGCCACTGTGAGAACAAGATTCTGGAGTAGATGGAGCTGGAGTAGAAGAGCCAGCTAACAGATGTAAGAGAAAATGAAGAGTAATACCAGGAACTGCAACTGTCTCCATACAATTTGGATGGCTTTAAAAGAGGACTAGACAAGGTCATGGAGGGTAAGGCTATCAATGGCTAGTAACCCTGATGGCTATGTTCTGCCTCAACCATCAGAGGCAGTATACCTCTGGATGCCAGTTGTTGGGAATCCCAAGTGGAGCGAGTTCTGTTGCACTTGGGTCCTACCTGTGGGCTTCCTACTGGGGCATCTGGTTGACCACTGTGAGGACCAGATGATGGATTAGATGGGCCTTTGCCAGATCTATCAGGGTTCTTCTTATGTTCTTACAATGGAAGACTCCCAGGTCCTGGGACTCTGAGTCTATCAACCTTCTGCATTCAAAAATCATCATGGGTCCTGCATTCACTGCTTCCAAAAAAATATAATAATCTCTGGTGCTATTTAAAAGTTGCATATGATTGAGCTGTAACAAGGAAACTGTTACAACCAAGGGTCTTCCAGCCAAGTCCTGCTTTTGGGTTTCCAACAGGCATCTGCTTGGCCATTTTGAGACTAGGATGCTGGACTAGATGGGCTTTCAGCCTGATCCAGCAGGGCTCTTCTAATGATATTCTGGGGTTTGTTTGTTTGTTGTGCAGCTGAGGCACAGGAGGCTGAAGTATGCACACCAATTTGCCGTAATGAGCCAAACCATTGGGCATCCAATCTCACCCAAAGCCTATCAGTTTCCCTTGAAACGTAGCCAACAGCCTATCACCATCTAGTCCTGCAATCCCAAACACAGCATAATATTTCTCTGCCAGCCAGAGATATCACCGTGACCTACGTCACGCATTTTGTTGCATGGAATCAACATTGCAACGTTGCCTCGTACCGCTGGCAAAATGCAGGAGCGGCTCCGCCTGACCGCGGAGAAGAAGAGGAACAGGAATGGGAGCAGCGGTGGCCACAATCAACACTCTTGTATGATAAAGCAGAGCTAATGGAGAGGCCTGAGGTGGAGTGGGACGTGGCAACCATCCCAATGATGTTTCAAGTGGATGGAAATCAGCCTCTCGCAGAGGTTCAAGACAAGGTCCGTGCACCACTTACATCCCACTTGAGGACTATTTTAAGATCTTAAGTGGCACTGGAGTGGCAGAACATGGGGCCTCGTCCTGACCCCTGGCACGGAGCTGAGAGTCTCACCTTATCTGCATCTGGCAGCTGCTCAGAATCACAGAAGAAAGCTGATTGAGATAGTCTGGCTGAGATGGAAAGCAACCGGGCCCCAAGGTGACCAAGGAGAGACAGTCTGCTGTGGCCATCGAGAGCTACAAAGAGCCACCAATCAGAGCAGGCCTAAGTAGCAGTCAGCACCATTGCGTGCCTTCTGGGACCCACACTCTACTGCCTGGGCTCCTCAGCTCTCTCCGGTTTCCTGCTGCACAGGAACATAGGGAGCTGCCTTATAGGAATGTAAGAAGAGCCAGTGTGATGTGGTGGTGTCAGGATGCTGTCAGTAGCTCCCAACTGGTTGCCCAGGAAACTATAAAGACAAGGAAAATTTTCTTGCTGTCCTTTTTTGTTTCAATCTTTACAGAGAGAGGCTATAGACCCCAGCCTCATGGATAATGGCCTTGTCCCGAGTGAATCTCCACCTCCCCGTCTCTCCCACTTCCTCACTCATCATTCTCATCGTCTCTTCTACAAATGCTGCTACGTGCCCTCTGAGTTTGAGCTGTTTGCTCTCCTACTTTTAAGGCTCACTGGATTCTGGGAGATGGAGGGTCTGGAATGCTTTCTACTGATGTGTCAACTGGGTCTTGTTCTGGCTGTCCCATGATTTCCCAGCTTTCCCCCTCATCTGCCTCTGAGCGGCTACCTCCCTCAAACCCCTGTTGTAAATCTATACTGTCTTCCTTTTCCTCCTCCTAGGAAGAGTCAGGATGGGGAGGCGGTCTCCACCATTCCTCCTCTGCCCAGTCATTGACAGGTGGTTAGGGTGCCAGACTAAGACCCAGGAGACCAAAATTCAAATCCCCACTTAGCCATGAGGCATATACCAAGTCAGACCACTGGTTCATCTAGCTCCATATTGCCAATTCCATATTGCCAGCTCCAACACTGACTGCCAGAGGTTTCAGGCAAGGGACATTCCCTGATCTCCCTAGAGATGCCTGGGGTTGAACCTGGGTCCTTCTGTGTGCAATGCATGTGCTCTACCAATGAGCTTCATCCCTTGAACAACAGCAATCCTCACAGCAATCTGCACCCTGTTCCTTTGGGATCCAGTGATGTTATGAAGCAAGAGGCATAGATGATGCTCTATATGGGGCAGGATTGCTCTTGGGTAAGAGCCAGACACTTGCCTGATACGCCTAGACGGAGCTCGTGACTAGTGTTTGTTTGACACTAGTATGCAACTTGTGTCAGGGCCGGAAAGTTAAAATGGGCAGATTGGTTGGGAGCGAGTGTAAAAATGTAAATCAGGACAGATACACACTGCAGAGATTAGCCAACTCGATGAGGCCTGATTAATATCGTTTCATGCTCCCTCACTTCCGCGTGAGGTAAGGAAATCTACAAGCAGCCTTTTGCACGCTTGGCTCCCTTCTGTGCTGGAGACTCGCCGCACTTTGTCATATCTGCTTATCCTGCGTGAATATGAGTGGAGTATAAGGGGAGCACCCATACAATCCTATGCTCCAGAGCATGGGTGCCATTCCATTTTGTAAACCACCAGAAGATTCTGGGACTCCTTCCCCACCCAATCTAGCTACCCATCTTTACAAAAACCTACACTGATCTCACCCACACCATTCACCATCTCCAGGGGTGGCACTACCCATTTCTCTGCTTGAGGTGAAACGGGAAGTGCTGCCTTGTCACTGCACTGCCCACCCCATGCTGACACCACTGGTGGTGGAGGTGCCAGGACAGGCAGGGCACCCAAGGGCTTCTGCTACCTGCGGTGGAGGCATCATTCCACCTAATGACCATCTCACACTCACCTTCTCATCAGATCCCTGGCAATTTCACCTTCAGATCTCATTGTCACATACTCATCTCGCTCACATGGCTCATCGTGATGGCTAGGTTCTGCCTCCACAGTTGGAGGTGGCAATGCTTCTGAAAACCAGTTGCAGGATACCACAGGAGGAGAGAGGGCTCTTGTGCTCAGGTCCCGCTTGCAGGTTTCCCCCAGGTATTTGGTTGGCCACAGTGAGAACAGAACTCAATGGGCCATTGGCCCAAACCAGCAGGCTCTTACTGTGTACCTGCATGCAGGGGGTTGGACTAGATTACCCTCTGGATTCCTTCCTGCTTTGTGATTCCTACTCATCCTTCATTGAATTTTGCAATGCGGTTCTTCTACCAAGTAACTTGTTCAAAAATGCACACGCTGGGGCACAGTTTGTACATAAAAATCCACATAGCAGTGAAAATAACATGCAAAAAGGAATTATATTAGAGGAAAGTGCTTTGCAAAAGAATGTGCGCACTAGGCAAAAATTGGAGGGAAGGAATGCGGGGAAACATCTCTAGGAGGCACATCTAAAGCTTCTGGTACTTGGCCTAGAGGGTGCCCAGAGAATTATACAGAGGTTTCCTCCCAGGTATGCTGTCGTCAAAACACCTTTTGTATCATCAAGCTTGCCATCTCCCTGTGTCGCTCACGGCTGTGGATTACCACACCTGTGATGGGCGGGCTGCAGTTCTACTGTCCAGGCTAGGAGCTGGATTACTCCTCTGACAGCCTTGGAGATATGACTCTTAGCTAATTACTTTGATCCTTTACACTTTGTAAAAAAAAAAAAATCCTTACAACAGAAAGTGCTCACCCTTGGCTTTAACCTTGTGACCCAGCCGGACCTTGTAAAAAGGGGGGAAAGAGACACAAGAATCAAGACTGGCATGCATGCAGACCCAATCCTTGCAAACTGCCAAAGGCTCGCTCCTTCATTCACTTCCTTCCAAGACTCCCGCAAACAGGCTGATGGAATTACATTTATAAGACTCTGAGACAACCTAGGGCTGAGGTAGCCGAGGTGGTTTCCTTCAGATGTTGGAAAACTACAGCTCCCATCAGACCGCAAACATCATGATCAATGTTCAAGGACAATGTGAGTTGCCAGGGGCATCAACTTCCGGGAGCTGAACCGTTTTGGGGGCTCCAGATATTTGTTTTTTTGGGGGTGACCCACCCCCAATGTTCAAAAAACCATTGTGCCAATGTGCCAGGTCGAAGGAACCAGGAAGACAGTGACAGTGCAGCTTCAGTGACTGGTCCAGTATAAATCCACCACTAACGTACTATTAGTCCAGGCTTCCTTAACCTCCAGATGTTTTGAGACTACAATACCCATCATTCCTGACCACTGGTCCTGCTAGCTAGAGATCATGGGAGCTGTAGGCCAAAAACATATGGAGGGCTGAGGCTGAGGAAACCTGTATTAGTCAATGACATGTTGCAGAAACGCACCCACAAAAAAAGACAGCAGTCCAGAGAGCTCCCCCCCAAAAAAATAATAATTAGTTGTTTGGATAATGAAGATCTATCTGTGTTGATATAAAATACATTGGCACTGTTAACAATGCATTGAACATGATGGCAAGTTTCAAAACAACTCTGCTCTCTGAGTGGTTTCTGGCCACATTTATCTCTGCTAAGGGTGCATTCAGATGTGACGAATATTGTGTTAGTTTTCCAGATTATAAGGCTGGTGCTCCATTCCCGTTTTCTAATGCTCCTTTCACAACGGCAGTACCTGTTGAGTTATGGAACTGTGGCATTTCGACCACTGTGCTAGCACGTCCTCCTAAAATTCATTTACACGAGTGGGCATGGTGTGGCCCAACAAGGTACTGGACAATTTTGCTACTCCCCCATCTTTTCCACACATTCCTGCTTCTGTTCCCCCATGATATAATCCCATCACTTTGCTCCCACAATTTTCCAGGTTAAGGGGGCTGCAGGTGGATATTTTTTTCTGGAATCAACACAGAAATGTGCACTAGAAGTGTGCTATGTTCCATTAAAAAGTGACTTTTACATTGTGTGAAAGCTTGAATATAATGCGGATATTAGCAGCTAGGGAAACGTCAGTGAAATGGAATGAACTGCCGTGTAGAGGCAGCCTAAGTTGCAGCTCTGTGTGATGTTCTTGGAAATGCTTCCCGGCACCATTGCAGGTGTTAATGCGGTCATCTCAGCAAAACTGAGTAAATTGTCACTCATCTGCTATGGCAGAAGGTGTGCCTGTTTAGCATACCTAAACTTAAACTATCATTTACTGTAATGTTCACCTCTTACTGCCTTTCAAGTTGCACTTTACAATTTTCTCCTTTGTACACCTGTCAAGTGTGATTTCACTTTGTGCATGTAATAAAGTCTACAGAACTTCATGCCGCAGTAAGGGTGCTAGTCTTAAAGGTGCTGCAGGACTCTTTGTTGCAAGAGACTAATACGGTTGCGCCTGAAAATTAATTTAAAAATGAATGAATACATGAGTGGGTTGAAGCCAATCTGGGTATAGGGTGTGAATGGAGGAGAAATCCAATTTAGTTCACATTTCAAGATAAATTTATCAAATTTTTGAAACAGCCTGAGAACCAAAATTTGCAATTATCAGAAATCAGATATGCTGTTCTCCAACCACTGTTTGTAAAAATGTATGTATTAGATAAAAGCGTGCATTAAATGAATATATTAGGGAAAATTGCAGTGAAAGTGTATGATATTAGGAGACAATGCTTGCAAAAAATGTGTACATTAGTTAATGTTGGAGGTTTGAGTGTAATTCAGCTTGCAGAAGAAGTCACCCCACCCCACCTACCTCCCCGTCCCACCCACTTCTTCCCCCCCTTTTCTTCTAATGTTCACCAACACTGCATAAAAATATTGAGGAAAAAATTAAGAAAGATAGAAAATCTTTAATAAAAAAAAAAAAAAAAAGTGGGATGCGGGTCGTGCTGTGAGTTAAACTACAGAGCGTAGGGCTTGCTGATCAGAAGGTCGGCCGTTCGAATCCCCGCGATGGGGTGAGCTCCCATTGCTCGGTCCCAGCTCCTGCCTACCTAGCAGTTCGAAAGCACATTAAAGAGCAAGTAGATAAATAGGTACAGCTCCGGCAGGAAGGTAAACGGCGTTTTGTGCACTGCTCTGGTTCGCCAGAAGTGGCTTTGTCATGCTGGCCACATGACCCGGAAGCTGTACGCCGGCTCCCTCGGCCAGTAAAGCGAGATGAGCACCGCAACCCCAGTGTCAGACACGACTGGACCTAATGGTCAGGGGTCCCTTTACCTTTACCTTTAAGAAAGATAGAGTGAGGGACATTCCTAAACTATCCCCCTACCTTTAACCTTTCAGCTTACTTCTCTATCTCCTTGTTTGTTGAGACTGATAGGCCTTAAGTTGTATCCTGTTTACACCCTCCGCCTCCTCCTCCCACTTCTTTGAGGTCACCTTGGAGCTACCATCTGAGAGAATAAAGGAGCAAGCATGGCCGCCTTGTTCAACCAATTTGGTCAAACTTGAACTAGAAACATTTTAATCTGAATTATTTATTTCCTAAAACAAGCAACCTTATTACTGTCATGCTCAGTCTACACACAAAGCCTGCTAACCAAGATTCACTTGCCAGACACAGCTCACTCTGCATAGTAGAAAGTTTCAGTAGGCAATTGGACCCTGTGATTCCAAGAGTTAAAATATCTTACAAAAATGTCAAAAGAAGTGTGCATGCACACGAAAGCTCATACCAAGAACAAACTTAGTTGGTCTCTAAGGTGCTACTGGAAGGAATTTTTTTTTATTTTTTGACTATGGCAGACCAACACGGCTACCTACCTGTTACAAAAATGTGTTTATTAGGAGAAATTTGCAGTAAAATGCTGAAGAATTTTCATGATGATTTTTATTTTTTATAAATAATTTTTTTATTAATTTCACAAAACAAAAACAATAAAACAATAGCACAAATCGCTCTACTGAGCTTTCGACTTCCCTCCTCCCCCTCAACAGGTACCTTATTTCAATCCAATCGCGCAATTTTTATTCTTTACTATAGTCATAGCTGTCAACTTTCCACCCCTTTTAAGGGAAATTCCCTTATTCCGAATAAGATTCCTCACAAGAAAAGGGAAAAGTTGACAGCTATGACTATAGTCCACATTGTAGGATTTACTTCAGTCCTGCTAGTGTCTTCAAACTCTTACAATTGTCTTTTAAATTTACTCCAATCTCTCTGGAACTTCGAATCATCCTGGTCTTGGATTCTGCAAGTCAGTTTGGCCATTTCCGCATATTCCATCATCTTCATCTGCCACTCCGCAATTGTAGGTATCTCTTGTAATTTCCACTTTGGGGCCAATAAAGTCCTCGCCGCCACTGTGACATACATAAACAGTCTTTGATCTACCTTTGTAATTCCATTACCCATCAAACCTAGCAGGAAAGCTTCAGGGTTTTTGGAGGGGGAAATGTATATCTAAACATCATGATGATTTTTTAAAAGGGAAATTTTCAAATAGCTGGAGAAATATGGACAACAGAATTTAAGATTGGAAAATATGAAAAACAGAGAGAACCAAAATTGACAGATTTTTCCATCCTGAGTTTAGGGATGACCCGGCCAGAACACCTGCTTCTGCTCTGGAAAGATCTGGTGGAGATGAGAATGAATTCATTTCACAGTGTTCAAACTCCAAACTTCTGGGTTGTGGCATTTGGGATGGGTTTTGGAACCCTTTCTGGCTATGGCCTGTTGGCAGTGGTGGCTCATAAACACTGAAACTGGGTGAAGAGCAGTGGGAAGTGGAGCCATGGGGCTTGCTGGAGGAAGAGTCAACTCATTCCAGTTGTCTTCCCATCAAGCCCTATGGCTCCACCTCCTAAGGAACATTTTTGTGTGTGTGTCAAAGATCTGGGGCAGTTAAAAGAAGGTCCTTCTTCATGCGACACATAGTTAAAACTATGGAACCTGCTCCCACAGGAGGCAGTGATAGCCACCAACCTAGGTGGCTTTAAAAGAAGATTAGAGAAATCAAAGGCTACTACCCATGATGGCTATACTCTACTTCCACAGTTGAATGCCACAGTTTCTGGGAGCCACAGGAGAGGAGGGGAGACTGCTCTTGTGCTCAGGTCCTGCTTGAGGCTTACCAACAGGCATCTGGTTGGCCACTGGGAGAACAGGATGTTGGACTTGGTGGGCCATTGGCCTGATCCAGCAGCCTCTTCTTATGTTCTTATGGATTGTTGGCCCATATCTGTAGTTCAGAAGGTCATCTCATGCTATACCCCAAGAGTCCTTAAACAATGGCAAGAATTGCCAGGCCCTTCCTGCCACAGTGACATTGCCATCCTAGCTCTTAGCGGCTGTTGATCTTTCTCTGGACAGCACCAGCCTGTCTCCCACTCACCTTCCCATCTCTCCAGCACTCCCCCCTCCTTCTTCTGCTCTATTGCCCTTTCTCTGCCTCTGTAGGGTAAAGTTCCCATTTATCAGATAAAAGGTCAACCCTTGTCAGGCCAAAAGCTTTTCAATTACTGCTTGGAAACTCATTGTTTCCAAGTTAGTAGCTGCCACTGGTTTTTCTTCTGCTTCAAGAGGGCACAGGTTGCAGCAGGGGATGAAGATCCTCAGATCCGGGTGGCAGATGTGGGCCTCCAGGCCTCTCAAACTAGTCCAGGCATAGGCAAACCTGGCCCTCCAGATGTTTTGAGACTACAATTCCCATCATCCCTGACCACTGGTCCTGTTAGCTAGGGATGATGGGAGTTGTAGTCCCAGAACACCTGGAGTTTGCCTATGGCTGATATGGTCCTTGGGGCTCTCTCCCAAGTCACACCCTCTCTTCAACCACACCCTCTCTCCCCAGGCCACATCACTCACCAGCCCTGCCCCATACTCTCCTTCAGTGTTTTCGCTTGGCTGCAGTGTGTCCTTGAACTCTGGTCATGCTTCTCGACTGGATAGAGAAAAGTGCACCCATGAAAAAGGCTCCATATCTCATTTTGCAGTTCTCTGAGCTGAGAAAAAAAGCAAGCTGCCCTCAAATGACTATGCATAACTGAACCAAACATGAAATGTGTTAAGTCTTTTGCTGGTATACTAGAAATACATGCAAAATACCTTTTGGAAAAAAGTCTCCAAAGTGCCTATCAAGTCTTACTAACAGATATGTCTTATGGATGAGCATTAAGAGTTTTTTCTAGCCCATGTCTGTTACCATTGATTGTCACACATCAATTTCATCCTCTGTCCACATTCATTTCCATTTTGCAGGTGTGGATCAATATGGAAATTCAGTGGTGGGGGTGATGAGGACTACCTGTTTCATCTGATTTCCACATTAATTCGCATTTTTCAAAAAAATAATAATGAAAATTGTATTTAATTATGTATTGTTCTTGATAACAATAATATTTTTGTCCCACCCTTCAGCATGTCTTCCAACCAGCAGATGTGCCTAGAATCCCAGCTAATTCCTGGGCTAAGCAGACCTTGGGACTTGGGCCTAGGATTTGGGGAAGAAATTCTGCCTCTTTTGTGTTTTCTGAAACAGCATGCAAACCAAAATCTGCACTTCTCCAAATTTTGCAGAGCAGTTCTCCAACCAAGCAATGTGGAAAAGGTACATATATTAAGGCATGGTGCACATAAATATGCATGTGCTGCTTAAAATAAGCATATGTGTACATCAGGCAAAATTGCATACAAAAATGTGTACGTTAGGAGAAATTCTCACCAAACAGCTGATGAATTTTCACGGAGACTTAAACATTGTACTGATGCATCCCTTTTCAGTGTGTGTATATGTGTTGCTTTGACTACTAGGAATGGGGGTAAAATTCAATTCAATTCACACTCAAAGGTGATCTTACCAAATTTGGACTTTCAAAACACAGCTGCACTTCTCAGAATTTTTCAATGCAGTCCTGTAATGTGTACAAAAAACCCCGCATATACTAAAATGTGCATTAAATGAACATATTAGGGATGAAAGCATATAAAAATGCATTGCATTATGGAAAAATGCTTTGCAGAAATGTTATTCTTTGACAAATACTGCATACAAAATTGTGTATGAATAGGAATTTCTGAAATGGTGACGAATTTTCACATGGAAAGCTCTCTCTTTAACTGCAAACTGATGTGGAAATGCAGATTACTGCACTGGAGAAACGAGAAACTGAAACAGATTTTCCCATTCCTACTTGGCATGAGAGAATGTGACTAACAGATTAGGTTTCTTTGAAAGGAAAGGAAAAGGAGAGAGTTTTTACTATCACATTGACTTTTAAAAACAGCAACAACCTGCAAACTGATCTGGAAACATTGGAGAGCTGAACTGAAGGCTGGAGAAATAAGAAATGCCCATTCTTGCTTGGATCTCAATCTGTCCATAATTCCTGCAAGTGGGAAAGGGGGAGGAGGAGAGGAGAGGAGGAGGAGGAGGAGGAAGGAGGAGGAGGGTGGATGGCACAGAGAAAGTAGATGGAGAGAGGTTTTCCTCTCCTTCTCATAACATGACAGCTCCTGGACATCCAAATGAAGCTGAACATTGGACGATTCAGGCGAGATCAAAGGAACTATGGGACTCCTTTCCGCAGGAGGCAACGACAGCCACCAGCTTGGATGGTTTTAAAATAATTCATGGAGGAGAGGGCTATCTATGGCCACTATCCATGATGGCTATGATCTGCCACCATGGTTAGAGGTAGCAATGCTGGAAACCACAGGAGGAGAGAGGGTTCCTGTGCTCCAGTCCTGTTTGTGGGCTCCCCACAGGCAACAGGTTGGCCACTGTAAGAACAGGATGCTGGATTAAATGGGCCTGTGGCCTGATCCAGCAGGATTTGTCTTATGTTCCCATTGCATGGGCAAGGAGATGGGTGTATGCGATGGCCGCACAGATCCCCAACTGGACTCTCACTTAGGCACTTAGCTCTGAAATTTACTCTTCCAGGCAGCGTTCCTCTGACGGTGTTTGGAAGGACTCGCACCGAAGGCTTTTTGGTGGTGCAAAGTGGAATTAATTATTGTTGCTATGATTACTCCCCCCTCCCTCCCCCTCCCTCCCCGTGGTTTCGGGAGGCTTAATTAATGAATGCCTGCAAAGTGCTTTGATCTCTGGAGTTGGAGGAGGCCATAAAAGCGCAAAGTATGATGAGATAATAATGGCCGCATGGTATAAATAAATAAAGAAGGGAAACTTTGGTTTTAGAGCAGGGACGGATCGGCCTGCCTGCCCACCCCGTCTTGCTCCCTCTCGTCCAGCAAATGTAGGAGAGAGAGGGGGGGAGGGAGAGAGATAAAAATGGACTTCCAATCTCCATGAGCCCTATTGACACTCACCTGATTAAAGGTTCCACTTACATCCAAACGGTTAGAGCCAGGGCTTGGAGCCATTCATAAAACTCACGGTGAAGGATTAGCTTTCACAAACTTTCCCTTAATGATTATGTGCTCGTATCGATCGGTGGGGGGAACTATAAAAATTGACACCAGAATAAACTTTGAAGGACTGCTCTCACTCAGCAGAACTAGGATCAATTGGAATCGACCCGGATGGTAAGGAACGGGCTGGGCTTTGGCAATGGGGGGGGCAGGCAGGGGGAGTGCTTGTCTCCATTAGCTAGTCACAGTCCCAGCAAGCTATTTCTCTGTCCCTGCTATGAGCTCATAACATCTCAGATTATCAGCTGCGCTTTGCAGTTGAGATCCAAATGCATTTGCTATTTGCAGAAATGTCTAGGACATTTTTGTTGTTGTTGTTGCAAGCATTACCGAAACTTTGTGTTCCCCGCCACTGCAACACCTGAGGCATTGTACCCTTGAAGGCTGAACTCAGAGGGCAAGGGATGAGTCTATGGCAGGGCACCCCCAAACTCAGCCTTTCAGATGTTTTGGGACTACAGCTCCCATCATCCCTAGCTACCAGGACCGGTGGTCAGGGATGATGGGAATTGTAGTCCCAAAACATCTGGAGGGCTGAGTTGTGGGATGCCTGGCCTACGGACTCTTTCCTTTTCTCACTGAAATTTCACTTTGGGACTTTCCTTAAAATATGTCAGATATTTCAGCTAAGCTAATATAAGGACATAACAAGAGCCTGATGGATCAGGCCAATGGCCCACCTTGCCCAATATCTTGCTCTCACGGTAGCCAAACAGATGCCTGTAGGAAACCTGCAAGCAGGACTGGAGCACAAGAGCCCCCTGCCCACCCTCTGTGTCTCCCAGCAAATGATATTCAAAAGCATTTCCGCCTCCAACCACGGAGGCAGAGACAGCCATCACGACAAGCAGCCGTTGATAGCCTTATCCTCCATGAATTTGTCTCTTTCTAAACCAGTTAGGTTGGTGGCCATCACTGCCTCCTGTGGGAGAGAGTTCCATAGTTTAACAATGTGCTGTGTCAATAAGTACTTTCTAAAATCCTCCCTGAATATTCCAACGTTCAGCTTCACGTGACTTAAGAGAGAGGTAAAAAAAACTTTTCTCTCAGTCTCAAAACTCATCAGAAAAAGACACTTGAGAATGAGATGGGCAACCAGTTTTTTTCCTGCCCACTTGGAGATAATCTGCCAGGGGCCAGCGGTGGGTGGAGTTGGATCCAAAGGTGAGTGGGGCCACTCTCTTTCCCCTCCAGGGGCAGCCCGTCCTGTCTCGCCCCCTGAGGCAAAATGGGAATTGCCACCTCCTGGCCCACAACACCCCACTTCTGCCACCGCTGCATCCTGCTTCTCGCTGAACGTGGAAAGCGCCAGGGCACTCCTCAGACTATTGCCTGCTCACTTGACGTCTCTGCTTGGGGGCGGAGAAGACAAGTGGCAAATGCTGAAATGCCCCCCTCTCGGTGGTGGAAGTGGTGGTGGTGGTGGGGTGGATTGCCCCTCTTGAACTTCCATCGCCTGAGGCAGGCCCTTCACCCCACATCATAGGTGGGTCAGGTCTGTTTTCCTCCCAACCTCTTTTTTTTTTTGTTTTTTTGCCACCCATTTTCCTATCATTCTTTTGCTGCTACTGACTTTTCACTCTGGCATTCCCACCCGCATGAAATTCAGTCAAGCATTGTCCAGTGCAGAGGTCCCCTAACCATTCCCCCTACCCATGTGCCACTTGGAGACTGCCGAGGGAGTTAGCAAACAACATCTGGAGAACCCCACCTTGACTACCTCTGTTCTATACTGACTGGTAGATTTAGGTTTGATGAGGCCCTAAGCTACTGAAGGTAATGGGGCCCTTTATATGTCCAGCTGTCCTTTGTCAACAACAAATTGTCGCTGTTTTTTGTGTTGAATATATGCTATATGGTAATTTATGGACCTAATAGGTATCTAAAGCCATTTGCACATAACAAAATATGTATTTTATCAAAGTAATAAGAATATAGGCCTACTAAATAATAAAGATGAATATTTTTCTAAAGTAATTTTATAATGGGATCAAAATAAATAAATTATGTATTACATGAAATCAATCAGTAGGCATAAGACTCATACCCTTAGTCTATGCTGCCTGATCATCAGTCTACAAGCACTCTTTAATATTAGATAACAGGTACAACAGCTTGACCTACATTCAACTGTGTTGCACTGCAGTCTGCAGTCTGCAGGTGCATGCTGCATGCTGTCATGCAACCATTCCATGCAGAACGTAGGCACCCTATATATAGAAATGAGCAAATCAGTGATATTTTAGGGAGCAGGCGAGCAGGCGGGGCCCATTACTTGCATCATAGGAGCCTACACAACACAAAACACTGTTGCTGTGTGTAGGTTTTATTTTATTTGTTTTTATCTGATATTTTGGAAATGCACATGCAGTTTTTTCCCCTTTCATTTTTTTTGGAGGGCCCCAAGAGAGTGAGGCCCAAAGCTATAGCTTGTTTAGCTTATATGTAAATCCAGCACTGGGTAGTGGCTCTCCAGGGTTTCAAGAAGGTGACATTCCCAGACCTACCTGGAGATGCCAAGGCTTTCAACCAGGACCTTCTGCACCCAAAGCAGATGCTCTAACACTGAGCTGAAACACCTTCCCCCAAATAAAGGAGTCAGTGCTTAGCTTTGGAGCATACAGCTACCCTTTCAGGCCGATTGGTTGGCTCTAGGAAACTGGAGACAGGGACCTGCTGCAGAAATACTAATGGGTCTTCGACCTCCACTCCACCTGCAATCCCAGTCCACCACACCACTGTCTTCCTCCAATTCTTCTCCAGCTCAGGTTAGACTCCAAGCTGGAGAAGAATTCCTGGCTTCCCTCCACACTCCAGCTTCCCAGTTTCCAAATCCCGCTGTGCCAAACCTCTTCTTTCCCCTTGCCGTAGTGGAAGGATGCAGATCCTTTGGCCCTCCCAGATGTTGTTGGACTCCAACTCCTACCAGCCCCAGCCAGCATGGCCAATAACCAAGCAAGATAGGAGCTGTAGTTTAACAACATCTGGAGGACCACAGGCTCCCTATATATGCTTCTAGGACTTACCTGGGCAGATGGAATAGGAGCAGCATGCTTGGGGAGATGTACCGGTAAGGGTTCTGTTTCAGAGGGGTGGGGGAAATCTTTCTCAGACAGGCTCAGAAAATAAATGAAGTTTTTTTCCTCTCCCACCCCACAATAATCACAGCCTGGTTTATAGGTGAGTGGCAGCAAGCTTGCCAGCCTCTATAAGTTAGCTATGTCAGGGAAAACGCTCTTTAATAGGTATCTCTCTTTCCCTCTCTCTTTCTCTCATCTATCTATCTTAATGTTTTATACGGTATATGAACAGTGCATTTGGCCCATGAGAAGCTAATAAAAATCTGTGTTTAAATACAGCCGTGGCAGTAAAAGTAAATTAAGGCAAAATCATTGGGGGGGGGGGCTTTAGCAATGTTTTTTAAAACACAGGGGTCAAATTGCTTTGACGTAATGTTCAGTCAAGTGGATTAAAATGGAAAGGAATGCGCGAGAAAATTTCCAAGCAAATTCTCCTGGTATACAGATTCTTACAAAATCTGAATGTGTGTAGTAAGGTGTGCACAGACCCAGTTTCAAATTTTCCCTTAGCCATAAAGCTGTCTGGGTGAATTTTGGGTCAGTCATTTGCTCTCCTTTCTCAGCTAGAGCTCTATCATGCGGGGTTGTTGTGAAAATACTGTATTCATTCAAATCTAATGCTCACCTTTTGGGGCCATATTACGTTGCGAAAATTAAGGTGTACATTAGATTTGATGGCATCTTTACATTCACTAGCAAATACTTTTTTTGGTTTCAAGGTTTTGGAAATTGAGGCGCACATTAGATTTGATGGTGCATTAGACGCGAGTAAATACGGTAAAAGAGGAAGGTAACCTTTTATACTACCATAAGATCCTTGGGGAAAGTACAGATTAAAATGGACTCTCCTTCTTTGGAGGTTTTTAAACAGGTTGGGTGGCCACCTGCCAGGGATTCTTTAGCTGTGATTCCTGCATTGCGAGGGGTTGAACCAGACGACCCTTTGTGTCCCTTCCAAACCTATAATTATATGAAAAATCTAATCAATGAAATAATTGTTTTTAAAATCTATTTTGATTTATATGAGTCTTAGCCAAAGCTAGTCCTACACCGAGTAGACCCATTGAAATGAATAGGCCTAAGTTTGTCACATCTATTAGTTTCAGTGGGTCTACTCTGAGTAGGGTATGACCCCATGTGCTCTCTATTTATATGTTACATAGGTTCCCAAAGTAAGTGGCAAGTAAAACCTCGATGTTAAACAAACTTGAAAACGCTTTTAAATGAAGTTACTTAAAATGCAGATAAGCTGAGTAAAAGCAGCCCCCTTTTGCTGATGCAGATCAACAAATAAAGCCAGCAGCTGAAATGCACCGTGTAAAATGGCAAGATGGAGATTTATTGGCACTGAAAGGCAGATTTGGCAGAGGACGTTCCGCTGGCAACTCTGCACTGCGTTGAGAAGTAGGCAGGTAGCATCTGTAAAAAAATGCTGCTCCAACACAACCCTTGGTGGGGGAGCTAGTTTCTCCCTGGGAAGGGGGTCTGGGGATCACCTGGGCAGAAGCACCCAAGATGGAGGGGTGATTCAATGATTACTTAAACCCACTCCTTCCCTCCCCTCACTTCTTCTCCTAATAGCACCCGCTTTCCACCTACAGACTGACTCGCCAGAGTGGTGCATGCTCTAGTTATCTCCCACTTGGACTACTGCAATCTGCTCTATGTGGAGCTGCCTTTGAAGGTGACCCTGAAACTACAATTAAACCAGAATGCGGCAGCTAGACTGGTGACTGGGAGCGGCCACTGAGACCACATAACACTGGTCTTGAAAGACCTACATTGGCTCCCAGTACGTTTCCGAGCACAATTCAAAGTGTTGGTGCTGACCTTTAAGGCCATAAACGGCCTCGGTCCTGTATACCTGAAGGAGCGCCTCCACCCCCATTGTTCAGCAACGTGTGGGTGACTTTGTCTCAGGGTGGGGAATCTGTGGCCCTCTAGATATTGTTGAACTGCAACTCCCAACATTCCTGACTATGAGTTATTTCAGCTGGGGCAGATGGAAGTTGGAGTCTAGCAGCATCTGGTTCGCATAGCTGCTTTCATTGCCTTTGTCTTCTCCCCTCCCTGGACCATTTTAGCAAGTAGTTTCAACCTATGGAGCAGTCACAACACTTTCTAGCTGCTCCAAACAGCTTGATAAGCATAAAGGAAAATAATTTAAGGGCAGCAGGGGTATAGATTTCAAGCCAGCCTGTGCATGACTTTGGGAACAGTCAATCATGTGAACTCTCCCAGAATTTTTGTACCACTCTCCACCCCTGGTTCATCTCACAGGTTCTGCCTCCCTACTGGGAACAATCAGAGTTAAGTTGTAGTTTTTTCTAAGTGATCGAGGACCACAAAACAAAAGATCTCCCTCCACACATTCGAACAGATGTATTAAAAAAAACAACAACAACAACTAGCATGTCAAAACAAGGAGGAATATTTGAAAACACAAAAGAGAGGCAACAAAATGTATACATTTATCATAACATCAATACACACACACACACACCGCAACACGTTGGGTCATCTCCAGAAATGAGTTGCTCAGGACCATCAAAACCCAATTATTGTACTTAATGCTGTTTAAATAATTTAATTTGCCCCCTGCCCCCCAAAAAGCACCAACCACTCACCAAAGAACAAGAAGGGAACGAGATGCAAAGTAATGCTGAAAAGGGGAAACCTCAAAATAAATAAGCTAAAACCTTCTATATCAGGCTTGGCAATAATAAAAAGAAACAGGCACATCAGTGGAGAATATTGTGTGCATCTTACCGAGTGGATGTGTATCTTATGGGAAAGTGATCTGAAGAAAACATGTAGCCTCCCACCTGCTCCCAACACACACACACACACACACACACACACACACAGCCCCTGATAATGGATGCTTTGTGAGCTAAACCTCTAGCAGTTAAAAGCAGAGTTTATTATCAATCTGTCTCTCATCAGCAAATTTATGACCCCCTTCAAGATCTGAAATATCAATGCACAGAGTGAAGGGTGCAGGATTGGATTGTTGTTCTTCCGTACACTGCACAAACGCATGCACTTGTATTTGCGAGTGTGCTTTAGAGACAGCAGGGAAGCAATGGCAGGCATACACACAAACACGGAGAGTACCCCTTGGCCACATCCACTCCAGACGTGTAAAGCACTGTGATACCATTTTAATCAGTCATGGCTTCCCCCAAAGGATTCTGGGAGCTATCTTTCATTAAGGGTGCTGAGAGTTGTTAGGAGACCCCTTTTGCCCTCCCAGAGTTACAATTCCCAGAGTTCCCTGGGAAGAGGGATTCATCATTTAACCACTCTGGGAATTGTAGCTCCAGGAGGGGAATAGCCAGTGTTTTCCCAGCATTGACCTCCCTGACACCTTGCCCCTCGCCCTCCTCCCACATGCCAGGAAGACAAGTAAGCAACTACCCCTGACTACTGAGCAGCCTCATGCTCCTTGGTGTAGGCAATGCACCAGACAGAGAGTTGACTAAGACTGCATTCACATGGCAGTTTATTCCATTTCACCAACATATCCCTAACTGTTAAATTCCTCATTATATTTCAGCTTCCACATGACAGAAGCCAGAATACTAATGGAATATGGTGCATGCTTAGCACACATGTCCATGTTCTTTGATTCTGGGGGGGGGAGGGGAATTCGTTTGCAGCCCCCGTAATCTGAAAAATTGTGGAAGTAAAGTGATGCAATTTGCTGCAGTATATCAGCACCTGCCGTTTTCATGGGGGAACAGAAAAGGCAGGGGAGTTGTTGCACATTAATAATAATAATAATGATAATAATAATAATAATAAATCGGTTCCATAATTCAACAGGTACTGCAATGTGAAAGGAGTGTTAGAAAATGGCGCAGAAGCACTAGCATCAGGAAACAGGTAGGTAGCTGTGTTGGTCTGCCATACAATAGTGCCATAGTCAAAACAAAATAAAAAATAAAAAAAATTCCTTCCAGTAGCACCTTAGAGACCAACTAAGTTTGTTCTTGGTATGAGCTTTCGTGTGCATGCACACTGTATCTGAAGAAGTGTGCATGCACACGAAAGCTCATACCAAGAACAAACTTAGTTTGTCTCTAAGGTGCTACTGGAAGGAATTTTTTTAATTTTTAATTTTGTTTTAGCATCGGGAAAAGTAGTTTCATATTCTCCATGGCCAAATGCACCCTGACAGCTGCTGGAGTTTTAGACCAGGGATGAACAAACTTTTTCAGCAGGGGTCCGGTCCACTGTCCCTCAGACCTTGGGGGGGGGGGACTATATTTTGAAAAAAAAATGAACAAATTCCTATGCCCCACAAATAACCCAGAGATGTATTTTAAATAAAAGCACACATTCTACTGATATAAAAACATGCTGATTCCTGGACTGTCAGTGGGCCAGATTTAGAAGGCGATTGGGCCAGATCCGGCCCCCGGACCTTAGTTTGCCTACTCATGTTTTAGACTCTGGGTTAGAGGACTATACCTTTAAGATCCTCCACTCTCAAGGAAAGGGGCTGAGCCTCGTAGGGGTGATCTGGGTGAAGAGGGATAACAGGCTTCTGATGAACTCCAGCCCTTGCTAGAACAAGTTGTCTACTAGGAACTGTCCAAGGTCCTGTAAATCCAGTTTAATTGCTTATGGTCAGAACAGGACATCTGCTACCCCTTCACTGAATATCCTGGGTAGGAACATTGGAAACTTCCTTACACTGAGTCAACTGATTGGTCTATAAAATCAATGGCTCTCCAGGAAGTGGGTCTCCGGGACTTTAGGCAGGGGTTCCTCCCAGCCTGATCTGGAGATGCTGAAGATTGAACCTGAGACATTGGTAGCCCAATCATCATTAATACATTAGTCTTCTTTTAATGGCCCTTTGCATACAAAGAGAGAATTGTTCTTAAATAAGTTTCAGAAAGTGAGAGTGGGAAGCACATTTACACACACTCACACCAGAATTGAAAATATCTATTCTCAGCCCACTTGAGACTTAACAAGTACAGTAAATAAAACCTTTTAGGGTAAGTCAAAGACCACCTAGTTTTAGAAGGTGGAGACTCATTATTGGTGAATCTAATCCCTGCATTCTTGCCATGTGGGGGACAAATTTAAGGAGGATAAGTTTAGCAGTGGCTACCAGCTATGATGGCTGTATTCTGCCTCCACTCATGGATTGTGTACTTCTTCATGTAGTGCACAGTTAAACTATGGAACTCACTTCCCCAGGATGTAGTGATGGCCCCCACCTTAGGTAGCTTGAAAAGAGGGTTGAACAGATTCATGGAGGAGAAGGCTATCAATGACTACTAGCTACAATGTCTCTGTTGGGGTTTCATGGTCAGAGGCAGCAATGCTTCTGAATGCCAGTTGTTGAAAAGCAGAGGAGGGGAGAGTGCTTTGGTGCCTGGGTGCTGCTTGTGGGCTTCCCATAGGAGCATCTGGTTGGTCAGTGTGAGAAGAGGATGCTGGACCAAATGGGCCACTGGCCTGATCCAGCAGGATCTTCTTATGTGTGCAAAATGGGGCAGAGTTTGCTTACACCAATCGCTGCTTTTTCGACAAAATGGAGAGCTCAGAACTTACTTCCTTGTTCTCATTCTCCTGGCAAAGCACGTCCCACCCTCCCTTCTCCATCCCTCCAGACCTACTTCATAAACATTAGCTTTCAAGCAGCTCTCCCCCAGAGGACATATCATAAACATCATGTTAAATATTTAGAGCAGGAAACCACCTCGCTTCTCTGGATACATAAAAGCTGTCTTGGGAGGGTACATTTTCTGTTCTTATTTTCGGCTTCCTTATCTCCTTCCATGACTGTCAGTCTCTTTTGCACAGCGGTTGTTAAACAGATAACCATTGTGGGTGTTGGTGAAGCCACTGAAGGGGACAGAGAGGCGGGATGCTGTCTCCAAGCATCTGTTCTCATGGGGATTTTGCAGGCCAAGTATTGGGAGGGGGGCGGAATAGTTCCGCTCTAGGGCTCGAGCACATGGATCGTTATGAACAATGCAGGAAGCTGCCTTTCACCAAGTCAAATGATCAGTTCTTCTGTCCCACTATTGTCTCCTCACTTGGACAATGGATTTCCAAGACAGAGGTGTATAAAGTCATGCATGCTGTAGATAGAGACATTTCCCCCCCCCCACACACACACATACATTCTCAGAATTTGAAAGGATGGGATATTTGGATGGTTTCTGGAAACCACAGGGGAGGTGGGGACTTCTCCTATGTCTGGGTCCTGCATAAAGGTTTCCTATAGGGATCTGGTTGGGGATGGCGAGGACCAGATAGGCCCTAGGTCTGATACACCAGATTCTTCTTATGCTATTGTGTTCTTACATAAAAGAGGATAGGGCAAATTCATGGAGGAGAAGGCTTGAACCATGGTCCCACCATGGTTCCAGGGTCAGAGGCAGTGATGTTTGTGAATATCAGTTGTTGGAAACTGCAGGTGGGAAGAGTGCCCTAGTGTGCAGGTCCTGCTCAAGGGTTTCCAACAGGAATCCTGCTGGCCAGTGTAAGACTAGGACGTTGGACTAGATGGGACATTGGCCTGATCCAGATACCTCTTCTTACAATCTGAAGTAGGCAGATATATTTTCCTCCCTCTCTCTTAATACTAGGGCACATTCAATGAAGCTGAATGTTGGAAGACAAAACAAAAAGAAGCATGCTTCACAGAAGTTTCAGCCTGTCTCCAGTGTTTGGCCTGTTGCTAATGTATTTTTCACACGAGACATGGTTAAAACTATAGAAAAATTGCTCCCATGCGAGGTGGTAATGGCCAGTTCAAAAGAGAATTGAAGATATTCATGGAGGATGAGGCTGTCAGTGGCTGTTAGCCACAATGGCTATGTTCTACCTCCACTGCCAGAGGCAGTATGTCTCTGAATGCCAGTTGCTGGGAACTACAGGTGTGGATAAGTTTCCTATGGGCATCAGGTTGGTGGCTGTGAGAACAGGAGCCCAGGCTAGATGAGCCATTGACATGATCCAGCAATGTTCTTCTTATGTTCTCAAGTTGCTTCCACTTGCACAGGGGGTCTCCTCCTCCCCACCCCTATGGCTCCAGTGTCTTCTTCAGGTTCACTATTCTGGATTAAGATGATTGTTTATCCAGTGTCTTATTAAAGATGAAGATGATTGTTTAGTATCTTCAGGTTCCACTAGCTTTCTGGAGCAGATATGGGTGTGTGGCTCAGGGGCATAACTGAAGAAGAGAGGATGGGGAAATTCCATCATGTATGAAAGGGATGACTTTGCGGGGGGTCTCCTCCTCCCCATGAAGGAGCCCAGATATGGGTGTGTGGCTCCTCTGGGTCTTGTATGAAAGGGATGACAGAAGCCCCTCCTCTGGGTCTTCAGAAGCCAATGGTATAGAATGACAGCATGCTTGGTTTTGCAAAGGTGGAATCCCCTGCAGGAAGAGATCTCTCTCTCTCCACCCCCTTTCTCAAAAAAGGAATGTACTCCCTTTAAATGGCACAGTCCAGTCAATTAAGACATGATGAACCATCCATCAAGTCTCCGCAGAAGCCAAAAATTAAAAGGGAGTCTCCTCAATGGATGGCCAGTCACTCTGGAGACCCTCCTTGAAATCTCTGCAGAGTTTACCAAATGGCTTTCAAAGAGCGTGGCCATATAATCGTGGGAGCAGAGATCTGGCTCGGGCTCAAGGAAACGCTTCAATTATACATGAGCAGAAATAAACAGCCAGCGGTTTGCTGGGAATTATGAGATGTAAATAATTGAGCAGCTGGGGAGCTGGATCCAAAGGTGCCCCTACCATCCTGCCGATTGCGCCTTAATGCCTTCCCTTGACGTAACTCCCAGCTTGCCTCCACAACACCACTGGGAGAAGGGAGGTAAAAGCCCTGGAAGAAGATGCTGACCAGCATGCACACAGAACTATAAATACACAGATATCCATCTCCCATTCCCTTGGCGGCTATCAATGGGGCTGGATAAGGGAGATGCCCTTCTCTGGAACCTCTTCAAAGAAGAAGAAGAACCTGCTCAGATCATGCTCTGCTACAGAGAGTGCAACCAGACTGGGATGGTGTTGCACCTGCTGTGGTCCTGTGGAACAGGAGTGGTGGGTCAGAGTGTTTCAGAAGACTACAAACTTCGTTAGCCAGATCATTTATCCTGACCTTGGTTTGGCCCTTTCCCAGCAAACACAAGCAGTTTGTTGCACATAGACCTAATAATGGACTTAATGGCTGGTTAGAGGTAGCCCATGACTAGAAGTCTTCCATGAGGTTCTCATTGCAGCCATGGTGGCCCAAAGTCAGTTTTCATGTGCTGGCTTGAAAAGGGTGCAAAGACCTAAGATGGTGAGGGAAGAATGCAGAAGTTTGCAGATATGGGAGCCCCGCTCTTTGTAGTACAGAGAAGTGTACTACATACCCTACAACATTTCTCCAATGAAAATAGGGGTGTCCTATTCTGTTGTTGTTGTTGCTGCTGCTTAGCCTGCCCATCTGACTGGGTTGCACCAGCCACTCTGGACAACATATATTAAAAATATAATTAATAACATTTTAAAAACTTCCCTATACAGTCGTACCTTGGATCCTGAACACCTTGCGAGTCAAACATTTCAACTCCCGAACACCGCAAACCCAGAAATGAGTGTTCCAGTTTGCAAATGTTCTTTGGAACCCGAACATCCGACACGGCTGACTTGGCTTCTGATTGGCTGCAGGAGCTCCCTGCAGCCAATCAGAAGCTGCGCCTTGGTTTCCAAATGTTTTGGAAGTCGAACGGAATTCTGGAATGGAATCTGTTCAACTTCCGAGGTACCACTATTGTACAGGGCTGCCTTCAGATATCTTCTAAAGGTTGTATAGTTACTTATCTCCTTGGCTCAGGGGTCCCATACCCTTCAACAACTCTCTGATGAAAATAGGGACATCTTAAGGAAAAGTGGGACATTCCAGGATCAAATCAGAAACTGGGACTGGTTCTGTAAATCTGATACTATCCCTGGAAAATAGGGACACACTTCTGCCTTCTCTGACAGCACAAGAAGGATCCTGCACACAGGTTGCGATATCGTTTCGACGGGATGACTTTCAGCTTTTTAGCAGAATGCGACAGTTCAGCCACAGTTTCCTTTCAACCCCCCAAACAGCAAAGGACGAGGTCACCCCAACACAGGCGAATGGATGGACAGATTGATCGGTGAGTCACCCTTTCTGCCCAAGGGCCCTCACAGCGATGCACATCCCTTTCAAGAAAGCGCCAAACTGTCAAAGCAGCAACACTTAAAACCCTAAAAATAAAATAAAACCAACCCACAGACCAACCATTAAGACCAGCAGAGGAACTGAGAAAGGCAACACCTAGAAGGCTGGAAACCTAACACCAGTGGCATTAGCCATTGCCCTCAAAAAACCTTTCCGAAGAGGATAGCTAAATATAGAGAATAGGCCCTTTGGGGTGGTGAGTTTCAAATATTACCCAGAATGCCTAGCTCAGCTAAAACCTGGTTCCTTGATCTTTTAGTTTTCTACTTTAAATGAACCCTACTTCCTGAGTGATTAGGAGTGTGGGGAAATGAGTTCTCATGGGGGATGCATTAAAAAAAAAATCACACCCCATACCCTCCAGCATTTCTCCATTGGAAATAGGGACGTCCTATTTCATCATCATCATCATCATCATCATCATCATCACCATCTTTATGCCCCAGTATGTGTGTGTGTGTGTACATGTACATATGTATATTTGTGTGTGTGTGTGTGTGTGTATGTGTGTGTGTGTGTGTGTGTGTGTGTGTGTGTGTATATATATATATATATATATATATATATATATATATATATATATAAAAAACATTAAACACTAAAAAACTTCACTAGACAGGGCTACCTTCAGCTGTATTCTGAAGGTTGTATAGTTACTTATCTCCTTGGCTTGGTGGTCCGCATAAATCCATACCCTCCAACATTTCTTTGATGAAAATAGGGATGTCCTAAGGCAAAGCAGGACATTCCGGGATCAAATCAGAAACCGGAATGGCTTTTGTTCATCGGATGCTTTAGTTGAGATTACAGCATTGCAGTAGGTTGGACTATAGATGGCCCTTAGGGTCCCTTCCAACTCTACAATTCTTTGGTTCATGATTCTATGATCCAGCACAGCCCTAACAAATAGGTGCAGCATTCTTTGCGACTTACTCCCAAGAAAATACTTGCATAAGATCACAGGCAGTTTTTTTTATTTTTATTTATTTATTTATTTATTTATTTATTTATTTATTTATTTATCTATTGGTTGGACAGTGTTCTCGAAGCGACTGGCATGAGTTTGGCCAAACTGCGGGAGGCAGTGGAGGATAGGCGTGCCTGGCGTGCTCTGGTCCATGGGGTCACGAAGAGTCGGACACGACTGAACGACTGAACAACAACAACAACAACAACAACAACAACAACAACAACAACAACAACCTTGAGGCGATGGGCACTCTTCCATCTCCCTGTTACCCTCACAACAACCCTGTGCAGTAGTTACAGGTGGGTAGCCGTGTTGGTCTGCCATAGTCAAAACAAAATGAAATTCTTTCCAGTAGCACCTTAGAGACAACTGAGTTTGTTCGATGAGCTTTCGGCATGCACACTATCTTTAGCCATCTCACCACTTGCCTTTCCCTGCAAGACTAATTACAGCCATTAGAGTCGTCAACAGGTTTTCTACACCTATCAGCTGATCACCCATTCCCACCACCCTTCTGAGCAATACCCCTCCCCACTCCCTCACTATAGGCCTGTGCAGTAGGTTAGACTGAGAGGCAGCGACTGGCCCAAGGTCACGCAAGGAGCTTCATCATGGCTGAGTGGGGGATTTGAACTGTAGCCTCCAAGGCTAGGCTAGCCTGACACCCTTAACCACTAAGCCACACTGCCTCTACTGATTGCTACCGAGCTTCTTATCAATGTTGCCTGCAGGAGCACGGCATGGCATTGTTTGGCACAAAAATTTGCATCATGTTTTCTTGCTGGAAACGGAGCCCCCTTTTTTTTCAGATGGGATATATGAAAATCGGATAGGGCGGTCACAAGAAACGAAATATCCTCCTGGTCTAATGAGGTGGCTGGAGACAAAAATAAAAAATAAAAAAATGTGAGTAGCTGGCAGCGTCTGTGAGGCCAGCATCAAGGGTGGGGTGGGCTGATGCAGTCTGAGTAGATGCCACAGCTTGTAGCTTGTAAGTTTTAAGTCAACAGTGCAAAGGGACACGGAGCTTGGGCGGCGTATGCAGATTTTGCTATATTACATCGCCCAGCGGTTCTCTCCCTTCCCACTCGCAGCTAGGGGAGACGCCAAAGCTGTTAAGTATCAAGTGTGTCCAATGGGAATCCCATAAGCTGTAGGATTGGCCTGGATTCAAGGAGGTGGCTGAGGAGGGAGGGAGAGGGAGAGAGAGGTTTTTCTTATCATCTATCCTCCTCTTCCTCCTCCTCCTCCTCCTCGGCTTCCTCCCTGTTTTCCTCCTTCTTTCTCCATCTCCCCCCACTCTTCTTCCTCCTCTTCATCTTCCCTTCCTCCTCCTCTACTTGGTGGCCCACAGATGCCCTTCCTCTTTGCAGTATCTTTTCAACGCTGCATGATGTCTCTCTTTTTTAGGACAGGGACGAGGAAACCTGCGGCCTTGTGGAGAAGAGCCATAGCCCAATAACAGAGAGTCTCCCTTGCAAGCAGAAAGTCCCAGGTTCAGAATGACATCAGGTGACCCATTTGCTTTCAACCGGGCAGCTTGATATCAAACCACCCAGGCATAAGCACAGGGCTTTGGCCGCCCCTCTCCCTGCCAATCAGATGCTTGCTGGCCTTTACAAATCCCTGTGACTTCCTGAGCACCAGAGATTATGTCAGGGCTCGCAAAGGCACCGTGGCCAGGGTGGAGAGGGGGGTGTCACCAGCACCACTCATTGGCACCTCACATTTGGCGTTGAATGGCATCTTTACCTTCCCTACACTTTTTTAAAAAAATCAGTTTTAATTGCGAATTTATAAAAGAAATAAAGGAAAAGGAAAACCCTGCCGGGTCATAGTAACAGTAACAGTGAGTACATTTAATATAATTTCAATTGGGGGGGGGTTGACGAGAAATTTTCTGCACAGGTACCACCTGACCTTGCTACACCACTGAGCCTAGCATGCGCCACCGAAATGTTCCAATAAGTATCCAAGCAAGATAGGCTTCTCTATATTTATTTATTTCATTTATATCTCACCTTTGCACTCCAAGTAGCTCAAGGTGGTATATATAGTTCTCCTCCTACCCATTCTTTCATCACAACAACCCTGTGAGGTAGGTTAGACTGAGAGGCAGGAGCCTCTGGGGCTTGCTGATCAGAAGGTTGGCGGCTCGAATCCCCGTGATGGGTTGAGCTCCCGTTGCTCTGTCCCAGCTCCTGCCAACCTAGCAGTTCAAAAGCAGACCAGTCCAAGTAGACAAATGGGCACCGCGGTGGCGGGAAGGTAAACGGCATTTCCATGTGCACTGGTTTCCATCATGGTGTTCTGTTTCACCAGAAGCAGATTAGTCATGCTGGCCACATGACCTGAAAAGCTGTCTTTGGACAAACGCCAGCTCCCTCGGCCTGAAAGCGAGATAAGCGCCACAAACCCATAGTTGCCTTTGACTGGACTTAACCATCCAGGGTTCCTTTAGCTTTACCCAGTCCAACACTCTAACCACTACACAAGACTTGCATGCATATATATGGCCTGTAATGTCATTTCAGGGATGCCACACCCATCCGCCCTACACCTGATGTCGTAGCTAATGCTACCTTTGAGTATATATACACAGAAATGTAGTGGGGAGGCACAGTGGGCCTGATTATCCCTGCAGGCTGAAGTTTCTCCACCTCTAGCTCAGCAGCATCCCCCCTGACTGGCAGCTTCTTCCCAAGGAGTCATGTGCCCCTGTGCCTGCTACATGAGATTTCCCCCTAGTGACGGTGCAGGAAATGGAACCCAGGGCCTTTAGCCAGCAAAGCACGCGCTCTTCCGCAACCTCTCCCCTTGAGACATTCCCAGTGAACGCACCTTCCGTGTGTGCCTTTGTTCCCCCCCCCAAAATCCCAACAGTTGTGTGCTCTTGTGTGTTTCATTTGCATGCGCCCCCAGTCAGGCATCTGACGACTGGCACAAAAAGGAGCAAGCAGGCATGGGTCGGGGGAGAAGTGGAGATGAGCAAGTGTCATGCAACAGCCCCTATCAAACAAGTAGCTGGGAGCGACGGGGAGCTTCTCCCTTCCCTCCCCCTACCTCCAATTGGTGCTTGCATGTTTGTGCTTGTGGCCAGAAGGCATCTACCACCATCCCCTCCACCACCACCACCTCCTCCTCCTCCTCCTCGTCCCTGCCAGTGCTGTCGAGGACAATAATGAAAGCTGTTCCACCAGCTACCAAGCCAGCCATCCCATCAGTGCCATCAGAGCATCTCTGGAGGTGGGAGGAAGGAGCGCCCCCCCCCCCGGGCTCATCAAGCTTTCTGCAGCCCTGGCCAGCTCTGTACACACCGAGATGCCAGCTCCACCCCTTGGCTCTTTGGCAGCTCTTCCACCCTTCCCTCCTGCAAAAACAACAACGAAAAAGAAACCCACATTTTTTCCCTTCCCTTCCCCTTTGCCTTCTGCCTGAAATCAGCATACACAGACACACACAGTGCCATAGGAATGCCATGCTAGCAGGGCCACATCGGAGCATCTATCTTTTGAGCCATTCTGATAGGAAATGCCCAGCAGGCCAAATCTTCCCCGGCAAAGCAAGGGGGAGGTCGGGAGGCATATGGTCGCTGTCCTCTGCATTCCGAGTGACAGGGGCAGCAAATGAAAAGGCTGTTGGGTCACTCAGGGAGCTGGGTGATCAGAGGCAAGCCCCCCTGGCAGAGCATCTTCTCTGACCCGGCCGCACATCTCTGGGGCAGTCGCCATAGCAGGCTGCCTGCCTGGCAGGGGCTCCCAATTTCCTTGTCTTAAAATGGAATGTGGGCTCTCTTCTTTTCTTTTCTTTTTTGTTAACTAGATTAGCACCTCGGTGCCCTATAGAATTCTAAAAAAGCAGCAGACTGCCTCCACTTCCTCTCTGATGGTTCGTGTCGCAAATTTGTTGGATGGTGCTGGGTGGAAGGATTTGACGTGTTTTTCTTTCTTTAAATTATTTTTTATTACCAGTAGATTTTCAAAGATAAAGAAAGAAAAGAGAGAGAAAAGAAAAAAAGGAGACAAACTTACATCAAAAGATCATACAAATTCCACATATTGAGATTACCCTGAAACTCCTGACTCCCCCCCCCATCCCATCCATGGGTCTACTTAATTCTGTTTTCAACTGCATATCAATACTTCTCCAATTTTTTCATCTTCCTAAGCTATCCATACTTTCTATTTCATTACAAGTGTATTTAGAATCCTGCTAATGTTTTGACCTGTTTACAATAATTTTGTACATACTTTATAAACATTTCCCATTCTTTTTTAAACTTCTTGTCTTCCTGGTCCCTGAGCTTCCCAGTTAATTTTGCCATTTTGGCATAGTCCATCAACTTGATTTGTCATTCTTCTTTGGTTGCGGTTCTCTCTTCCATCCATCTCTGGGCCAGCAGCATCCGAGCAGCCGTAGTAGCATACATGAACAGTTTCTTCTGACCTTTTGGGATCTCGGTACCCATAATTCATAATAAAAAATCTTTGGGTTTTTTAAACAAAGGTTAAACTTTTTTTTTCATTTCATTATATATCATTTCCCAGAATTTTTTTGATTACATTACAATTCCACCACGTATGATAAAAGGTACCGGGTTCGACATGTTTTTAGATATTCAGGGTTCTTTTTTCCTTTTTCCTTATTCTATTTTTTTTTTTAATTAAAATGCAAAACCAAGCATAGAGCAAAGCCATAAAAAAACAGGTTTGGAATATCTATGCACAGACATCAGGGACGTGGGTGGCGGTGTGGTCTAAATCACTGACCCTCTTGGGCTTGCCGATCAGAAGGTGGGTGGTTCGAATCCCCGTGATGGGGTGAGCTCCCCTTGCTCGGTCCCAGCTCCTGCCAACCTAGCAGTTCGAAAGCACGCCAAAAAGTGCAAGTAGATAAATAGGTACTGCTCCGGTGGGAAGGTAAACGGCATTTCCATGCGCTGCTCTGTTTCAGTGTTCCGTTGAGCCAGAAGCAGCTTAGTCATGCTGGCCACATGACCCTGAAAAACTGTCTGTGGACAAACGCTAGCTCCCTCAGCCTGTAAAGCGAGATGAGCACCGCAACTCCAGAATCATCTGCGACTGGACTTAATGGTCAGGGGTCTGTTTACCTTTACCTTTATGCACAGACATCAGAAATACATTCCAGATTTGGGTAGAATAGAAATTATGTCTATTAAAAAATAAAAATAACGCAATTGACATGGAAGATCCTTTATTTTTCAGGGACATTTCCAACAAACCTTAGTTGGTGAGGCTGTGTGTGTGTGTACTCCTGTTTGATTCTATTACCCACAGCCATTTATAAGCTAGGGAGGGATGGGGAGGAGCAGGGGATATCGGCTATGTTCTGCATTATTAACATAAACAATAAAATCATACCAAACAGAAGGAAAGTTGTCTTTACTTTTTTGACCTTTATTGAATTCAGTGAGGCTCTCCCCAGCTCAACCTGGTTGGGGATTTATTCAATGCACTGTCAACAAGTGCCTCTTCTGCAGCTGTATTGCTGGGAAACAGGCCTCAAATTAAGGTAGGGGTGGAGGGAAGGCTTGATTCATTTAACATTTAAAGGCAGATCTACCTAACTGACAATTTCCAAAACATTCCAAGAAGTGAAACACAGCCACCTTTTGAAATTTGCAGCTCTCTGAATCTTGCAATGCACTTCTCCAAATGACGAGGATGAAAAACGCATATTCAGGGGCATAATACACAAACCAATGCAAATGTTAGTGGGAGTAACATACAAAATTGCATTATTTTAAGGGGGGGGTGTATCTGAGAACAAGTTATGTACAAACGTTTGTGTATATTTGCATGAAAATGCCAATTCATTTTCATGCAGACTTTTTTTAATGATTTCTGTAAGGAAATTTGAGGGTTGGCTAAACAGTAGACTTCACCTGCTGCAATCACACAGAAGGAGATGGTTGTAGAAAATAACAGAGTCGTTTATGGTAGGAAATATGCAGTGCTGTTTTCCTGGGAAAAGAGGTGCCAGAGCTCACCACGAACTTCTCCCTTGTTCTCTTAGAATGGCAACGGCGCCCATCTGTGAGGTGCTGAGCTCCGGCGAGCTCCGGCTGGAACAAAGCACTGGAAATCTGTAAGCTGGATAGAAAAGTTTCTAGCTGTAGTCTAACCAACGAAGCTAGAGAAGAACTGACCTTAACTCATGCAAAACTCCTCTTCTGCAAGCTGAGTTACACCCAAACTTCCAACAGCTCTCTTGTTTAACTGATAATATGTGAGCCACTCTGGGAGGGGGTTTCTTCTTCTTTTTTTCTTTTTTGGCTAAAGGTCGGGTTCCAAATCATCTGGGTATGTAATAGAATTATCTTCCATGTGTGTCCCCTGGTCACACAACTTGGATTCCTCCTCCCCTTAAAATAAAGGTATGACAACTTTAATATTTGGTGATATAATGGCATCTTCTCCCTTTGTATATGTCAATCTGTTACAGTCTTTGTGCCTGATATATTAATGATGCTAATGAAACAAGTCTGGAGGGGTGTGTGTGTGTCTGCATGCAAAGCCGGCTAGAAGTGAAGAGGGGAGATGAGAGAGGTGGCAATAGGGGAGGGGAGGGAGGGCTAACAGACAGCCACTAATTAGACTCCTTCATCACAAGCAGGGAGATGTGCCAGGCTGACAGTCAGTCAAGCAGATAAGGGGAGATGAGCTAAAATGTAGCCCTGGGTTCCTCAGGGCCAGGGGGCCTGGCAGACAAGAGCGCAGCGAGCAAACAGGAAGCCAAGGAAAGGTCATTTGCAAGGAGCAATGTTCAGGATCCCGGCTTTTGTTGTCGCCCTGCTGGCATTTCTGTTAACCATTCCTCGGCTCTTGAAAAACAAAAGGGAAACAATAGGTCCGGGGAAGAGGAATCCTCTGCCCCTCCAAAGGGATACCATCTTCAAGCACAGGATAGTTAAACTATGGAACTTGCTTGAGATGGCCACCAACTTGGATGGCTTTAAAGAGGACTGGGCAAATTCATGGAGGAGATGGCTATTGATGGATGCTCGCCACAATGGCTGCTGTACTCTGCCTTCACTGTCGGAGGCAGCGATGCTTCTGAGTGCCAGATGCTGGCAACAACAGGAAGGGAGAGGGCTCTTGTGCTCGGAGACTGCTTGGGGGGTTTCCCACAGGCATCTGATTGGCCACTGTGAGAACTGGATTCTGGGCCTGATCCAGCAGGTGCTTATGCCCTTAAGTGCTTGTGAGAGGCACTTGTGGGATGGGCAAGTGAACAAATATTCCATGCACAACCCACATCCTCAAGCGGCGAGAAGATCCAACCTTGCAGTTGCTGTGTGGGTATGATTCCCTTTGGAAGCAGAGAAGAACTGAGGTTCATGGGGCTTCAGGAGGATTTGGGTGTATTTATAATTATACATGTTGAACATAGGGGGATACTGTTGGAGATCTGGATGCAACTCAGCTTGCTGGGGAGAGGTATTGTGTGGGTTAGAGTGAGGGATCTCTGCATTCCCAGAGTATCTCTATCCCTTTAACCTTTCAAATGACTTCTCTATTTCTGAAGCTTAGATGGATATTTTCAGGTTGTGTTCTGTTTTACAACTTCCTGCTCCTCTCCCACCTCTCTTGGATCTCAAGATGGGAGGTCATCATTAACTATCTTCTGAAAGAACAAAGGAGCAACCATGACTGATTTGTTCTTCTCTAAAGGAGGGGGAGGAGGAGGAGGAGGTGGTGGTGGTGGTCCCTGTCCTCAGGCTTAATACAAGACATAATACAAAAGGAAAAAGTAGGGAGGAGGGAAAAGGCAAACTTAGGCGCTAAGTCTTAAAAATTACAGTTTTTATAATGACTTGTTGGGATGGAAACAGTTCAGGTAGCCTGATGGCATGGCTGCTGCTAGGTGATGGTAGAGGAATGGCCAAAGACAGCAGGTCAGCAGCCCTGTTTCCCTTCTTTTCCTCTACTCTGCAGCCTGATGGAATGCCTGCCGCTAAGTGACAGCTGAGGGAGAGCTGAGTGCTCTTGCGCCAAATGTCCTTTCTTGATAGAGACTGCATAGGTAAATATCACTATCTCTATCATCACTAGTATCTTTGTAGCATCAGGAGCTGTTGCGGAACTGCCCCCTTCCTCTCAGACCTATTTGCACATCCATCAACCGACATAAGTAGCATTGTGGAAAAACTAGAAGCGAACCTTTAAGAATGACTGCGGACATATAAAAGGGCTTTGGAATGGTCAGAGGGATTGAGCTTCTGTTGTCAAGTCAACCTGCCTTGGCACCCAAGCCCACATGCCAGTGAAGGTAAGCAGAAGAAAGACATCCACATTGGGATGTGTGTTCCGCCACAGTTCTTCCACATGGGAGTGCGCCAGCTAAGCTGTCAACAAAGCTGCTGCATATACATATAACCGGACATGATGGTGACATCGGGGACAATGCCAAAGAGACAGCATCAGATAAAGTTAGGAGAAAGGGCTGAGGAAACAGGTGGAGCAGGCAGGAGCATCAGCATTCCTTGTTTGTTTAAAGCACTGTTGACTTCAGCCAAAACAGGCTCCTGGAGCATTGTGCAATGGTCAATACTTAGATAGCCTCTGCCCTCAGCCAGTGTGGTGTAGGGGTTAAGAGCGGTAGACTCATAATCTGGGGAACTGGGTTTGCGTCTCCACTCCTCCACATGCAGCTGCTGGGTGACCTTGGGCTAGTCACACTTCTCTGAAGTCTCTCAGCCCCACTCACCTCACAGAGTGTTTGTTGTGGGGGAGGAAGGGAAAGGAGAATGTTAGCTGCTTTGAGACTCCTTCAGGTAGTGATAAAGTGGGATATCAAATCCAAACTCTCCTCCTCCTCCTCCTCCTCCTCCTCCTCCTCCTCCTTCCTCTTCTTCTTCTTCTTCCTAAAAATACATGACGCTAAATGAAAGGAGTGTGTGGGGAAATGATCTAATAAAAACAGCCTGCTAGATCAGGTCAATGGCCCATCTAGTCCAGCATCCTGTTCTCACATTGGCCAATCAGATCTCCCAAAGGGAAGCCCTCAAGCATGGTCCAAGCCCAAGAGCACTTTCCCCACTTGTGATTCCTAGCAACTGGTACTCAGAAGCATTACTACCTCTGATAGTAGTGACAGTTGTGTAAGGTGAAGATAAAGGGACCCCTGACCATCAGGTCCAGTCGTGTCCGACTCTGGGGTTGTGGCGCTCATCTCGCGTTACTGGCCGAGGGAGCCGGCGTACAGCTTCCAGGTCATGTGGCCAGCATGACAAAGCCGCTTCTGGCGAACCAGAGCAGCGCACAGAAATGCCGTTTACCTTCCCGCTGGAGCAGTACCTATTTATCTACTTGCACTTTGACGTGCTTTCAAACTGCTAGGTGGGCAGGAGCTGGGACCGAGCAACAGGAGCTCACCCCATGGCAGGGATTCGAACCGCCGACCTTCTGATCAGCAAGCCCTAGACTCTGTGGTTTAACCCACAGCACCACCAGTTGTGTATGCAGAGCATAGCTCATTTCTCTCGCAATCAGCTGCTTTTACAGGAACACCAAATCTTCCACTTCATCCTTGCCTTTGAGGTTAGGAGGTTTTATCATGGCTAGCAACCACTGATAGCCTTATACTCCATGAATTTGTTCAATCCTCTTTCAAAGATGTCCAGGTTGGTGGCCATTGCTGCCTCCTGTGGATATGAGTCCTATAATTTAACGGTGTGAAGAAATCTTTCCATTTATCCTGAATCTTCCAACACTTAGCTTCATTGGACGTCCATGAGTTCTAGTGTTATCTCAGACAGGGGCGAAGCTAGGCCTTATTTCACCAGGGTTTGGTATGCCCCCTCTATATATTTACACACACACACACACACACACACACACAGGCTGGGTGCTTCAATGCCCCCCCCCCGGAGGCTTATTTTGAACTTATCCATTTCAGGACAAGTGAATAACAAGCTTACCCGTCCAGTGGGTGAATATAGTTTGAATATGGTATACACTGCAGTGGTGTTGTTTAATTGGTTTTGGTTTTCTTACTTCTTCAAAATAATCACATACTTTTGTTTTTTTTCTAATTTCTTTTTTAAGTACTTTATTGGCTGCCAATCTTACGTTGTGTTAGTTTGTTTCTTTGAAGTGTATACTCTTGTTTTGACAGCTGTGATATTTTCTTCTTTTTATGTTTCTTATAATTTAATACAAAATCTTCTTTTTAAAAAATAATAATAATAATATGCAGACCAATATGATAACGTGGAGAACTAAATTTAATAGTATAAAACAATGAGAAATGGAGAAATGATTAAATTGGCAGGTTCCGTCCCTCACTACACGTGTGTCAATAAAATACTGCAAAAAGACAGCAACCAACTCTCAGGTGATTGCGTACATGAGTCCACTGACATTCTTTTTCTCTCATGTTCTATTGATGGGCACTTGCATGAATTCCTAGACCCCATGGTTGGCCTGAGATTCCTTCTTCTATGGCTCACCATTAAGTTCCACCAGTGTGGAATTGAGAGAAACTGAAAACTGACAGATTTGCCCATTCCTAGGGCTAACTGTCTTTGTCCATGGAGTTTTCTTGGCAGGGATACTGGAGTGGCTTGCCAGTTCCTTCTCCAGGTGGATCACATTTAGTCTAAACTCTCCGCTATGACCTGTCCATCTTGGGTGGCCCTGCATGGCATAGCTCATAGCTTCCCTGAGTTATTCAAGCCCCTTCGCCACGACAAGGCAGTGATCCATGAAGGAGGGCACAAGGAGAAGGGGACGACAGAGGATGAGATGGTTGGACAGTGTTCTCGAAGCGACTGGCATGAGTTTGGCCAAACTGCGGGAGGCAGTGGAGGATAGGGGTGCCTGGCGTGCTCTGGTCCATGGGGTCACGAAGAGTCGGACACGACTGAACGACTAAACAACAACAACAACAACAACAACAACAACAGGGCTAACTGTGGGGACTATTTCTGGTCGCTGGTGCTGCTGTGGCCATTCACCCATGTTGGAGGACAGAGTGGTGTGAGTTTCACATGGCCTGCTCTTGGCCCCTTAAATTAGCTTGCTTTCCTCAGCTGGGATGGGGGACATTTATCACTTCACCCCTGTTGACGTAACATTCAACTGCATGTTCAGTGAATGTCCATGCATGGTGGTGGCACCATCTTATCCTCTGCCTCATGCAGCAAAACATCTTGAACCAGCCCTGGAGGAAGTGTTGAGGCCTTAAGGCAGGTATTTAGGCTTTAGGCGGCTGGGGAATCTGTGGTCCTCTAGATGTAGCTGTAGTCCAGTTCCCATCAGCCCCAGCCTCCTTGACCAACTGTCAGGAATGATGGGAATTGGAGTATAGCAGCGTCTAGAGAGTCACAGGATCCACGCTGCTGCCTTAAGCTTAATACATCTCTGCCGCTGCCTTTCCAGAAAGGTAAGCAAATTTGGAAAAGGGATGATGGAGGATGCTTTCAAAAGTCAGGAAGCACTCAAACAGAACACCAGGGGGCCCATAAATGCCTCCCAGACCCAGCAAGCATCCCCTATTTTCCAGGGACAGTCCCAGATTTATAGAAGCCGCCCCAGTTTCTGATTTGATGCCGGAATGCCCCGCTTTTCCTTAGGCTGTTCCTATTTTCACCGGAGAAAAGTTGGAGGGTATGGCCTCCACATTTCCATTACAGCCTTCACAATGACACCAGGCGTTAGCTCAACAATGTGACTGAGCTTAAGACTGATCTACAAACCTAGAGGACTAGAAAGCTTCACCATTTGTTACTGGAAAGGTAAGTGGTTGTTGTTGTTGTTTTGCCCAAAGATCTGCCAGTGTCTCCACCATGCAAAACATTCAGAGGCTGGGGAAGCAAACGGTTTGCCTTGCACAGAAAAAGCCTCCTCTGCTGCTCTTGTTTTGAGTGCACAGGCCACGCTCCAAGCCCATCATGTTCAGGTGTGAGCCAAAGGAAAACTCTGAGCTACATCAAACAACTCAGGAAATAGAAAAGTTCAGGTCAGTTTAATAGCAAAGGAGAAGTCAAACCGGCTCTGCCATTAGCAGGTAAAAGCCATTAGCTCTAAATGGGAGCAGCCTTCCTCGCATCAGTGGGGGAAAGGAGAGAAGTGGGAGTAGATTAATGGAGAAAGGAGAACAATGTAGAAAGGAGATGGGGGAGGAGAGCAGGAAGGGAAAAGACTCCCCTACGAGGACAGGTTGCAGCATTTGGGGCCTTTTAGTTTAAAGGAAAGGCAAGTTAAGAGGCAACGGGGGAGAACTGTACCAAATTATACATGACATGCATACCCTCCAATATTTCTCCAATGAAAATAGGGACGTCCCGTTCTGTAATGATAATTTTACTATTTATACCTCACACATCTTACTGGGGTGCCCCAGCCACTCTGAGCAACATCTAACACCTATAAAAACATAATAAAACATAAAACATTTTTTTCAAAACCCTTCCCTATACTGGATTGCCTTCAGGGGGTCGGATAACTCCATAGCCTCCAACATTTCTCCAATGAAAATAGGGACATCCTAAGGGAAAAACGGGACACTCTGGAATCAAATCAGAAACCGGGACGGCTTCTCTAAATCAGGGACTGTCCCTGGTAAATACGGACACTCGGTGAGTCTGGACATGGTGAAAGGTTTACCGCATTTTTCGCTCCATAAGACGCACTTTTTCATCCTAAAAAGTAAGGGGAAATATCTGTGCGTCAGTGTGGTGTAGTGGTTAAGAGCGGTAGACTCGTTATCTGGGGAACCAGGTTCGCGTCTCCACTCCTCCACATGCAGCTGCTGGGTGACCTTGGGCTAGTCACACTTCTCTGAAGTCTCTCAGCCCCACTCACCTCACAGAGTGTTTGTTGTGGGGGAGGAAGGGAAAGGAGAATGTTAGCCGCTTTGAGACTCCTTCGGGTAGTGAAAAGCGGGATATCAAATCCAAACTCTTCTTCTTATGGAGCGAAATGGTGGTCCCTGGAGCTGAATTGCCCAGGGGCCAAAAGAGGATCATGCTTTTTATTTTACAAAGAGAAAAGGGGGTGTTGAAAGGACCCCACTCAGCAGCTGATCAGCAAGAGATCGGGAGAGAGATAAGAGTCCTGGCTCCCTTTCAGCCCCCCCCTTGCCCAGGCCTCCATTGTTGAATGTGCTGCAGAGGGAGGTTGTTTGTTTCCCCAGCGACATGTGACTGGCTGATTAGATTATCTGTCTGGAAACTGTAGAAAAGGCTCCCTTTCCTTTAGAAGCTGCAGAAATGTGAGTTGAACCCCATAAAAACGGGGCTTTTCCTCTTTGCTTTTCCCCCTTTGCAAAAGGAGCTTTGCTTTTCCCCCTTTGCAAAAAAAGCTGCAAAACTTTTAGCTGATCCTCAAAAAAACAGGGCTTTTAGAGGAGGAAAACCAGAAAAATATTTTTTTTCTTGTTTCCTCCTCTAAAAATGAGGTGCGCCCTATGGTCCGGTGCGCCTTATGGAGCGAAAAATATGGTATCTCCCTCTCTTATAACACTAGAACTCGTGGGCTCATCCAAGGAAGCTGAATGTTGGTGGATTGAGAATGGATAAAAGAATGGGCTTCTTCGTGAAGCACATAGTTAAACTCTCTCCCACAGAAGGCAGTGATGGCCAACAACTTAGGTGGCTTTAAAAGAGGATCGGGAAAATTCACGGAGGAGACGATGAGCCATGGTTGCTACCCATGATGGCTGTGCTCTTCCCTCATGGTCAGAGGCAGCAATGCTCCTGATTACTAGTTGCTGAGCTCTTGCACTCAGGTCCTGCTTGCTGGTTTCCCACAGGCATCTGGTTGGCTCCTGTGAGAGTAGGATGCTCGAGGAGATGGGCCACTGACTTGATCCAACAAGCTCTCCTTAGGCTCTTATTTTAATAAAGGGAGACTGGTGGGACAGAGGATGGAATGACACTGCATGGAGCATTATTATAATTTCCTCCAGGCAGGCAATGAGTCAGCCATGCCCTCATCTAGGATACTCCATTCCTATACAAAGGATGAAAGTTCAGTCTAAGTATGATTTACTTAGGACCCAAAGGAAGGAGAGGTGGAGGGGCCTTGAACCTGTCCACCCATAACCAGCACCTAGATAACAAGAGTTGGCCAGCCACCTGGTCACAGTCTATGGGGCAGCGCATGGCATTTCACTCCAAATTCTAGCCACTCTTTCAAAAGGTGTGCCTATGTGTATAAATTAGCATACGCAAATGTGCATCCTCCCTTTTCTTTCAGTGGGGCGATGCATTTACTCTTTGTGGGTGGATGATGATGCATAAATGCTCATCCTAGTCGCGAAGAGTGAGCATATATATGCACATGGTATGCAAATCTCCTTGAGCCTTTTCATTGGCAAGGCCTAAGCAATCCCACCATCACCTACACTTAAGGCCTCCTGACCCCTCAGCTGGGGCGTCCTGAGCCATCCAGGTGATAGCCACCTCTTCTTAAATTCCCACAGTGTGTAAAATTTTAAATTGCAGAATGCACAAAAAGTATACATTTCCTACAAAAGAGTAACAAAGCTTTTGATTCCTGAGTACGCTGAAGCTACCCAATGCTGGGGAAATTCTGGGGAAAACAGCAGTATTTTCTTCTTATTATTAATTTTGCGACCACGGGTTTTTATGGGCATTTCCTTTCTACACATCATGCTCCGGAAATGAGGTGGCAAGGATCGAGGTTGGCACACCGAGACTCTACCAAGTACCTCTCCGTTCTGCATTTGTGGCATGCCACCATTGCCCTTCACAAGTCTCCACACCCTCCTGCCCAAAGGCCTTTGTGACCATGAACAGGTCTCTCTCTTTGCTCAGGATAGAACACTCTCAAAAAGCGCCCCTCCCTTCTTTCTGTCCGGGCGTCGAGGTCACGCCACGGCTGCTTCTGCTCCCTCGCTGCCTCATTTGAATACCCAGATGGCCCCCACCAGAGATGAGCATTTTCCTCCAGTGGATTATCTGAATATTTGCCCACAGACTCCTCGCTAATGAGCACAGACAAGTGCTGGTAGGTGGCAGGAGATGTTAAGCCCGGAGTCAATCAAAAGGATGGCGCAGGGAGCCCTGGGCACCCCCGCCAGGCCCATCTGACTTAATTTCTAAACTGGTGGCTTCCAAATGGCCCCTTCTCCAACGCGGATCTCCCCCTCCCCTCTCCCCCACCCCACCCACACATCTCTCTCCCTCCCCCTCCCCCCATGCCACCACCCAATTACTCTCCATCTCTCCAGTCTGACCCACTTGGGGGCATGAAAAACTGGTACGGAGGAAGCTGCCAACTGCTTTAGACTTTGGAGTTGGTGGCGCTCACTCCTGTCAGCTCTGAGCTTCTGCTGGGTGCAACGGGGGGGGGGAGGCGAGGGAGAGAGGCGGTGGCTGTGCTTTCCCCAGCTAACTACCAGGTTGCTCATTTTCCCGTCGCCGGCAAAGCACCGGCAAGGTCGCAGCCAACAAAAGGGCGGTCGGCAGGCGCTGCTGGCAAGGGGGGGGGGGGAGGGTGTCGGTGCCTAGAAAAGCACATCTCAGGGAGGCTTTCAAACACCTCCCAGCGGGCAGGCGGGTGCGCGAGGCCTCTGAAGTCTGAGGTGTGCTGACAGCGAGGTGCTGAAGTTGCACTTTTAAGAGCTGTCAGTCATCATTAGCACAGATCCCTGGAGTGGCAGGAGCCGGGCCCCCTAGAGCGTCGTCTGGAAGGGGAGGGAGGGTGTCAGGGAGAGGCAGGTGCAGGGAAGAGTGGGGAGCCTGTCATCTCTTGGCAATTTCCCACTCGCTCGTTTTGTCGGGGGGGGGTGGTTTAAAGTGGCACTTCCAAAGAGGTAAACATCACGAGGAGAGAAGGTTGAGTTGGAAAAGTCTGGTTGGATGGCGGGCTGAGGGCTGAGAATGGCGGTCAGCACGCAAGGTGCCGGAAAGTAATTTGGGATGGGCCACGTGCGGCAGTCACAAGGAGCACGTGCAGAGTGCCTCTCGCATGTCATCAGCAAATACAGTTGCTAGTTTTGTTTCCGTGGCCCGGCTCCTGTGCTGCCAACGGCCTGAAATTTCACATTGGAGGCTTCCCCTGAAATCGTATCAAAGTGCATTTTTAAAAATGCATGTTTTGAGACCAAGTAACTTAAATTCTAACCCAGTCCTTGGAGCAGACCGACAACATAGTCCAGTTGTCGCTTACACAGCAGCAAACAATGGATCATAGGAAGATGCCTTCTACAAAGGCAGACTATTGGTCTATCTAGCTCTGTGTGGTCTACACTGATGGGCAGCAGCTTGCCAGGGTTCTGCAACAAAGGCAACAGCCTTTGTTCCCTACCTGGAATAAGGGAGGGAGGGGAAATCTAGTCTAGTTGACATTTTAATGTGAACTCACCTAATTCACAATATGTAAGCTGAAACACAGCTATTCCTCAGAAATCGGCACCTCTCTGAATTTTGTGATGCTGTTCTCCAACTAAATAAAAGTGTGCAAGAATCATAGCTGTCAACTTTTCCCTTTTTTAAAGGGAAATTCCCTTATTCCAAATAGGATTCCTCATGAGAAAAGGGGAAAAGTTGACAGCTCTGGCAAAAATGCATCTGCCAGGGGGAAATTGCCTTTAAAATGCTTATGTTAGTGTATTAGGGGACATTGCCTACAGAAAATGTGAATTGGTGAAATGATACACTTAAGTGCTGGAAATTTTTCAATTGGACCTTTATTTTTAAAAGGGTTTTTAAAAAAATCAAACAGGAACCTGAAGAACTGAAGATTCCAACTATAGAGTTGGAAGAGACCTCAAGGGCCATCTAGTCCAACCCCCTGCAATGCAGGAATCTCAGCTCAAGCATCCTTGGCAGATAGCCATCCAACGTCTGTTTAGAAACTTCCAATGAAGGAGAGTTCACCATCTTCCAAGGAAGTCCTTTCCTTCGTCGAACAGCTCTTTCTGTCAGAGTTCTTCATAACATTTGATTGGTAATCAGCTTTCTCATAATCTGAATCCAATGGTTCGGGTCCCACCCTCTGAAGCAGCAGAAAACAAACTTTCTCCATCTTCCATGGACCAGCCTCTCTGTCTTCATTGGACTGCATGCCCTATCAGCCACAGCTGGCAGGGTCAGTAACAAGGGTTGAAAAGAGTTGGAGTTCAGGGCCAATCTCTGGAGTGGATTCTTCAGAAATATGTAATGTGGGCAGTGATACTCAACATGTGTTTGGGCTTTTTAAAAAAAGAATTATAGCCCCTTTCCCAGCAGAACTGTCGGTGGGGATGGGTGATCATGTCTATGTTCTCCAACATTTCTCAGCAGTACATAGAAGCTGCTGACCTGATCTGTCTGCAGGAATGGAAAGTTTCTGCAACTTAGGAGGAAATGGCCCCCAACTCGCTACATTTCTATGCCTTAAGAGCCTTAAAAAAAAGCCATATCAGGCTCTGAAATCTTAAATATTTATATGGAATTATGCACCCTACTTATTCTATATTCCAGACCCTGCTTAGCAGAGACACTGCAATTGTAATGGATTTAATAAAAGCTATCATATTTCATAATTCAGCAGGAAAGCTTATGCATTGGGCTGCATTGCCCCCAGATGCTGCTAAGAATAGCTAAGTTTCTTCATGCGGGAGGATTGTTTCAGGAGTGGAAAAGAAAAGAAAAAAAAAGTATGCTGGACTTCCTTCAAGCTGCCTTTTCTGAAATCCCTTCCCCTTCCCCCAACCTCCACCCCAACCCCCATTTTGCCCCAACGCAGGCTGAAGGGCTCAGGCCAAAATGATCAAGGGGTGGAGTGGCTTCTCCATGGGAAAAGGTTGTGCTGAGAGTTGCTAGGACAGCCCTGATCCACTTGGTGGACAGAACTGAGCCAGAAGGCAGCTTCTTTTGCTCCTAACTTGTTTCTTAAAGAGCAAAGACATCACCTTGCTGACAAAGGTCCATATAGTTAAAGCTATGGTTTCCCCAGTAGTAATGTACGGAAGTGAGAGCTGGACCATAAAGAAGGCTGATCGCCGAAGAATTGATGCTTTTGAATTATGGTGCTGGAGGAGACTCTTGAGAGTCCCATGGACTGCAAGAAGATCAAACCTATCCATTCTTAAGGAAATCAGCCCTGAGTGCTCACTGGAAGGACAGATCCTGAAGCTGAGGCTCCAGTACTTTGGCCACCTCATGAGAAGAGAAGACTCCCTAGAAAAGACCCTGATGTTGGGAAAGATGGAGGGCACAAGGAGAAGGGGACGACAGAGGATGAGATGGTTGGACAGTGTTCTTGAAGCTACTAACATGAGTTTGGCCAAACTGCGAGAGGCAGTGAAGGATAGGCGTGCCTGGCGTGCTCTGGTCCATGGGGTCACGAAGAGTCGGACACGACTGAACGACTGAACAACAACAACAACTGTTCCACCCCAACTTCTCCCCAATGAATTTTGCATCCGGAACAGTATGGCGTGACTTTAGAAAGAGCTTGCAAAGAATAGATTGGCACTCTTGAAAAAGCCCCCTTTCCTATAGCACAAAGCCCCCTATCATTACAAGGTCGGGAGAACCGAGAGCTCCAGTATTCTTCCCCGTGCATTATTTAGCCCAATCTGGTTTAATGGGTCTTCACTGCTGATTGCGATGGCTGATTTCGTGCCGGGAACGTTATTCAATTGGACGTGGCTTTGAAGCAGAAGAATAATTATTTCCCGTCCTCAGTGAAAAGAGCATTTAATTCACGCTCGCCAATCTCAGGGAAAGATAACCCGGGTCCCTCTTAGTTCATTAACTCTCCGGGGTTGTCATCAAAGGTTTTGCACTCAGCTGTGCAAAGCAGCCATTGCTCTGTTAGGGACTCGCAGAAAGCCAGGGGAGAGGAAACGACGTCTGGTGCAATATATATCCACAGCATTCCTTCAACCACAGCAATATCTCTTCCCTCTCTCCCCCTTCCTAGGATCCAGATTATCCCAGTGGCATGCTGGAAGTATCACAGAGCCTGGACTTCTACGGACCAACCTGGTGTCTAGTTTTCAACAGGGCACATGTGACATAATGTGCATTCAGACATTACATTCAACAAGTGCATCATCTGTGCACACAAATCAGTTTTATTTATTTATTAGATATCATAGAATCATCGTTTTGCAGAGTTGCAAGGGACCTCAAGGAATCACAGGAATTTCACATTCATCCTTTACCCTATAGTCCTGGGGGTTGTTATTTTATATTATTTATATATTTATTGCATTTATATCCCACTTTTTTCTCCGAAGAGTTCAAAGTGGCATACTCACCAGTGAACAGGTAAGTGTCCTCCATGTATTTATAATAAGACATGAAGGAAAACCTGGTTGCAGTTTGTTCTGATTCTCTCCCCGTTTTGGTAAATTTATTTATTTATTTGGTTTTTCAATTTAAAGTTTTACATCCACATATCCAACATACATAGTAAAAAACAAGATTCTGAAGAATCTCCTGGACTCCCTTCCTCCCCTTCGTAGGTCCTATTGTTAGTCATTTCCTCCTGCCTCTTTTCTAATAATCCAAATCTTTCACATTTCCATTATATCAAAAGAACAACATTAAACTACAAGTGTTATTCCAATCCTACCAACAATTTTAACTGTTTGCAATGATTTTTAAAAGATAAATCATAAATTTCCCCATTCCTTATTACAATTTTGGTCTTCCTGATTTTTGATTCTTCGGGTCATTTTTGCCATTTCGACATAATCCATCAACTTAATCTGCCACTCTTCTCCTGTCAGGATTTTATCTTCTTTCCATCTCTGTTCTGATTCAGCTGGAGAAACAGCAAGACAAAAAGGAACAAAAAGCCCACTCAGACATGGACCTAGAAATCTCAGTCCTGGTTCTAGAAAATGCAGCCGCAGAAGAAGTGTGGATAAGCCCTCAATATTGCCTACACAGGATGGCAGTGGCTCTCTGCTTTCCAGTCTGGTTTCCAGTCTGGTTCTCTCCCAGTCTTAGCTGAAGACACCAGGGACTGAGCCTGGGACCTTCATGTAAAGAGGATGCTCTGCTTTTGACCCACTTGGATTCATGCGAGGCAACATCATCTTCTTCAAATTAAAGGGTCAACAAGAATATAGTCCTGACATCCGGAATGGGAACAGTGTGGCTGAGCATGAATTTTGCAAACCCTTTTCATTAGTATATAAAATGAACGGGCAACAGATAGCATGAAATGTGTCTGTTTGGTTTTTTCAGCACCATTACATCATGGGTTATTTTCTCAGCTATAGCCAACCTCCATACATATTTACATTGCAAGTCTGTGGGGCCAAAGCTACATTGAACATATCATCATCATCATCATCATCATCATCCAAATCAAGTGATGATGGTGATATTCTGCTCATGTGCATCTATTTATTTCACCTTTATATTTTTTGTGGAAGCCACATGTACACCATCATGTCATATTTCAATGATTGGTAGCACTGGAAGTGTTACAGGTTCTACTTAATACTCATTCTGTGTCCAGGGCAGCTGTCTACCAGCTCCATCTGGTACGCAGGCTGAGACCCTACCTGCCCGTGGACTGTCCTGCCAGAGTGGTGCATGCTCTAGTTATCTCCTGTTAGGACTACTGCAATCTGCTCCACGTGGGGCTACCTCTGAAGGTGACCCCGAAACGACAATTAATCCAGAATGCGGCAGCTAGACTGGTGACTGGGAGTGGCTGCCGAGACCACATAACACCGGTCCTGATAGACCTACATTGGCTCCCAGTACGTTTCTGAGCACAATTCAAAGTGTTGGTGCTTGGCCTTGGCCCAGTATACCTGAAAGAGCATCTCCACACCCATCGTTCAGCCCAGACACTGAGGTCCAGCTCCGAGGTCCTTCTGGTGGTTCCCTCACTGCGAGAAGTGAAGCTACAGGGAACCAGGCAGAGGGCCTTCTCGGTAGTGGTGCCTGCCCTGTGGAATGCCCTCCCATCAGATGTCAAGGAAACAACTATCTGACTTTTAGAAGACATCTGAAGGCAGCCCTGTTTAGGGAAGTTTTTAATGTTTGATGTTTTATTGTATTTTTAATATTCTGTTGGAAGCTGCCCTGAGTGGCTTGGGAAACTATTTTTTAGTTCCTGCTAAAAATAGGGTTTTTTTGTTTTTAATATATTTTTATTAGTTTTTACATATATTTTCCAAACAGAACATATCATCTCATCTCATCTTATACAACATTTTGGCTATTTTAGCCAGAGACTTCCAACAACCACGTCTAATGATTTTCAAACCTCATCTCTTAATCTTACATTTGTTATCCTAACTATTATTTTTAATAATCAATAACTTAAAATCCATTCTCATAAATCTTTTCTGAAATATTTCATATAGTTGTACTTACAAAACTTACTGTAGTCCTACAAGCGTAGTCAGTTGGTTACAATTGTTTTCAGATAACTTGTATATTTACTCCAATCTTTCAAGAATTTCTGGCCCTGCTGGTTTCGAATTCTCCCTGTCATGCTAAATATAGTTTTATTCAGACATGGGTGGCGCTGTGGGTTAAACCACAGAGCCTAGGGCTTGTCAATCAGAAGGTCGGCGGTTCAAATCCCTGCGACGGGGTGAGCTCCCGTTGCTCGGTCCCTGCTCCTGCCCACCTAGCAGTTCGAAAGCACGTCAAAGTGCAAGTAGATAAATAGGTACTGCTCCGGGAAGGTAAATGGTGTTTCCGTGTGCTGCTCTGGTTCGCCAGAAGCGGCTTAGTCATGCTGGCCACATGACCCGGAAGCTGTACGCCGGCTCCCTCGGCCAGTAAAGTGAGATGAGCACCGCAACCCCAGAGTCGTCCGCCACTGGACCTAACGGTCAGGGGTCCCTTTACCTTTACCCAGATGTTTAGAAAGCTGATGCAAGTTTGTATTAGTTTTTAATCTAACATCACTTAAACTTTTTGAAAGTCACAAATGATCATTGATAACTTTTCTTATTGATAATTTTATTGTTTAATCTTTTTTGTGAGCCACTTTGAAGGTTTTTTTTTTAACAGGCAAATGGTGTATACGTTTTATGAAATAAATACATATATTTTGGGTCTAAGTCGCCTTCCCCAATAGGATGTGAAGATGGCAAAGAAATCCTCACAGGCTGTTTATTGCCTCTTTGCAAACAGGGTCAGAATATGTGTTATTCAGAAAAGCAGTCCATCAGCAGAAAAAATATGGTAAGCTTTGCTTGGTGTTTCCTTTTTCTGGCAAGAGTTCGTCAAGACTTTTTTCTTCTTTTCTTAGGGGGGGAGAGGAGAGAAAATTACTTCCTAAAATGTTCAAAAGCTTTTCCTCAGTTTGTTATTAAAGCAATTATCTAGCATAACACAGTGCAAAAAGCGCAAAGTAATCTAATGGGAAACAAATGTGCTAAGGAACTCAGTAAACTTCAGGCTCTTTATTGAAAAACGAGGGGAAAGTGACCTAAGGGTGGGGGGGGGGAGAGAGAGAGAGGCAACTGTGGAAAGATTTTCCACCTGGCCTTGGGCAAAAACATCAAACAGACCTCGGAAGGAGGCGATTTATAATCTGGTTGTCTGGTTGTCTTCGAACCTCACTATCTGTCTGTCAGTCTCTCCTCCCTGCTGCCGCAGCGTTTGGGGGCGATTTTATTTAGTGCCGAACTGTCTCAGTCTTCTGTGTAGAATCCATCAAGTCAGGGAGGGGGTGTATGATGACTCTTCACAGCCATCCATAGTGCAGCAAGGGGTAGTTATGTAGACTTAAGAGAGAGGGTGCTTTTCTTTTCTTTTAAAAAGAGGGTTTCTAGTCCAAATGTTTATGAAGAACTATCTGATTGGGCAGCTTCTGTAGTAGGAATCGTTGAAAATAGGGATGTCCTATTCCATAGTAAGTGTGATAGAAATAATAATACGAATATTTTTTTTTATTTACTGTGGGTGGCTTCCAACACATATAAAAACATAATAAGAAATAAACATAAAAAGTTTCCCTATACAGGGCTTCCTTCAGATGACTTCTAAAGGTTGTGTAGTTACTTAACTCCTTGGCTTTGGGATCACATAACTCCATCCTCTCCAACATTTCTCTGATGAAAATAGGGACGTCCAAAGGAAAAGCAGGACATTCTGAGATCAAATCAGAAGTAGTAGTAGCAGTAGTAGTATTTATACCCTGCCCATCTGGCTGGGTTCCCCCAGCCACTCTGGGTGGCTTAAAGGTAAAGGTAAAGGGACCCCTGACCATTAGGTCCAGTCGTGTCCGACTCTGGGGTTGCGGCGCTCATCTCGCTTACTGGCCGAGGGAGCCGGCGTACAGCTTCCAGGTCATGTGGCCAGCATGACAAAGCCGCTTCTGGCGAACCAGAGCAGCGCATGGAAACGCGTTTACCTTCCCGGAGCGGTACCTATTTATCTACTTGCACTTGACGTGCTTTTGAACTGCTAGGTGGGCAGGAGCTGGGACCGAGCAATGGGAGCTCACCCCGTCGGGGATTCAAACTGCTGACCTTCTGATCAGCAAGCCCTAGGCTCTGTGGTTTAACCCACAGCGCCACTCGCGTCCCTGGGTGGCTTACAGCTTATCTAAAAACATAATAAAACATCAAACATTAAAAACTTCCCGATACAGGGCTGCCATCAGATGTCTTCTAAAAGTAGTGTAGCTCTTTATCTCCTTGACATCTGAAGGGAAGGCATTCTACAGGGCGGGCACCACTGCCGAGAAGACCCTGTGCCTAGGACAACTTCTGTAATTCTAGGACTGTCCCTGGAAAATAAGGACACTTGGAGGGTCTGGTGCATTCATGTTCATTATTTGATGACATCAACTCACAGAAGATGCTTCATCCAGATCCTTCTATCTCTAGACCTCTGCCTGCTCAGAGTGCATTTGACCAACAGACACAATCTTAGTCTAACTAGTTCAGCATTGTCTATACTGGGGACATTCCCAGCCCCAGCTGGATGATGCCATAAGGGATTGAACTTTGTGCCTTCTTCAAGTAAGGCAGACACTCTAACCACTGCGCTACAGCCCTTCCCTTAAAGCACACAACTCCCTCCGAGGCTTCTAAGCCATCAAGTGGAGGCTAGGAACATTGGACACTCCCCTGTATTGACACAGATCCTTGGTCCATCAAACTCAGTATTGTCTAGGAGTCCTTTCTCAGGACCAGAAATGAACCTGGAACCATTTGCGTGTAGGTGCACTCTAGCACTGAGCTATGGAGAACACACAGGTTGAGATACATCGAGGTGCTCCAATCCACTTGGCATGGTCAAGCTTTGCATTTGTGATTGGGTTCATTTTAAGAAATGAACACAGACTATTTGTCACTTGAGAGAAGTGTTGAAGCCGCAAACAGATAGAGGGAAGTCAACTAATATAGCAGGGATTCAAATTAGTTTTCTGGAACAGAAAGAAAACGACAAGAAAGAAAGAAAACGACAAGAAAGAAAGAAAGAAAGAAAGAAAGAAAAGGAGGATTACCAATGTATTTCTTTCTGAGAACCTGGAGTATAGAACTTTCAAATTACTGTTTGTAATTGTTAATGACTAATTCTTTTTATTATACTTTGGCCACTTCATGAGAAGAGAAGACTCCCTGGAAAAGACCCTGATGCTGGGAAAGATGAGGGCACAAGGAGAAGGGGACGACAGAGGACGAGATGGTTGGACAGTGTTCTCGAAGCTACCAACATGAGTCTGACCAAACTGCGGGAGGCAGTGGAAGACAGGAGTGCCTGGCGTGCTCTGGTCCATGGGGTCACGAAGAGTCGGACACGACTAAATGACTAAACAACAACAACAAGAAAAAGAAGAACAATTCTTTTTCGTTTTTTTATTTTTTATTTTATTTTTTTCTTTCTCTATTTTCTTTTTATATTTTTACCTTTTGGATTTTTTCCTTTTATATTTGAATATTTGGATATAATGTTTAATTCATGCTTTCTCTGCATTTTTTTTAAAAATGCAATAAAGATAAAAAAAATCAAGAAAGAATTTGTGATTGGGTGGCAGATCTCATCTCATATGACACATAGACTGTGCTGTGCCCTCCTTTCAAATATTTGGCTGTCTCCGTTTTGGAGCTGCAGGAGATTCAGCACCAGAGATTTAACAATTGTTACCTGCAACAAAAGGTTGCAAAGAGGAGTGATCACGTTTCAGGGTGGCTTGTGCCCATGGGGACCAGGAGGGTAGTTGGCAGGGAGGTCCACAGTAGAAGGAGAGGCTGAGTAGCTAGTAGTTTAACCCGCTGCAGAACATTTTATTTTTAAAACGAAGTCAACAAAAGTTGCTGCCCATTTCAACTCAAAACTGACAACTTGTCGTTTTGCAAGTCCATACCCTCCAACATTTCTCCGATGAAAATAGGAATGTCCTATTCAACAACAACAACAACAACAACAACAACAACAACAACAACAACAACAACAACATTTATGGGCAGCTTCCAACATATATAAAAATATAACAAAATATTAAACACTTTAAAATGTCCCCATACAGGGCTGCTTGAGATGACTTGGGGGTCAGATAACTCCATACCCTCCAGCATTTCTCCAATGAAAATAGGGATGTCCTAAGGAAAAGCAGGACATTCTGGGATCAAATCAGAAACTGGGGCGGCTTCTGTAAATCCTGGACTGTCCCTGGAAAATAGAGACGCTTGGAGGGTCTGCAAGTCTCAACACAAGGCAGAAAACTGCAGCCTTACACTGCACATCTCTGACTTCGTTAAAGTGATGTGCAACTGATTCAGTTTTTTTGTTTTCTTTTAGATCGCAGTGCCTTGGTTCCCAAATGGGTGAATTCTTTTCTTCTTCTTCTTCTCTTTTGCATTTAATACTCGCACATTGCCCCAAGCGGTGCAGCTGTGCTGGGGATTAATAGGAGGGGGCACGGGTGATTATTTTACAGTGGACAGAGAATATCCTTCATGAGACCCTTCCTGGAAATACTTTCCCACCGTCCGCCGGGGCTTGCCGCAGCCAAAACACCATTGCTGTCGCGCTGCGCCTTGGTGCATGAAGTCATAGCTAACGGCAGCCCTCTGCGTTCCAAACCTGGAAGAGATGTGAGTCTTGAAGCTGCGTCTCGTGTTTCCCGATAATGCGTATGTGGGCTGGCCACTAACTGCTGCTTTGCACTGTCTCTTCCATGCGAGTGTTTCAGAAGATCACCAGCACAGGAAGGGATGTGATTTGCAAGACACAGGTTTTGAAAAGGTGAGAGTCAAATGCATTTTATGCACTCAAGTTCAAGCTGGGACAAATGCCCCCCCAAGAGCACTTTCCACAGAACCGTTTGTCCGCATGGAATTTGTGGGCAGTAGAGAGAGATTTGGCAACATTCAGTGGGTGGTCAAATCCTGGGAAATTAAGGATGGATGTCCTTACCTTTGCATTGGAGTGATAGGACCTGGGAAACTCGGTTTCCAATCCCAACTCGGTCAGGAAGCTCACTCGGTGACCTTGGAACAGAGTCCCCAGCTCTCAGTCTAACCCACCTCACAGGGTTGTTGTGAGAATAATAGCTACTTATTTAAATGTTATGCAGAGGCCTTCGGTCATATAAAAATAACAGAATGGCGTACGGCAGCATTTCACAAAAGGGATGAAATACTGTTAAAAACAAATGCAGAATACATTCCTGAGACGGATTGTCCTATGTGGACAAGGTGACATTGTGTTGCAGCTGTTTCCTTGGGGGATTCTTGGGGTGAATGGTGGCAGCACTCATTGCCCTGGTCCCTCTGCTATGCCAGTAGCATGAAGCTGAAAGATGGGAGGATTCAGGACAGACAAAAGAAAGTCTTTCTTCATGCAGCACTTAGTTAAACTATGGAACTCACTCTCACAGGAGGCAGGGATGGCCGCTAGCTTAGGTGGCTTTACAAAAGGACTGAACAAATTCATGGAGGAGAAGGCTATCAGTGACTGCTAGCCACGATGGCTACCTCCACTGTCAGAGGTATCAGGTCTCTGAATACCAGCTGCTGCAAATTGCAGGTGAGCAGAGTGCTCTTGGGCTCAGATGCTGCTTGCCAGTTTCCCAGAAGAGGGATCTGGTTGGCCACTGTGAGGGCAGAGTGCTGGACTAGATGGACCATTGGCTTGCTCAAGCTGGTTCATCTTATGACATCATGAAGATTTCACTAAACCTGCAGGCAGTGGAGGGTGTGTCATTGGGACGAATTGGGCACAACCCCAGCAACCTCAGTCAGTCCGCACTGGGCTGACCCTGCCTGCCAGCTTTCTCTTCCTGTCTCTCAGTAATTGTCAGGAATGAGCCGGCTCCTAGTGTAACTTCACAGCCTGCTGCAGGAGGGAGAAAGTTAGATCTGACACAGGCGGAACAGCGGTCAGTGCACAATGTAACTCCTCCGCCCCTTGGAATGCCAGTTGCAGAGGGAACGACTGAGAGCAGGCTGGAACCCAGCCAAAGCTCTCAGGAGTTTCAGACAGGCACAAACAAGAAAGGAGGCAGTTTTTCAGAGCAAGAAAAGGTGGGAGCTAATCCAAACAGTCTGAGGTGTCGACGAATGGGAGCGCTTCTAGATAGGAAGCAAAACAAGAGATACAAGGGGTGAAAGTTCAATATCTTCTGTCGACATAGGAAGGACTCTTCAGAAGGGCCATCTTGAGTAATGATGCCAGAGGCTTTGTCAGAACCGTCCAGAGATATCTGTTTGTTTTCACAATAAATCCTGCTTTTTAATTACCTACACTTACTGTGTTATCAAGCTGGGAACCTGGACTCCTGACAGTAATACTGATTGTAGAATTCAGCAGGGGACAAAGCCAGAATTACATTGATGCTCCCTGCTCCCTGTATTCCTGATGCCAGTATACCAGCATGCCCTCCAACATTTCTCCGATGAAAATAGGGACATCCCATATCCTCCAGCATTTCTCCAATGGAAATAGGGATATCCCATTTCATACCCTTCAACATTTTGCTAATGAAAATAGGGGTGTCCTAAGGAAAAGCGGGGTGTTCCGGGATCAAATCAGAACCTGGGGTGTCTTCTGTAAATCTGGGACTGTCCCTAGAAAGTAGGGACACCTGGAGGATATGTACCAGTTGCTGGAAAACCATAGGAGGGGAGATTGCTTCTACAGTCAAGTCCTGCTTGTGGGCTTCCCATGGGCTTCTGGTTGCTTACTGTGAGACCAGGATGCTGCAATAGATGGACCACTGGCCCGATCCAGTAGGCTCCTCTTCTGTTCTTACATTCTTAATTGGCCTTAGAAGAAATGCTACACTTGATGAAATACTGGCCTGACCTGAGATTGCAACGTCTGTCTTTGTGATGTGAAGGCAAAGTGTTGTTTACCATGCTTGTATGCCTCTTTTCTTCTCCCTGGTGATGGGAGCGAGGCGGGGTATCAACTTTGCAAAAGTAACACCTTGTTCCTGAACATCTTAGTGCATGTACTGGTTCCCATGTCATGCCTGCTCTGTCAAAACAAGTTCTCTTCGCCCCTCGGGGTCAGCCAAGCTTTTTGAGCATCAAGCTGTCGTCTTGGGGTATCGTCAGGAGTTTTTGCCAGATAACAGACGACCAGCTCACATTCCAGAACAATTATGACTGCTGATGATGAATGAGCCAGCTTCAGAGGCAGAAGGAAATTCCTACAGGTGGAGTGACCTTCAGAGAGGAGTCATGTTTGTTTGACTAGTGTTCGCAGCCAGAGGGGATTGGTGGTGAAGAACGTGAGGGAAGTGTCCACAGAGGCCCACTTCTGCAAAAACAGGCCCATGAAACTGGAGGCACACCCTTCAGTTTAGGAAGAGAAAACTAGCTCATCTAAGGAACTATGTGGAAGGCAGGTGTGGGGACCCTTTTTGTTAGCCTGAGGGCCACATTTCCGCATGGGAAACTTTCCAGGGGCCACATGCTGGTGGTGAGCAGAGCAAGAGACAGAAGTAGGCAGGGCCATGGAGCAAAAGTTTGGGATGTAATCTATTGGAACAGTCAAATGCAACATTCCTTATATCCCTAGGGTGGGCAGAAGCAGGGGGGTGTTACTCCAGTCGGTGTAACTTCCTGTTCCACCGGTCTGGAGCATCCTCCTCCTGCATGTGATCTGGGAGATGGGTGTGGCCCTGGCTGACTCCATAAAAGAGCTGAGTCAAGCAGCCATTCTCTCTTGATCTCCTCTCTTGCTTGCTGCTCTCTTGGTGCCATGCTGCTCTCCTGCAGCCGTTTTGTTCTCTTAATATAATTTTGCTCAATCTCTGTATGAGATGAACTCACAGTTTGTTATGTAGCTACAAGCTAAAGTCTGCCTTCAGGGATCATACTGTGAACTGAATGTGAGTAAACTTCTTGTTACTTTTAAGGAAAGACTCTTGTGTCTTTATTCTTTTAAGAGGGATCAAAGGGGGCACCAGGAATAATCCAATCTGCTTAACTAAAGAGATTCAAACGAATCTGCAAACTAGCTTCCTACTGTATTGAGGGGAATCTGCTCTGCTACATGACTCACTAGCGTGAGTGAAGGAAGGATAATATTTAATCAATATATCCTCTCCAACTATCCTTAACATTCCCACAAAAAGTAGGTGGAGCAATGGGTGGGGCTCTGACCTTTGTACAATAAGCTACATTCCAGCTAGCAGAAGTCAGAAGTTTCCACACACTCACACCTCCATCCGACATCCAGGCAAGCAAGAGCCTATCCAGCTCTGTCAGGCCTCCTCTCCCCTCAGATGTCATCTGGGTGCAGCCATTCCACCAGACTGCCTCAGTTGGAGAGGTAGGAAGCGGAAGGCCCATTGCATCAGCTTTGCTGGATGCCAGAGGCGCCAGCTCCTCCAGACGATTGTGGGGGTGTGACGCAACGCTGCACGGCATCCTGACGTCACATGCATGCCATCACGCAACGTCCGCTGAACGTCCTTTGAAATGTGCACTTCTCTGAATTTCACAAGGCAGTTCTCCAGCCTATCAAAGCTTTCAAAAATGCATATATTAAGGGGAAGTGTGCATAAAAATGCATTATATGAATTGGGCCCAGACTGCCTGAAAGATCGCATCTCCCTCCACAAATCTGCCCAGGTGCTGAAATCCTTGGGTGGACACCTTCTCTCAGTCCCATCAACATCAGAAGCATGGTCGCTGGTGGCACAAGAGAGCCTTTTCTGTGGCTGCTTCTAGATTGTAGGATTCCCTCCCAAAAGAGGCTAGACTGGCTCCCCCTTTGTTATCCTTCCTCCAGCTTCTTCCTTCCTGTTCAGACAGGTCTTCAGAAACTAAGGTGCAGATGATGCAGACCACTGGGCCATTGTTCAGGGCAAACTGTGTTCTAATTGCTGGTTCAAAATATGTTTGTGTGTGTGTGTGTGTGTGTGTGTGTATTTTGACTATTGTTTTTTAACTGGTTTGTTGTTGTTACTTTGTATTTCATAATGATGCTTTTAAATGTTGGAAGCTGCTGTGAATCCCAACTTGGGAGAATGATGCAATATAAGCCATTATATGATTTCCATTAGGGTAAACTGCTTGCAAAATGTGTGCATTCGTGATAACCATGTTTAAAAATGGGTTTACTAGGAGAAATTTGTGCAAAAAAAAAAATGCTGATGAATTTTCATGAGCATTTTTTAAAAAAGTAAGTGCAATGGCTGGAGAAATGCCGAGAACTGAATTTAATACAGTCGTACCTTGGAAGTCGAACAGAATCTGTTCCGGAAGTCCATCTGACTTCCAAAACATTCGGAAACCAAAGTGCGGCTTCTGATTGGCTGCAGGAAGCTCAGGCAGCCAATCGGAAGCCGTGGAAGCCCCGTTGGACGTTTGGATTCCAAAATTGGTTCAGAAACTGGAACAGTCATTAATATGCTGAACTTGCAAAACTGACTGGCAGGGTC
>OFHU01000696.1:0-57345 GCA_900245905.1 Lacerta viridis | reverse complement strand
CCCCTGACTAGGAACCTAATTCTCTGATGTCACTTGGTTCACCAACAGCTACATCCTCAATTTGCTATCCCTAGAGTTTACATGAGAGCCCACAGCCACTGGTTCCCCAACCTTTGCTGTAGGATAGAACTGTAGGATCTTGTTTCACATTTAAGGATTCTGAGAGGAGTATTTGACTAAGTTTTACTCAGACTTCACACATGGAAATTAATGGACTTAACGTTGTTGTTCAGTCGTTCAGTCGTGTCCAACGCTTCATGACCCCATGGACCAGAGCACGCCAGGCACGCCTATCTTTCACTGCCTCCCGCAGTTTGGCCAAACTCATGCTAGTCTTAACATAGTTATGCTCAATCGTTTTAATTACTCGTCTACAATGAGTAAAACTTAGTTGAATACCAGCCTGACTGCTTGGCCTCAGAAGAAGTCGAGAATGGGCAGCCTGCAGACTTCCATGGGGACGTTTTCTGTCTCCAAATCACTCCATAGTTTCACAGGAGTAGGCAATGTAAAATGTGCCAAGTCCATATACCTGCCAAGGTACATTCCTGCTAAAATAATAAAAAATTGTTTTGATTTTAGCAAAACAAATCCTTTAAAATGCCCGTTTGCATAGATGGCAAATCATATGCCCTGAATGCATGATAGGATAGTAGAACTGTGCATTCTCGGTGTTTGTATAAATTGAGCCCAGAATATACAATTATACTTTAAAATGATGCAAAAACCACACATGACAACCCAGGCATAGCTGTCAACCGTCCCTGATGTTCCCCACTGCTATATACATAGCTGTCAACCCTCCCTGCTGTTTCCCAATGCTATAATAAGGGAATTTCCCGCAAAAAAGGGAAAAGGTTGACAGCTATGCCTAGCAGTACTTATGCCATAAAAAGGGATACTGTAAGTCAATCTCTTTTTTAAAGTTTATTTTATTTTTATTTATTTCTGAGTCCATTCAAAGCATATGCAAATTGCATACAAACATGCATAAAGGTGATTTGATTATATATTTCAGATATGCAGAAGCAAACCCTAGGGGCAGCAACAGTCTACATACACATACCTGATCCTACATGATATACAGGAAAGTGCAGTCATGTGTCTAGACAAAAGGTCCCCAAAGAATTCTACCAGTTGCCAAAACCAGTTTTAGTAGTGACCAATATAATTTGCTATCATATTCAAGTTGGGAAATTTCACAACTAGGTATTGAAAAGAATGCAACATGAGCAAAGGACAAAGTGTGACAAAATCTGGAGTCATTTGGGATGCAAACAACAACGTGGTTTATTTTAGAAGAGCTTCTACTAACTACAGGCTGCTGCAGCAGTGAGTCACTCCAGATGGGAGGATATCACATTCCCAATTAAATGGCATTTACAGTACTTTCTGTTTTTTAAAGCTTTTCAACAACCTCACTGGTTGTAAACATTATGCTAATATGTCAGCTGATGTGGAGATGCACTTCTCTAAGATATGTATTTAGGTGAAAAACAAAAGCACTGATTTAGCAGGCAACCAAAATTAATATATTCCAGTCCTGATTTCCAGAGAAATCTGTTTCCACGTCTTCAGTTAGCATCTGTATTAATTAGAAAGGATATTATGGTATCTTCAGTTTCCGGCCTCCCAGACTCCTTTTAATATATATATATATTTCATTTGTCTGAAGCATTTATATGCTGCTTTTCAAGGGATACAGCCACCCAAAACAGTCTGAATTGGGTTGTTGTTTTGAAATAAATTGGAAAGGAAAAGAAAAGAAATAAGGGGGAAAGCAATTTAATGGTAGCAAAAATGTCTAAGTACTTTGGATATTTTAAATAAGAACATAAAATTAATACTGGCAGTATTACGTGGCATGCATTGTACTGTCGGGGTATGAATAAAGAGAAATTCTGTCCTATGTGAACTGCAGAATCTTCCCAGAGAATGTCTTAATAAAATACTGATCTCTAAAGGTTCTTGGATACAAAGGTAACAAATTCTAAATAGCAAGTTCAGATGAGGATATTAAGATGCATTTTATGTAAATACGTGATCTCCAGTTATTAGCAATTTGTAAATAAAGCAAATTATTTTTGTATTTGTCAGAATAGGGAATCATGCTTCAAGGGTGGTTTTTTTTAAGTTGCTCATATGTTAATAAATCAAAGTTAATAGCAGCTGTAAGGGGAGACTTTTGAGCCCAGGATACTATGAAGTTAGGGCTGTGAAGGCATAATGCATCTTTCAGTTAGTCAAGATTAAATAGCCGTGGTGAGGCAGCATGGGACCAGCAAGGGGCAACCTTCCCAATAATCAGTTCAACTCCTTTTTACTCAGGCACTTTATCTTAGAAAGATAAAGTGTTAAACAAGTTAGAAACAGCAACTTTTCACCCAACACAAAAAAGAGAACTGAGCACCAGGTAAGCATACCTGAAAAGTGAGTTTCTTAATAGTTTCAGACTGTTTTTATAATATGTAATAATTACTTTTGCATTCAGAGTTTGAGGAATGGAGGAGACAATCTTCTGAATTTCAAGAAACTGGTGGAGGCTGCAGGGATTTTCTCCCTTGAAAGCAGGGATGGAGAATAAATTTGATCCTGTTTGCATTAAATGTGAACACAGCCCTCCTTTGAAATTCACGCTTCTCCAAATTTTGCAATGCAGTTACAGCCAGGTAATTTGCACCAAAATGCGTATATGGGGTAAAGTGTGCATTAGGAAAAACAGCATACCAAAATGCATTACTTTAGGGGAAATTGCTTTGCAATTATGTGTATGTATCAGGCATAATTGCATACAAATCGCAAAACACACGTGAGAACTTAAGAGTTGATTTTCAGTATAGTTATACAAAAGCGAAAGCGAAAATCCAACAGACAAATAAAAAACAAAAACAACGAACAGGGTAGAGGATGATGACAAGCATATGTCAGTGCCAGAAAACAAGAGTCATTTCAAGAGTTCCAGATGTCAACCGATTCTGCCATGAGCTGTTGTTGTAAGTGGCATTCGTTAACATATAAAATTCCACCGTGCAGCATGCAGTGCCCTGAAAAGCTCAAAGATTAAATGGAATTTTTTTTCAGCTACAGCAGTGTTCTAAGCCTTGTACCATAGTGCAAGGTTTAAGTCTTGTAATGTCTTCCATCTCTGTACAATAGATAAGTGCACATCAACCAACCAAAAGATTAGTAATTCCTTAAATGTGACTTTAGTATTGCTCAGTCGGTAGAGCACGAGACTCTTAATCTCAGGGCCATGGGTTCGAGCCTATTTTGGGCAAAAAGATTCCTGCATTTCAGGGGGTTGGACTACTGACCTTTGTGCTCCCTTCCAATTCTACAATTCTATGATTCTAGGTAACCCTCAAATATAGACAGGAGGGATGACATGGGTGACATTTGAATTTGTTCATTAAGTGTGACTTCTATACCTTTAAATACCATTGAACAAAATTCCTGAAGCTGGGCACAGGTACACTATAAGTGAAAATATGTACCCTGGTCTCCACAGCCTCACCAGCAACCAGGGGCCATGTTTGATCTAATTCTGGAGATCTGCACCACACTCTCATACCCTGTGATATACTTTTAACATGGTTTCTCTTGTATTTGCTGGAATAGATTTTACTGGCCTTTTCATCTAACAACATGGCAAAAGTTTAAAATGGTAATTTCAGTTTTTGCGAGGGGTCGAGTGGCTGTGTGACTCTGTCTCCTGATGAAGACACAACCAACCCGTGCCCAGCTGATGCATCATTCTTGAAAAAGTCACACATTCAAAAATAACCCTGATATTGCTCCGGAGAAGCGGACACGGAGCAATGGATTCAAACTACAAGAAAGAAGATTCCACCTAAACATTAGGAAGAACTTCCTGACAGTGAGAGCTGTTCAGTGGAATTTGCTACCAAGGAGTGTGGTGGAGTCTCCTTCTTTGGAGGTCTTTAAGCAGAGGCTTGACAGCCATCTGTCAGGAATGCTTTGATGGTGTTTCCTGCTTGGCAGGGGGTTGGACTGATGGCCCTTGTGGTCTCTTCCAACTCTATGATTCTATGATTCTAACAAATGGAAGTACCGCAAAATGTGCTATGACTCTGTGACGCAATCAACGTCGATACGGTTTGGGTGCGATGGATATGGGCTGACACTATACAGAAGGATTCCCCAGAGCGGGATATAATTGATTCACATTATTAGCCCACTTAGCGACATTTTCAAGTTCCACTGAACACTAAAGGTCAACATATTTGTCACTCTATGAACATGTTTTTATTCCCTTGAAGATCGCAGCGTACTCGTTGGAGAGTATTTCAGTATTATAGATAGTATTAAAAAGCACTTATTTTGCTCTCTTTAAATTACACCAGTTAAACCATAACGCTCCTACGCCAGCAGATGTTCCTCAATTCACACCAGGAGTTTCGATGCCACTATCATATCTATTGTGCAGGGCATTTGTTTTGCACCCAGGCTAATTAGCCACGACTTATCACTCCAATTGCGGGAGAGCTTTCAATTCATTAAGCTAAATTACACTTGCATCCTTGCATTATCTCACATTACATATTATTGCTTTAAGAAAGTGATGACGAGGACACTCGCAGATGGCTGACCGGGACACACAAAGCGAGCGCATGTAATGTATTAACGAGATCTCAAATTCTGTAGCAGGACCCTTGGTAGAGATGAAAACAACAAAGAAGATATTGCTTCAGATTGTCATAAGCAATCCATCGAATTACTTCAAATTTGAGTAATGTACTACCTGTACACGCTTAAAGGCATGTCTGGACAATCAAATTCGAAGCAGATAAATGTCCCCGGGGCCTTGTGCCCTACTTGCAGCACCCTAGATCCTCCTTATTTCCTAGCACAGTCTATTCTCCTTGCCATCACGGTTGGCGGTGTGGATAGATTGCGGGAAGCGCTAAAGAACCAGAGTGCGCTAATGGAACAGGTGTTGTGGTGCTAAGTTGAGGACATGGACGATCATCCCGTTCTGTAAACAGTTCCAATGGCACGCCATATGCCTCTTTTGAGCAGCTGAGATCGTGCTGATAGGCCACACACTTTGCTTACTACCCATAAATGCCCCAACTCCTACTCACATCAGTAGGTATATAATGTAATGCAAATATGTTATACACTCAAAATCATGGGTTAAGGAGTCCAAAGAAAGGTTGTTGCAAAATCTCTCAAGCATCATGCATACTCTTCTCTTGTCTTCCACATGCACAATGCCACAAGACGTCTTATCCTCTAGTACTCCTGAGCAGGAAGAAATAAATCAGCACAATCACGCGCATGGGATGTACTTTACTATAAGAGAAGTACCATCATATTCTCCATAAGGGTTAACTCCATTTCTTGCACTATATACAACACACGTCACCTCTCATCAAGCGTAGCAATCAAATTTACTTGAGCACTAGTTGAGAATAATGGTCCCTTTCCATAGATGCGTGTACGTCCATGTATCGCATAGGTGATAGGAAAAGTAAAGGCAATACTAAAAGGATGATAAGAGAGCGACCTCTCTACATTATGGACGTTACAGCGAAATAGTGGATAGAGGATATATTGAGATTAACAGGTCACTTAAAGACCTGGCGTTTATTTCCACTAACATTTGCCACTTATTAGGACATAGCTCCTTATACATTATTGCAATCACAAACTATTTTAGTCTGGTATTGATAGAGTCGACCAGGTTCAATAATATTTTCCAATGTTACTAACTCTATTGTCATGCTTTAACCTCTGTTTACAATATAGTGTGTATTCTGAAAACGCTAATATAAGTATTATTAATAATTTCCCTGATCATGGTAGTACTCACTCCTTTTACATTCTCTCTTTGAGTACGCGATCGCCATTATATACACCACTCGCACAAGTTGCAACCTTCACTAAGATCCAGTGAGTTTAATATTTCATGCTTGGTTCATGGCGCACAATCAGATTAAAATTCAGAGACCTCTGTCAATGCAAGTTCCTAAAAATCGGACGCCAGGGTTTTTCTAAACGTTCAACCCTACCTGTGCCACTCCAGATGTTTTGACAGCGACATACGAATATCCGCGCATCATCATTACGGGCCTGACTTTTCTCGTATGGGGTCGCTCTACGGCTAGAGTCTCTAGCGCTTGGTGTTCATATATTGGCACAGGACATTGTTATGTAGAGGCCCAAAAAAATACATTCTTGTGTAGTATTTGTCTTCTAATGTTTTTGAGTTGAATTGTCTCTGAAGAATATGTCTACACTATTTGAGCTTGAGAATTCGAGAATCATTCAAGAAGGCTGTGTGAAGCACTTATCAATCCGAGTCTATGAATATATACAAAGCTTGACCTAGTTTGTCCGTAAAACGGAGCTCACACATCAATGCCGAGTAGGTGTTTTGAAACTAATACTGGACAAGTCACAAGTTCACTACGATTTTTAATGTACTACTAATAAATGAATTAATGAGAGCAGATCTATTTAAATCGTACAAGTCTATCGGTTATCATCTCCACGTGTTGGGAATAACATATACAATCCTGCTAAAGGTGATAGTTATGATTCATATAAAAAGCAAATGTGGAGAAGGTGACGATATTTGAGTCTCTTTATGTAGGTTTTTATCTGTAAAGTGATAGTTAACATTTTAACTGGCAACCCAGTCAGATAGGCGGAGTACAAATAAATTATTATTATTAACCATTATTTTCAGGACCTGGGAAATACTGAGGAAAGAATCAAGTCTCTTATCAGCTCCTTAAAACACATGGTATATGAATATGTCTGTCGCTGTTTGTTTAAGGTAAGATTTTATTTTCCTCTGCACTGATTCACAGTACTGAATGTGAAATCATATTCCCACTGCAGCCATAGCTTGGCGCGCTTGAATATATGGATCAGTAGATACAGAATAATGCTAAAATTTGCTTATTTGTTAGTAAGAGGTATTTGCTTTTTACTCATGAGAGCTGTACACAGCAGCTTTTTGCCTTGTTTGGCAGAACAAATGAGTTTCCTGCTTTATAAACAGCCTTTTTGCTCACCTTGGGACTATTGCCTTATTACAGCACTGGGACACCATTAACTTCAGAAACACCAGTATTTGGAAAAAGAAGGAAAGGAATGGTACCCAAAACAAACAATGTTCTTTCAGGATTCACTTATGGCTTTACTGATAACTCTTTTTTATTAAGGGCACATTGCCTTAGTTCATAAAATCATCAATCTCTTGAGTCATACTGGATCCTGGTATCTTTGTATGCTGTAATATATAGGAACTCCCCCAGAACTGATGCAGCCCATTTTCTCTGCCTTTTCTAACAAAAATAGAACTTAGTAGAAAAGAGTATAACCTGTCCTATTAAAAAAAAACCTTGCTGGAAGGAAGCTGGAAACCTTGATCAGGGGCAGGAGCTGCTTTCACCTCATCCTGTGCTGCCCAGCCAATTGATTTATGCCAGTTCTTCACATTAGCACGCAGTGCATTGCGCTGTACCCCCAGACACATACTGAAGGGTACCTGGGGGCAACACTGCAACAAGTCTGGTGTCAGATGAGGAAGGAACAAACATCTGGACTGTAGTTGAATTTGTGGGAAGATATAGCTGTCGTACACACTGGAACCACTCCAGGCCTTGGTGGAATCTTGCATTCATCACTTAGGAACTTGTTCTCCAGATTGCCGTATGTCAAGGGTGCGAGTCCCAAACATGATAGCTTCAAGCACAGTATCACCACAAAGTGGTATCTTATTATTTGAGGACCATTTTGGTGAATGAACAGTGGGTTGTGCATTATTGGCTTAGTTCACTAAGAAGCATTATTGCACAGAAATGCTTCTTGCTTGACCATAAACTTTCTGAGAACACATGATTTTGTAATTACGTATGCACATCACTATAGACTGAAAGATACCTGGCACTGAAAAATGATTGGCCTGTTTTGTAACAGACCATATAGCACATTTTCCCAGTGGACTGCCCAATTATTCACTTTGAAAAGAGTGAAGTGGTCATATCTATTGTGGTTAAAATAAGCATACAGTTTATAGATTGTCTGTATTCACAGTCACAGTACATGCAGAGGTTTCATTGAGCTCTAATAAACAAATCCACACACCCCCTCCGGAAAAAGATTATACATAACAAATGATGCAAGGCAAATCATTCATTTAATAAAACTAAATACTTATTTATGTATTTCAGTGGCTATATTGTAGAGCTAGTGTAGTGTGTACGAGACTCAGAAAGAGCTAAGAGTCGGGCAGTCCCTGATTCAAACATATTTATTATGTATTTTTAAAATTCTTCCTTCAGCAATGAAATGCAGAGTAATATTTTATTTAATGGAAATAAAGCAATACCACACACGAAAATGTATTCATAAAAGCACTGAAAATGGCAGATAATAAAACCCCACAATGTCTTAAGAGATCAAAACATCTAAAAAGTCTGGGAAACCGCAGAAAAACTCTTTGCCTAGCACTGAAATACCATTAATGTAGCTGCCTGGCAAGCTGTCCTGGGAAGAGCATTGCAAAGAGGGACTGCCACAGTTGCAAAGGCTTTCTCTCCAGTCACTACTCCCCTTATCTCAGATAGCACAGAATCTAGAAAGAGCCTCAGGTGATGATTTCAGTGATTGGGCAGCTTGGTCAACACTAACACTTTGACTTGAGCTTGGAAATTGACCAAGAACCAGTTATGCTTTTAACACAGATGAGATATAAATTGGATATGCAGTCCCAGTTAGCAGCCTAGCAGTGACTGGATTTTCCAAGCTGTCTTCAAAGAAGGTTCCACATATAATAACATTGCTGATGCCTAGTTCTGTTCCAGCTGGAAAGCAAGTTAATAAAACCTCAGAGCCTCTTTTGCCTGGACTGCCCTTTGCCCACAGGGCTATCTACCACCAGCTGTCTATAGGAATAATTCTGGGGGGGAGAGAGGCAAGTGAGGATAACCTCAGTTTCTAGCTGAACTGCCCTCTCCCCCTCTGAATCATCTGCTGCCAACTGCCCTATGGGAAGCATTCTGAGGGCTTTAATATTGTTTACTGTAATTTTATTAAGTTATTTTATGTTACTTACAAGCTGTTTTAGAAGAATTTGTATCCCGAAATATGAGCTATAAATAGTTCTTTTTAAAAAAACACCAATTCACACATTGATTACATTTCACTCCACATTATCAGGTGACACCATACAGAATTAAAAAAATATATACTTAAGATCACATTTCCCAAAAGACCTGAGGCATTTCTATTAGGAATAACAAGTAATGATAGCCTGAAAAAGACACTCAATCTCTTTTTATATGTGACCACCACAGCTAGAGTGGTTTATGCGAAAAAATGGAAATAAATCTGGCAGAATAAATTGATAGAATACACAGAATTAGTAACTATGACCGCAAAATTAAGAAATAAGGATGAGCCGTGGATAAGCGATGAGTGGAAGTTCTTTGAAGAGTATCTTAGAGTGTATAATAGTCAATTTAACCTACAAGCAGGAATGAACATATGAGCAGCAGATAAAACTAAATAAAGGAAGATTTGAGACGAAAATGGATGGAATAATAGAATATGCAGCCAACAAAAGACAATCTAGAATGCCATAGAGAGATGGACTGGGAAGTCTGAGGATAAGAGATAAATGATGAATATTGTATGATGCATATATAAGTTGTAAAATGCATATATATATATATAACACAAATTATCAAGTGACAGTCACTCAGTCATTTCATGCACATGTTAAATAGTAGGCAGAACAAGAATGAGCCCTGCAGAAGCAAGTAGCATAAATTCCACAGGCAGAACTCTCCAACCCTTTTACCATTCTCTGAAACAGCCTCTCCAGCTAGGATGCAACCAATAGAGCCATCCAGTTCCCAGTCCCAAGAACCTACCTAGAAGGATACTATTCTTGCTAGTATCAAAAGCCAATGATTGATACAATAGAAGCAACAGCTTCTCTCTCCTGCCTCTTGAAGTGTAGTTCATGTATCAGGGCAACAGGCAGTTTCAAACCAAAGTCTGCTGACAGATTTAAATGGATCAAAATCCTTAAGTTCGTCTAGCAATTTCTGGAGCTGCTCAGCACTTTTGCTAGTGTGATTTCTTTTGGTGGAAAGCTAATCCTTAAACATTTTCTTCAATGTGTTTTTATTTAATTTCTAGACTTTTTTTCATTATTAGCATCTATCAGAAGAAAACCTGAAGCTACTCCAACAATTGAAAGCAAGCTTTTCAGTTCAATAACTAAGACTGTCTAAGGAGGCTGCTGTTGTTCATTATCCCCATCTTTGCACCGAGTCCACTGTGCTCTGTTCTAGTCCCCTTGAACGGAATGGGGTTGCACAATAACTGTGCTTTTGGAAGATTGGAGTTTTTCTTCACCAACCTAAATAGTTACACTGGTGTCTTCCAAATGTTGTCAGCATGTTATATGACTTTGCATTACCACAGAAGTTGAATGAAATAGCACATTCCAAGCACTTCATAGTATACAGTATATGAGAGATTTCTTGTTTTCAAAATCTCCCCTGAAAAGTAGAAGATGAATGGAAGGTTACACATATAATTTTGTGATATCAAAAGGAATTATTACCATTTGCTTTTGTTATGATGGTGCTTTATATCATCAACATTGGTGCATCTGACCCTTTGTTTCAGCTGGGGACTGTAGATGAATTTAAAATGCTGCTGGTTAGTTCTGAAAGTGAATTCATTGAAAAACTATAAATTAGTGGTTAGGGATTTATGTAGTTGCTAGGTTCAGAAATGAGCTAGTTCAATTACCCTTTCACTTCAGCTGATATATGGCTGTAATGTAACACTGTGTACTGCACTGACACTGTAGCCATTCAATATTAAAAGATTTCCAAGCTAAAGTTATAAGCCTTTGTGCATTACAAAATTAATTCATTAGATCTGTTTTGCATCTTTCATATCATTTTCAAAATCATTGCATGCCACACTTAAAGACATAGTAACCGTGTTAACAGTAACAGACTAAAATAGGGCATATGATCTTATTCACAAAAATGAATAATTTGAAGCACAGTTTAGATTCTGATTAAACACAACCTTAGTTAGCATTAACCAATGGTTATAGTTTGTCATAACTGCTCAGCCACTGTTAAGACTGTTGGGGAAAATATCTGCACGAGAGGGGAGATAGGAACATGTGATCACATAGCATGTTCTCTTAAACTTGATTTAAGAAATGAAGAGAGCAGTCCTGTGCACAAGAAGCTGGCATAAAGTATGTCGGTGTAAACTAAGCCAATGTAAAGTTACATCAGATCCAAAGCCCATTCAACAGAGGGACTGCTGCTGCTGTTCTGCCTAAAGCTCTGATCCCACCCCTGCCATGTCAACAGAGATATTCCTTAGAAGTGACTAACTTAGCTAAACAAGACATGATTGTCACATATTTTGGGTTGTGTTTAATTTTTCTTTCTGCATTGGGAATATGTAATCTGGATAAGGACTAAGGTGTAATTAGAATTAAGCCTTAACTCTTAGCTCCTATTCACAATGGGATGAAAGCTCTTATTGGCATCAATAGCTTTCCCCTCATTATGAATAGAAAGTGTGTGAGGCAGTTCTGATTGGGACCATGGTGGGAGCAAAGAGTTAAAGCAGGCTTCCTCAACTTCGGCCCTCCAGATGTTTTTGGCCTACAACTCCCATGATCCCTAGCTAGCAGGACCAGTGGTCAGGGATGATGGGAATTGTAGTCTCAAAACATCTGGAGGGATGAGGTTGAGGAAGCCTAAGTTAAAGCCTTCACACCACACTCCCAAACTGACTTGATGAAAGGAAAATGAGCTACATCTCGTTTCACCCTCAAAGTATTTCGCCAGTTCTCTGAAAATAATATATGGTCTTATAATTAACATTGCCTTTAGTTCCTGTGCATATATGAATACTAACTTACAGGGTTTAAATTCCTAGAAAATGTAGCCTAGCATACTGTTCTTAATGTATCTAACTTTTTGCTATTGTAGGCTGATCAACTGATGTTTGCATTGCATTTTGTGAAAGGCATGCATCCTGAACTTTTTCAAGATAATGTAAGTGATATAGGAATGTTTCCTTTTACATTTGAATGATTTGATAAGCAGAAAATAAATATAAGTACTAGAATATATTCCAGCTACCCAGCTAAATAAAAAATAAACATAATAAATACAATGCTTTCCCTAAGGACACTGGGACATCTTGTAACATCCCCAGTGGATGTTCCTCTGACAGTTGTAATGTCTGATGAAATATTGCCACAGGATATGAGAGATACACAGGACAAAATGAAATGGTGGTGTGCAGAGTTTGTGATTCCTTAACACTATCAGCCCTTAGCTATCTCCACATTTTGCTAGAACAGCTGTGTGTTATGGGTGTGAGATCTTTTAGAAGTTACTTGTGATTACATAATATATGGCTAAAAATTGACATGTAGCTTCAAAGTATAAAACAACATATGACACAAATGTAGCTACCACTAGTTCTCCATGTGTTTGGGGGAAATTATTGAGGATATTCCTAAAGGGGTACTTAAGGAAAGCAAAGATGGTAACCACAGGTTTTTTTCATCAACAAAGATGAGATAAAAATTTCAATACTTCCTTTCCAGATTGCAATATAAGCTTTGTGATTCCACATGTAGTAGACTTCTCTGGTTCAGACAGTACAAAGCTGGCAGACCTTGTCTCAGTGGCCTTAGCTTGCTCGGTAGATGGTTTTGAGACTAGCAAGAAGGGTATCTTCCCAATGATTCCAGGCCTGCGCTGGTTGGGAGAGAAGATTGTCTCACAGCACTAGTAGGAGCAGTCTACCTCTGACTAATGGGTACTATGGATGTTCCAGCTTAAATGTTCCCTGGAACTGTCACCAGTGCCACCAGTCTCATTCATATGGACCTCCTGATCCAGGAATCTCAGAAAGTAGCTAAGAACAACATTACCAGCCTGATGTAGGCTGGGTTTAGCTGCTCTCTTGCCTACCACATCTGCACTTCAAATTCTCTCCACATCTGTCTTCCTTTTACATGGTTCGAAACATATGCTTTAGTCATTGCTAGACAATAATTGTCTAGTTCACACGTAACACTGAACCAGGAATGAGCCTTAACAAGTGATGCATCCCACTCTCATGCTCCCTACTCCTCCTTGCACATGACCAGGACTTCTACCAAGGTTACTTTCAAACACAATGCTAAGCTGAGATTCTTTTAATAGTTTAACTAAATTCAGGAGAAGTGCTCCTGCTGTCTACACTGCAGGAGGAGAGCAGAGGTGTGACATTTCACTTGGGCTTTTTGAGGCTTTTCCATGTTTCAGCGTTACACATGAACTGGGGCATTAAATTTCTTAGGTCCCTTTGAAAATGTAATACTCATTTCATTTTGGCTTTCAGAATTTATACTTATGCACGTTATGCTTCAGCATATTTTAACTTGGGTTTCTTTCATTATTTTATAGGAGTGGGACACATTTACGGGTGTGATCATTGGAGACATGTTACGAAAATCTGTGAGTCTTTACGGATATTTCTCATTAAAAGTAGTGCATTATAGCTTCCAAATGCTGTATACCTACGTGGCCCAGAGGCTTCAGAGCTTCCTTAAAACATTGGAACTGTTTTGTGCTGATGAGAATTTTGGACTTTAACCCAAAGCGGGTACTTGATTGGGCCTAACCAGTAGTTCAAGTTCTTGTAATGGGTGGTGCCTTCTGACCACTCCAGACAAGCTGAGATTCCAAATATCATAGGAAGTGGAGATTGCTTTTGTAGTGATTTCATAAGACATAGCAATGTTGAAGAACTTTATTAAGAGAGATCCCTACTATAGAAAAGGAGTGTTACTCATGAGATTACAGATATCATTTTGAAATTAGAACTAACCCTGCCCCCCAGGACTGATTGAAGGAGAAAAAAACCTCTAAAATGGGTGATTAGGGTATGTTCACATCACTTGTTTTCAATTTTAGCTGTGCGAGTACAGGTAGTGAAATATATGGATATTTCTGAGGCACATTACAAACAATCAATATAGAAAAGCGATGGTCAAAAGCTATTATTGATTATGTACATAACTCCAGCCTTGTGTCTTCTTCTGTATTGTACCTTTCCATAACAAATATGCACTTTCAAATTATTTTGCTTTCAATGAAGTAAGGTTGAGGTATGCCTAACACTGCCTTTGAAACCAGTGGAAGTTAAAATACTTCAATTTTACTGTGCTATACCTTAAAACTTGCTGGTATATGTGAAACATTTTCAAAATACAGTAATCTGTTCTTGTTCTATTAAGGATTCCCAAAAAAGCATTAGAGACCAGATTCCTTCTTGGATTGAACAGGAAAGAGCATGGGCGGTAGCAACTCTAAAGGTATTATTTCAGTTGACATTTTTTTTCAAAAATCAGTTTAACACTAAGAAAATTGGTGTTTGCTAATATGATCGGATTAGTTAATTTAAATTTGACTATTCCAAAATGAATTCTTCACTCACTTTCTTGCATTAAAACCACACTCATATAATATATTTTCATTCTGTAGGGTGGCTTGCCTTTTCTAGATAATAATGCAACAATTGATCTAGTATTGTTGAGGTTCAGTTATATATATTTATATGTAACATGTACCCTTCACTTTTCAGAATGTCTTCTCTGTAGTCCTTGTTTTTCTTCCTCATTTCTCAATTTACCAAAACTGTATGAATTGCATTAATTAATATTTTAGCAGAAAAATTATACAAGTATGGAATAATAATAATAATAAGCTGCCAATTTGACTGTGTTGCCCCAGCCACTCTGGGTGGCTCCCAACAAAATATTAAAAACACAATAAAACATTAAAAACTTCCCTATACAGCGCTGCCTTCAGATGTCTTCTAAAAGTCAAATAATTGTTTATTTCCTTGACACCTGATGAGAGGGTGTTCCACAGGGCAGGAGTGACTATCAAGAAGGCCTTCTGCCTAGTTCCCTGTAACTTCACTTCTTGCAGTGAGGGAACCACCAGAAGGTGCTTATATTAAGGCGCTGGGATGGTTGAAGGCACTGTAAATCACACCAATTTTGGTGGCCAAATTGCTGTGCATTATTTGTGCCTGTGTGTGTGTGTGTGCGTGCATGCATGCATTTCCTGGGAAAGTTAATCACACCTTTGAGCTGTTTTCAGTTTGACTGGTATTGTAAAAATTTACTAAATTGTTAGTTTTATGAAACAATGCATTTTTAGAAATTGAACATTTTCCATGGAAAACTATAGCAGTGTAACAATTCTGCTGCTCATCACTGGTGATGCTGTGGGATTATGCATGGGGCATAGCTTTCATTTCACTAGTAATATATTTAAATGGGACCACATTCTTAAATTAGCAGTGGTCTTATAACTGGCATATTGTTTTGACACATTGGGTACATTATAAGCCACATGAGTGCACTTCTTTAGAAATCAATGAAAAAAGTTACTCCTAAGTAGCTTGTTAAAGGGCTGCAAAGAATGGATTGTTCAACAATTGCAATTATATGACAGTTTATTCAAATTATTCCTTGTTAAGCTATTAAAAATAGATCACTACTTTTTTTGCTGTTAAATTTAAAACTTGCACAATTGTTCTTCAGATCTCTCTTCCAAATCTGTATCAGACCATTTGCTTTCAAGATGCACCTCTATGGCAGACTTTCTCACGGAGTTCAATGTGTGAACAAGATTTTCCGTCTATTATTGCAAACAGAATCTCACTCTTTCAACAGGTATACTTTGATATTTCCTTATTTAAATATTAGACCACAATCTAGCTAAAGGTGGTCGTTGCAGCCATGTTCAATGAAACTACTCATCCTTAGTTTCATTGAAACCAGTGCAAGAAGTTTGTCATTGCTAAAATACCATTTGCAATGGAACTTCAGCAAATTTAAATTTGGTGTTTTAATATGTAATTTTATTATTGCTTGAAGTTGTTGTTTTTATAACAAGTAGCAATAAAACAAAGAGAATTGCTGATGGCTAGCACTGTAGACCACAGTTCATTCAAAGCAGACTTATTCAAGCTTCACAGTGTAACCAACAATATAAAACTACCCAAGACAATATAACTGTTACGTGTGCAAAGTGATACCAGGGCTATAGATTCAGATCTATGTTGTGCTGTGCATGTGTGGCCACTGTTCTCTAGATGTTGTATAGGGGAAGATCCGTAGATCATTGGTAGATCATCCATGCATTGCATATCTTCAAATCTGCAATTTCCAGAGTGCTCTGCCAACAAGCATTTTGCCTCCATAGCATGCTGCCCTCTTTTTAGCATAAGCCTGATTTTTCAAGGAACAAGGAAACAGTGGGGTCACTTAGAGGAGAAGATGGTGAAATGCGAACAGGGGACAGAGAAAGGGCAGAACTCCTCAATGCCTTCTTTGCCTCAGTCTTCTCCAAGAAAGAAAACAATGCCCGACCTGAAGAATATGGAGCAGATGATTCAGCAGGGGAAACACAGCCCAGAATAAGTAAGGAGGTAGTACAGGAATACTTGGCTAATTTAGATGTATTCAAGTCTCCAGGGCCAGATGAACTACATCCAAGAGTATTAAAAGAACTGGCAGAGGTGATTTCAGAACCACTGGCAGTAATCTTTGAGAATTCCTGGAGAACAGGCGAAGTGCCAGCAGACTGGAGGAGGGCAAATGTTGTCCCTATTTTCAAAAAGGGGAAAAGAGAGGACCCAAACAATTACCGCCCAGTCAGCCTGACATCAATACCAGGAAAGATTCTAGAGCAGATCATTAAGCAAACGGTCTGTGAGCACCTAGAAAGGAACGCTGTGATAACTAAAAGTCAGCATGGGTTTCTGAAAAATAAGTCATGTCAGACTAACCTGATCTCATTTTTTGACAGAATTACAAGCCTGGTAGATGAAGGGAATGCTGTGGATATAGCCTATCTTGATTTCAGCAAGGCCTTTGACAAGGTGCCCCATGATATTCTTGTAAAGAAGCTGGTAAAATGTGGGCTAGACAATGCTACCATTCAGTGGATTTGTAACTGGCTGACTGACCGAACCCAAAGGGTGCTCATCAATGGCTCCTCTTCATCCTGGAGAGAAGTGACTAGTGGGGTGCCACAGGGTTCTGTCTTGGGCCCAGTCTTATTCAACATCTTCATCAATGACTTGGATGATGGGCTTGAGGGCATCCTGATCAAGTTTGCAGATGACACCAAATTAGGAGGGGTGGCTAATACCCCAGAGGACAGGATCACACTTCAAAATGACCTTAACAGATTAGAGAACTGGGCCAAAGCAAACAAGATGAATTTTAACAGGGAGAAATGTAAAGTACTACACTTGGGCAAAAAAAAAAAATGAAAGGCACAAATACAGGATGGGTGACACCTGGCTTGAGAGCAGTACATGTGAAAAGGATCTAGGAGTCTTGGTAGACCACAAACTTGACATGAGTCAACAGTGTGATGCAGCAGCTAAAAAAGCCAATGCAATTCTGGGCTGCATCAATAGGAGTATAGCGTCTAGATCAAGGGAAGTAATAGTACCACTATATTCTGCTCTGGTCAGACCTCACCTGGAATACTGTGTCCAGTTCTGGGCACCACAGTTCAAGAAGGATACTGACAAGCTGGAACGTGTCCAGAAGAGGGCAACCAAAATGGTCAAAGGCCTGGAAACAATGCCTTATGAGGAACGGCTTAGGGAGCTGGGTATGTTTAGCCTGGAGAAGAGAAGGTTAAGGGGTGATATGATAGCCATGTTCAAATATATAAAAGGATGTCATATAGAGGAGGGTGAAAGGTTGTTTTCTGCTGCTCCAGAGAAGCGGACACGGAGCAATGGATTCAAACTACAAGAAAGAAGATTCCACCTAAACATTAGGAAGAACTTCCTGACAGTGAGAGCTGTTCGGCAGTGGAATTTGCTACCAAGGAGTGTGGTGGAGTCTCCTTCTTTGGAGGTCTTTAAGCAGAGGCTTGACAGCCATCTGTCAGGAATGCTTTGATGGTGTTTCCTGCTTGGCAGGGGGTTGGACTGGATGGCCCTTGTGGTCTCTTCCAACTCTATGATTCTATGATTCTGTGGTGCTTTGGAAATAAGTATTATGTTCTCAAGTGGGCACTAGGGCAAATGCTTCTGCGTTTCTGGTCTTGCTTTGTTGTTGGTTAGTCTGTGATTTGTGTGGTTTGTGAGGGTATGAGTGGTGTGCCTTTGTCCCTGTATTAAGGTTTTTTTTAAAGGGCTTTTAGGTTTATTTTATCCTCAGAATGTGTGTGTCCATTGGTTTCTTCTCTCTGTTGTTGTCCTTTGATTCCCTTTCCAATTTGAAATGGATTCTCCCCATAAATTAATTAATTGATTTTAACATTCCCTCAATTGATTGTTATTCCCTTAAAAATGATTTTCTTGATAAATCCACTCTTGTTGCACTGACATTATTTAACATCGTATTTAAAAAGTTATTTCAAGTTTACACCTTAGTAAGCCAGAATTGGCCTGTGAAAATGTGAACAGTGGACCTCGTAGGAATGTTTTGGAGCCTGCAGAGTGATTTTTGTCAGTCTGAATTCATTCACGGCTTTGGTATGATCTCATCCAGTGATGAGGCAGGAGAGCACAGAATTCTAGGAGGCAGAATTCTACTGCGTCAGTCTACTGAATACGGCGAGTGGCAGTTAGAATTATTGTGGGTCCCAACGGACAACTAACAGCTGCATGCCTGTGCTGCCCAGGGCAGGCATGCTCCCGAGGGGGGCAGGGCACGGAGGGGGCCCTCCCAGGCTGCTCGGGTGCCTGGAGCAGGAGCAAGCCACCCATGGGGGTGGAGTGAGCCACCATTCCCAATCTGTCTGTTCCCTCAAAAGCAGGGGCGGAGGAAGGGGTGTGTGGTGGTGGAGGACCTCCCCCGGTGTCTTCGCTGGGGGGGTTGACATTTGGCGCACTGCCCACCCACAACTCCCAAGCCTCCCACGAGCTGTCAAAACGAAGGGAGAAGGAGGGAATGCCTCCGGCAAAGCGGCACAGCTCCCCCCATCCTCCGATGGCTAGGGGTAAGCTTGGGAGTTGTGGGCAGGCAGCACACCAAATGTCACACACACACACCCCAGCAAAGACACCTGGGGAGGTCCGCACCCCTCTTCCTCCACCTCTGGTTTTGAGGGAACAGACAGATTGGGAAAGGGGCGTGAATTGTGTGAGGGGAAAAGCATGCATTAATCTGTTTTTATTTACCCCTCTTTAATTTTAGTCGATCTCAGGGCAGAGAGCTGAAAAGAGAAGAAAGAGTGGTTGATGTCAGGGACTGGACAGAGGAGGAATGGTGGAGACCGCCTCCCCAGCCTGACCCTTCCAGAGAAGAATGAGACAGTTCAGAATTACAAAGGAGTTTGAGGGGAGGTCACAGCTCAGAGGGGGAAAGTTGGGAAATAATGGGAGAGGAGGAGGAGGCAGAGCCGAAGCAGCTGACTTGAAACGTTATCAATAGAAAGAATTCCAGACCCACCATCTCCCAGAACCCAGCGAGCCTTAAAAGTAGGAGAGTAAAGAGCTCGGAGACACAGGGTACTTAACGGCAACTGTAAGCGGGGTGGTGCTGTTGAGGAATGAGGAAGTGGGAGAAAAGGGGGTTGGAGATTTACTCGGGACAATGCCATTATTTCAAGAGGCTGCATTTTCAAGGCTATATAGAACTTGGATAATGGTGTTGTCCCAAGTGAATCTCCACCCCTGTCTCTCTCACCTCCTCATTCGTCACTTCTATGGGTGCCACTAAACAGTGGCGGAGCATATGCCTGCACTTCCCAGGGCGGGCATGCTCCTGAAGGGGGCATGGTGCAGAGGGTGTCCTGCCAGGCGCGGGGTAGCCGCTGGTTGCCTGGAGTGGTGCACATGCCCTGCAGCCGGAGGCGGAGCAAGCCGCCCATGGTGTACATTCGGCACACCGTCTGCCCACAACTCCCAAGCCTCCCCCAAGGTGTCAAAATGAAAGGGGAAGGGGGGGGAATGCCGTCGGCAAAGCGGCACAGCTTCCCCCCCCCCTTACCTGACAACTCGGAGTAGGCTTGGGAGTTGCAGGCGGGCGGCACACCGAATGTCACCACCTTCACTGATGGCACACAGGGCGACACGGGGCGGTCCGCCCCCACCGCCCCCTTTCTATGCCCCTGCCGCTTAGTACCCTCTGTCTTTGAGCTCTTTGCTCTCCTGCTTTTAAGGCTCGCCAGGTTCCGGGAGATGGAGGGTCTGGAATGCTTTCTAAAGACACTGTGTCAGCCAGCTGCTGCTCTGGCTCTGCCTGCTCTTCCTCTCCCATGATTTCACAATTTCCCCCTTCATCTGCTCTGAGCTGTGACCTCCCACAAACCTCTGCTGTAAATCTATACTATCTTCCTCTTCCTCCTCCCTGGAAGGGTCAGGATGGGGAGGCGGTCTCCATCCATTCCTCCTCTGCCCAGTCCCTGACAGTCAGGCGGGGGGGGGGCTGAAAGAGGAGGTGCTCTCCTGCCTCATCACCGGATGAGGTCATACATACCCAACCAGTGAATGGAGTCAGACCTCCGAAATCCATTCTTCAGGTAAGACCAACCATACTTTTCTCTTGGTGCCTGGTGTGAAAAACAGAAGCTCCGTCTGGCCTTGCTACCTTACTAGAATTCCTGTTTGAGATAGTAACCAAGCCCTTAGCCCAGGAAGGAGAGGAGAGGAAGAAAAGGTTTAAGATACGAGACTTAAGGAAATAAGAACACACTTGTGCCTGTGATCTGCCTGCCTCCCTACTTTTATTATTAAGTTGATGGGATCTTGCCAGAGAAGTAAAATCAATTAATTAATTATATTTTCAAGGACTATAAACTTTCAGTCCATCCTTTTGAGTTTTTGATCCAGCTTGCCTTATTAAAATGTAATCTCATATATATATATATATATATATATATATATATATATATACACATCACACACACACACACACACATATATATATATATATATACACACAACACACACAAAGTTGGGGGTCGTCTTATACGCTCAGTCGTCTTATACGCCGGAAAATACGGTGTGTGTGTGTGTATATATATATATATATATATATATATATATATATATAAAATAAAAGGCTATAATGAGATTGGTCACTTTTCCTGATTGTCTAGGCCAAACTCTGTATAGAGTTAACCCATCTGTGAAGGTAAATTTCGGGCTTTGATAAAAGGAAATTAGTTACTTCTCGCCTTCCAGGCAGTAGGAGACAATGCCGGGGGGGGGGTTACATCATTTACCTGACCTCCCTCCAGCCTAGTCACTTCTACCTACCTGGTTGGAGAAGAAGAGGAGGAGTAAGGTCAGAATGGCAAAAACGCATTGGCAGGAGGACTGAATTGGCTTTGCCAGCATGTTTTCAGTGTCTCTGCCTCACCCCTCCTCCTCTTTTGGCCAAAGGGAGGACAGGTAAGCAGTGCAGCCTCATTATCTACTACATCTTCTGGGGAATAAAACTATCCCTCAGGTAGAGGTCTTAGCCTCTGACAGTATGCCTCTGGGAATCGCAAATGAGGAGAAGTGCTGTTGCACTCTTGTCCTGCTTGTGCACTTTCCATCTGGTTGATGACTGTAAAAACAAGATGCTGGACTAGATGGGACTTTGGTCTGATCCAGCAGGGCTCTTCTTATGTTCTTACAGTGGGTGCTACAATATTTCCTTTTCCCCTGCAATGCTGCTGTTTTGTCAGCTTCTACCAGCTACATCAGATTGCCATATTGTAAAGAGAGAGGACTGAAAGCATTGACTGACGGAGCAACAGAATTAATACAAGGGTACCTCGGGTTACATACGCTTCAGGTTACAAACTCCGCTAACCCAGAAATAACGCTTCAGGTTAAGAACTTTGCTTCAGGATAAGAACAGAAATCGTGCTCTGGCAGCGCAGCGGCAGCAAGAGGTCCCATTAGCTAAAGTGGTGCTTCAGGTTAAGAATATTTTCAGGTCAAGAACGGACCTCCAGAACAAATTAAGTACTTAACCAGAGGTACCACTGTAGATTAATGTATTAGTCACATATTGAAAACTGCCATTCTAATTGATTTTAATTGGAGCTGTCACCTGTGAGAAGGTTATCAGTGCTGATGAAACTGTTAAAATTACTTTTTTTAAAAAAAATCAGGCAGGCACTACTTAAGAAGATTATCTGTTCATTTTAGTAAAATAAAGCACTCTTTCCATTAAATGCTTTTAAATCTCACCTATACAACAGCTCAACAATTGGTGTTTATTTTAGTTGCTTAACTTCAAAAGTCAGTCACCCAGAAAGCATACTTTAATTGGTTGACAAGCCTAGAAATACTGCAGAATTTATATTGAATTGAGATGATGCAAAAACATCTGCTGTATCAAAACTAAAATTTATCTAGTCCAGGTCTCTTTACTCCCATGGTGACTAGCCAGATGTTTCCAGGACTAACACTGATAAGTCATGTTAATAATAATTTACTGCTGTCTTCCACATACACCATCAACTGGTATTCGATGGGATTCTGAACATGAATATTCCATTACAGTTGTCATAACTAATACCCATTTGCAGATCTTTAAAAAAAAACCATCCAATTCGATTGCTATCACCACATCATGTGGCAAAGAATTTGATAGATTTACTCTCTTGCTCTCTTATCTGTCCTGAATCAAGCACCAATTATTTTCATTGAGTGCCTCCTATTACTAAGAATCTGAACCTACAAGTACAGATATTTTTTTTGAAAAATCATAACCTCAAAATAACACACATCAAACAACATATACTTGTATCTCCCTTATTTGTTGAATTATTGATGTATTTTAAATCAGCATTATATCTTATCTGGAAAGCAACTTCGTCTAATTTTATTTAAAAGCTCATATTTTAAAAAGCACACCCAGTTTCTTTTAAAGATTTCCATATTACATTTTCCTCCCCTAGCAGGAGGGTGGTGCAGGGCAAGGAGAGGGGGGAATTCCCTCTGTGCTAACGTGAATCCTTGCACTTAGGTTAATCATGTGGTAGGAGTATTCATCATCATCATCAACAACAATTTTATTTATATCCTGCCCTCCCCGGCCAGAAACAGGCTAAGGGCGGCTAACATCAAAAAATGCACACTGGTATTTGATAATATGTTGGAATTTTAATGTGACTATATTTGTTTCAAGGTCCTTGTGGTCCAAGCTGTCAGGCCAGATAGACTACAAAGTGCAATGGCCCTTTTTGCATGTAAAGCTCTGGGTAAGTTGATCATTTTTTTAGAACAACATGAGGTAAAAAACAATTACACCTTGATTCTGGTATGGGTACTATATATTCTAAAGCACATGCATATCCCTGTGCAGAGAACCATATGCACATTTAGGTGCTGCATACAATTTTTCTTTCTGATCCAATAGCTGAGGCAACATGTGAGGCCATTTTTGAAAACTAAAATCCAGGCAGTGGCTCGGTGGGAGGGAAAATGAGAAAGCGGGAAGTTGATTCAATAGGTACTGCAGAACCAGATTCTGTCTGATGTGAAGAGTCATTTATACTTACATGTGGAAAACTCAAGGTTATGACTTAGAACATGGGGACTTAAGCTGAAGAACACAAGAAAGAGGCAAAACGAAAAATGTGCTTTCCTGTCCCCCAAATTCCTTAGCCACCCTTGCTGGCTCTGGTCGGTGCTCATGCAAGCTTATGGCTAGAATTACATATGCTGAATTAATCATAGTTATCTTCTAGCAGCTTCTGTGTTTGAAATAAGTGTTTGGCTCCTCCAAATATTCTTGGCCCCTTCCTGGCCAATGTTTTATTTCTAGTGCTGTCATTGAGTAGGGACTTGACCTTGTTTTTTGGACTCTCTCCTCATCCTCACCCCCAACCTGATAATCCTTCAATTTCTGCTGCCCTGTAAGTGACTCTCTTTTATTGCTGCTATTGTATTATTGATACTGATATTATTGATGTCCCACTGGTGTTGTTAAACGTTGTTAAAATGTTATTTGAAGTCTGCTCAGGATATCTTCCTAGAAATCTATCCCCTCCCCTTTATGCTCCATGAATCAATTTTTGCGGCAGCTTTGTTTATATTTTCCTGCATACAAAAGGCAGCTCTTTTCGCTATTCTCATTCTTGCCTTTTCTGTTCATTTTTCTACATGGTAACAATCTGTCATTAGAATCTAAGTGTATGCTTACCCATGATTTTTTCAGGAAAGCCTGAAAAATGCTCATCAGACACACTAAACAGGAAGATGTAGTTTCTTAAAACACTGACAAGTAAATGGCCTGACAGTAGTTCTGTGCATGAGTTTGCCTTTTATAACTGCTTTTGCTGGTGTTAGAGTTTACTTGGAGGTTGTGTACATTTTTAACGTATCCGTTGTACCTTTTACCATTCTCTCTTCATTTTACTCATAGAGGTGGTGTGATTTGTAGTGTTCAAGTTCTAAAATGTATCTCCTTTTCAGCTCTAGTATTCGTGTATATGAACTCAAGAGTTGAATTATGGTATTTTTAGCTACAGTACAGTAATATGTTTCCAATACAGGCACTTTTATCACCAGCTTCAACATTACTGGAAAGGAAGGTCAATATCTATGACAGTATCCACCCTGTTGTAGTTTACTATCTGATTTTTGCAGTGTGATTTTCTATAACAAGGTATTTTATAGATCAGAGATCTATGTTTTGTTTGAAGTGAAGTCGGGAACTTTGGAAACTAGTCTGTTCCAACCACTGATGCAAAGAGGTAGCTGCTCAGAATGCATTCCCAACTTTACTGGTATTTTAAAATTTATATATATATGTATTTGTCAATTTCTAGGGATCAAAGAGTTGTCACCTCCTCCACTGAATCTGAAACGCTTGTATAAAGAAACGCTAGAAATTGAACCTATCTTGATCATTATTTCTCCTGGTGCTGATCCTTCTCAGGAATTGCAAGAGCTTGCGAGTGTTGAAAGAAATGGGGAGTGCTACCATCAGGTAAGTTTCATATATGTCAGTGCATTAAAAAGCCCACAAATTATTTGCATGGTAAGGGTTCATGCAGGCACATGCAGAGCTTGTCTGATGTCCAGGGCTAGGATTGTTGTTAGAATAAAGTTATAACTCAAACAAAAAAGTGGCCAATCCCTGGCAGGGCCCCCCAACCAGCTTAGCCCTCAGAGCACGCACCCCTCCTTGCACAGGCCTTTAAAGAAATAAGAATATTATCGATGGCGAGACCTGTTTGCTTATTTAGTAAATTTATATACCTCTATTTGCTGTTTTCAAATTGGTTTACAATATAAAAGATTTAATATAATATCACAAATAAAGCAATTTTAAGTCAATTTCAAAACTAATGAATCCCTAACAGAACAAATCAAGCAGCAATAGGACAAAATAATACTTATAAAAGATTTTCCTTGAAAGGAGACATGATCTGGGGCTAGACAAGTCTCTTGGAGGAGGCCATTCCACAACAATTGAGGCAGCTACTGAAAAGGCCCTGGTCTGGGTGAATGCTAGTCTTTCCATTTACAAATAATGTCATCCTTAGTATGACGCCAATAACAAATCTCAAAGCTGGGGTGGGTGGGAATATTTGGGCAAAGATGTTGTTTGAGATACTCTGTGCCCTAAACATTTATCACTTTAAAACCAGCAGCTTGAATTGGGCCAGGAAATGCACTATTTTTATACAAGTTTTATTAATAAATATACTGGAATGAAACAGAAAGCCACCTCCACCCTGAAGAGGAGGTAGGGTTGCGGGCAGTCATGGCCCTTTCATATGCACAGGGGCTAAGAGCTCAGCCCCTGTGCGATAGGGGGATTCCCGACCTCGTCACTCCCAGGCAGACCAATCCGGTCGGCTTGGGGGGATGTCCTGCCCTATTTAAGCAGGACACAGGCGGGAATCCCTCCTACTTTGCTCTGCTCCCCAGCTGCACCGTTTTTTTGCAAGCTGTTGTTTCCCCTGCTCCTCGCCGCATCGGCACCATTGCAGTGACACGGGCTTGTGTACTCACTGCTGAATGAACAGACTTCTCAACGTCTGGTTGCGAGCTGCTTCAGCGCTCGCTTGAGGTTTTATTCCCTGGTGGGGTGGCGAGAAGGGAACAGCTGAGCGTTGGGGGGTTGGCACAGTTCAAGCTTGCTTTAAGCCTCAGTGGCTGGCACTAGCAGGAGGATCCAGCCTTGGTTCTATGTACTGTGCCAGCTGGGGATAGAGTCCAAGTGTCGTCGCCGCTGCGTGATTTTTCTGCGGGATTTGAAGCTTTGCTTCCCCCCTTCCCACCACTCCTGTTGGTTTTTTCTCCCTGCTTGCAAGCGCAGCGGCGCTGGGCAGTGTTGCCGCGTCCGCAGACCTTGCCTCTCCTGGGGTTAGCCTTTCCAAATGCACTTGTCCCTGTATTTTTATACAAGTTTTAATTAATAAATATACTGGATTGAAACAGAAATCCTTTCCTGTTCGTCATATCTTCTTCTGAAAGTCTACTTTAATATATTTGGCTGCTAAAAACTAGATCTTCCAAATGAAAAGACGTACAACACTATGCAAAGACTGATGGAAGCTGTGTTAACTTGCTATTCTGCTTCCCTCTAATAAAAATAAGATGTAATGTGAAGAGGAAGGATCCTTCAACTTACACTGAAATAATTTTGTATACAATAAAGACACAGAACAAATGTGAATGAGACCAACAGAGCTGCAATCTGTCTCCATTAACTACAGATGATGTGATCCAAAATGATTCACAAATAACTGCCAATAGCAATTCTAAACTTACCATATTGTGCATTTTCACAGTGTCATAGTGTGGGAATTCTGTTTATTTAAAAATCTCTCCAAGCAATCTATAAATAAAATTGGAGATAAAACATAGCTAAAAAATTAAAAAACTATACATAAAACCATATATCCATGATAAACTAGAACATTTGATTGTCATTTGTAGGTTGCTATGGGCCAGGGCCAAGCTGATCTAGCTATTCAGACTGTAAAAGAATGTGCACGAAATGGAGAATGGCTCTGCTTGAAGAATTTGCATCTGGTTGTGTCATGGCTTCCCATATTAGAAAAGGTAAGAGAATACACATATTCAGCAGCAGGGCCAGATTAAGATCTCCAGAATGCCTATGCATTGAAAAGAATATGGTGCCTCCCCAATGTATAATTCAAAATTTATTTCTTTAAAAAATGCTAAACCGTTGAAATACTATGCATTGAATTTCCTTAGGAAAAATATGACATATTTCAGCTTCCTAGAAAAATGTGCTGTGCTCCAAGGGCACAAACAACAAAAGAAGAGAGGAATCTATTGGAAGCTGAGTTCAGACATAACCAGAAACTTTGTTTTCCCACTATGTGAATGAGTCAGCACAAACCTTGTGCTTCCATTCTTCCTACTGTTCTCCTGTTCTACATGAAACAGAAGATTGAAAGCTTTTACTGTGAGTTTTAAGATAACTGCAGTTCCCAATAACATCCAAATTCATGGAAATTGTTTTTTTAAAACAATAGTTTGTGACAACAAGCCAAGACCAAACCATAGTTTCAGATCCTGGCTTATTCCCGCCCTTTGCTTAAGTCAACACTAAAGTTCATCTGAAATTATTTTTGGATGAATAAGGCTTGTGCTTCCACTAATACCTTTTGGTGTGTTAAAATATCAATTGCTGCCCAAAGTTTTCAGACGGGATTCGTGTGCATCAGTGGTATTGCTTAACTTTGTTTATATGAATGCATTTCTTTTCTACAGGAACTGAATAATCTGCAACCCCAGCCTGGTTTTCGTCTTTGGCTGACTGCTGAAGTCCATTCTAAATTTTCTACAATTTTGCTTCAATCAAGTCTGAAGATAACATATGAGGCAAGATTAAATTACCAGCAAAATATAACATAGTGGGGAATTAACAAAGAAATTGGCACCTCAGGCAACACATAGGGTTGTATTCTGAGTTATATGAGCAGATGTCCAGTGGGGAATTTGGGGTTTCCTGTGCCTTCTTTCCCACTGCAGCCCTTGAAAAACCTCTAATGGGAGTTGGGGACCCTCAGGAAAGTTCTTGGCAATGAGGGCTGCAACGAGAAGGGAGAATCGGCAAAAACGATTTGGAGTCAGATTATGCAAGGGGGCAAACTTCCTGCACTCAGTCCTTATCTCCTTGTAGCTCTTTGTGTCCCTTGCTGTGTGTCACAGTGGGCTGTAGCAGGAAGGAGAGGACAGGAACGGTAAAGCCCTATTGTACGACTTCTGCTTGCAGATATAAATTTTACACTAAGACTTTTTCTTCCATAGGCACCTCCAGGCCTGAAAAAGAACTTACTGCGAACATATGAATCTTGGAGTCCAGAGCAAATTAGCAAAAAAGGCAATTTGTCTCGAGCCCATGCTCTCTTTAGCCTGGCTTGGTTTCATGCTGCATGTCAAGAACGAAGGAATTATATCCCTCAGGTATGCGTCTTACTCATTGCTCATGTTTTTATCTTGTTTTTCAGTTACTAATTGTTTCCTTTCATTTCAGATGTATTCTTTTATATTAAAATAAATTGCAAACCTTCCATGTCTTGATTGTAAGGATTGAACCATAAAGACCAGTGCTGAAAAAGTAAGGGGTGGGTGGGTAGATCTAATTGAATTCAGTGAACTTTTATTTTTTTTTGTAAGCTAACATTATTTCTGTTGTATGGGAGAAGCTTTATAAAGAACCAGCTTGTTTCATATAATAGCTGTTGTTCCATGTCCACCTAACAGAAGACCCCCATGATAAACCCCACTAGCTCCCACTGTTTACTTGTACTAAAATGAACTGTTACAATGTAGTAACTGGGGTTTGTTTTCCCAAACTGGAGTTTTGGTTGAAATAAGCTGTTTTAAATGCCTGCAGGCCATGCAGCTGTCATAAATTCTTACAATTTGCTTGATTTGGAACTATGCCTGGAGAAAGCTGTCCAGGACAAGTTTGGGGTTTTTTTTTAACCCCACAAAATTGATACTTGCTCTTATTTTACTTCGGGAGGTCACCATGACTTAAATGAAACAAGACTCTTTCCTCACTTGCCAAAGCTAACCCTGCCTTGTTGACTTGTGTGGTGCCCCTGTGATTAATTTGGATCTACATACTTGCCCCCCCATACACCTTTGAATTTTAAAGCATTTGAAAACAACATTATTCCTCAATGTTAAGGGGTTTTTCTTCTTCCCAAAATTCAAGCCAAAAGCATTGTAAATTAATTAAGAATTCTGGGTCTCTGCATTGCTCAGAAACATTGCCTTGCATGTAGAGCCTGAATGGCACAGAAGTTCAGTGTGTTGTGTGTTTTCTGCAACAGCTAGCAGTCCTAGAAATCTGGGTGATGGTAATCTATAGGTTAGTAGACTGTTTTGGAAGTTCTTTCATTATTTACTGGTCAGTAATAATTCACTCAGACCTGTAGTATGTTTTTGGTCTAGGGGACCTTAGTACTGTTTTCTTTTACATTTTTTTTTTTTACTATGTTTCTGCAGTTTCACGTGGCACATAGTTTTGAACATTTTCTTATCATCATATGGCCATGCACATTTAATAATGAGTATTAGAAACTGCCTTTTCTCTTACAGGGCTGGACCAAATTTTATGAATTTTCTTTATCTGATCTTCGTGCAGGGTATGACATTATTGACAGACTCTTTGAAGGTGAGTCACCTTGTTCTCAGGGAACTCTGATTTCATTGTCTGACTTCATTTTGCTAAAACCATAAATCTATGTGAGCTTCCCATATTTGAACGTAACAAGGAATGGAAGGCTAACAATTGCAGAAAAGACTAGGGAAGCACCAAAGCCATTGATCCAAAATACTGTTTATTGTCCTAATTCAAAATAAGACTTTCCTCGGAGGGTGGTTTAAAACTAATTCTTAAATAGTTCGCGAGCATATTTACATTAAAAATTCATGAATTTTCTCCATATAAGAAAATCTTTAGAAAAGAATGTGGCAATTTTTATAAAAATGTGTAGTTATTCAGATAACTTTGAATGAAGACCAATAATGGCTGACTTGTCACATGAACATAACTGCATGTATAACTGTGAAAAATGGCAAATAGATAAATTTGATCATGTCCAAAAGGATGCATTTAAACGTATCAGTACAAAGTTAATTAGAGGGTTTAATTTTTTAAAACATGCTTCTCTGAAAGATTAGGAGGTCACGATACTTAAGCCAGCTTAGTCTTGGTGTAGAAAGTTTGAGAATTTTGCTTCACTAGATTCAACAGGGTTGTTTGGTACTGCATTGCCTGATGGGGCAGGATGTGACAGGGGTGCACTTTTATTCACACTTGGCATGAGGTAAATTCTACTGCATTCCTTTCTGACTGAATAGGATTGGTTTTTACCATATTTTTCCTTGGTTCACAATCTAACGGAATAACCTTCACCATTGGGGCCTGGTGAGGACCTCAAGATCTCCTGCAATGATTTTGCAAAGCTTTTTGCAGATAAAAGTTGCTCAGATTCAGAAAGAGGTAGATTCCACCATGGTAGCGGGGCCAGGGCAGGAGAATGCTAGAGTCCTATCTGGTCAAGTTGCATAGGATCAATTCCAATCTGTTACCTCCGAGGATGTGGACAGGCTGCTTGGACGAGTGAAACTGACCACCTGACTGCCCGCGCCAGAGTCCAAACCCAAACCCCTGTGCATTCACCATGCGTGTATAAGACGACCCCCAATTTTTTACTTTTTTTTAAGCAAAAAAACCTTAGTCTTATACACTGAAAAATATGGTAATTCTTTTAAATTTTGCAAAGAACTTGTTCCATTAGATTAAGAGGAATGTGAAGTCCAGCTGGCTGTTACAGGGGGCTTTTTTGCCACTGCTGCAGCAGAGCCAGCAATAAGCATCTGGCTGCCTTGAGTGGGTTTTTTCCTCTTCCATTGCAGCTGCAAAAGGCAGCTGGTTGCCTCTAAGGTCTCTTTATCTGGTACAGCAAGATGCTTCTTTGAATACAAATAAAATATATGTCACAAGGCAACTGAGTTTCCAAATTTACTGTTGTCAAAAGTACAGAATTTAATGAAATCGTTTTTTAAAAGTCTCCATTGTTATTAACATGCAAAGTTTCTGCTTGACTTACCACCCCTCATCTCCTGATTTTATTTTTATTTTGACTAAACAATAATAATAATTAAATAAAAATAAAAATGTGCACCCCAACCCCAAGACCATTCCATTGTAAGTATCCAGCCTCCCATAATTTCAGCACCTCTTACGAAGGTTTGACCCCTTTCCGTTTTAACGGTACAAATTCTACAAATATCTTCCATATCTCCTCAAAATTATTTCTCCTGCATAATTCCCATCTTACTTTAATAGCACTTATTAATTTATCATTCATAGCTATATCCCACACATGCTTATACCATTCTTCCATTTTATATTCACCTTGCCCCTTCCACTTCCAATCTATAATAACTCATGCAGCTGTCAATAAATTTGTGAGCGAGTCCTTCATAGCCTGTGAACCTTCCACCCCATCGTAAATTGATAATGTTACCTCTGGACTTTTGGTCAACTTTATTTAACCCAGTGTGAAATAGTTTTTAACTTTTTCATGCTGGGTAGAAAGAGGAAACCTCTCTCCCTCCCTGCCCAACACAGAAGTCAAGCTGCTGGAGATGACAGAGCAGCCTTTTGCTACCCAACAGCAAACTGTGTTTCTGTGGTGAAGACTCTTCTTCCCAACACAGCATGGGGATGGCTATATGAGGGGTGTGGATGGATAGGGAATTTTTGAACTCTTTACAAAGCCTATCATTATGAATCTTGGTGTGCCAGGCACTTCCTTTCACTTGAAAGCACTTTTCATTCATCACCCATGTAACCAGTAAGATAGAAATTACTCTGCAACAAGGGTAAAACACTATTTGCGTTGGCCAGAATCCATTCACTGGTTGGGTATGATCTCATCAGGTGACGAGGCAGGAGAGCATAGAATTCTGGGAGGCAGGCATCTCCTCTGTCAGTTTTTTCTCTCCTGCCATATGCTCAGAGGCAACTTCTTCTTGCTTCAAAAAAATTGGAAGTGGTTTTCAAGACTGAGCATAACTCAAAATAATGCCAAGGGCACTCCCTCTTTGAAGGATGTTCCTTCTTAGAAATAATGAAGCATCAGGCAGCTCAAGTTCCCTCTGTGTTGGTACAATTCATCCCAAATCAGCAACTTCTCTGGAGCTAATCTAAGCTTCCACCCTGCACATTATGTGGGAAGTTACACTATGGGAGACTGGGCAGAGGAAGTTATCAGTACATACAGGTTGATGAGGTGGTGGGTTATTTGAAACTGAAGACTTTAAGCCTCACTTCCGGGGGGGGGGGGAGACATATCTCCAATGCCAAAACTCAAGCCTGAAACAGGCAAAGATGCAAACACCAAAAGGTGTGGGGAAAGGGCATATCCCACAACTTCCAAAAAATCCCAGCCAGACTATTTTTCTCTGTCACGCTTTTCTTCTCAACACATCTGAAAATAGATCACTTGGAAATTAAACAGATAGCTGCCAAGTTAGGCAGAGCCACAACAGCACGTTAAAAAGACACACAAAGAAAGTTTAAGTAGAAGGTTTGTGTTGAGACTGGGAAAGGAAGGTAAACAGGTAAGAAAAAAAGGAATCTCCATTTGAAGTGTCTGTCTCTCCTTCCTACTGCACTTTGGAGAAGGGGAGGGTTCTAATGCTTTGGAATATGCTCCAAGAAATTGTCTTTACATTCTCTTATTTGATATACAGTGGTACCTCGGTTTAAGAACAGTGTGGGTTAAGAACGATTTGGTTTACAAACTCCACAAAGCCGGAAATAGTGTCTTGGTTTGAGAACTTTACCTCGGTCTTGGAACGGAATCTGAATGGTGGGAGGCCTCGGTTTAAGAACGGTTTTGGTTTAAGAATGGACTTCCGGAACGGATTAAGTTCGTAAACTGAGGTACCACTGTATAGATTTCACTTTCTAGAGTGTATCCTCAGCTGCTGGGGATACTTATGATTTGCTATAAGGAAAGAGGGACTATCTAATGTCCCTCAGGCCAAAATGGTTAAGGCTCCTTAGGGAACTATAATGGAGGTAATGTCATAGTTAAATGAAAACATTAGGTCATCTGCATAGACATGAGTCACTGCATGGCAGAATATATTTGCCCACGGTATTAAAGATTGCTTCAATGATGAAATCCGAAACCAAGCCATTGTGCCATATTTTTACATGCTTTATATTTAATAATTTACAGGCGCCAAAGATTTTCAGTGGGAATTCGTGCATGGTTTATTGGAAAATGCTATTTATGGAGGTCGTATAGATAATTACTTTGATATGAGAGTCCTTAGATCATACCTGGAACAGTTTTTTAATTCCAGAGTCATTGCTGACTCAAATTTCCGGGGCAAGAAGATGAGCAGATTTCCATATTCCATCACTCTCCCTAGCTCCTGCAATATATTGGTGAGTATGTGTCCCTTCTTATCAGATGTTAAAATAATATTAATTTTCTTTGGCTTTATTAAATTGGCAGGTGATTATGCTTCTTGTTGCTTAATTGTGGACCAACTTTAGTACTATTAAAGACTTGTTTTATTATGGCTGCTGGCATGCTGAAAGCTGACCAGAACTGAGAGAATCTCAGAATTAGAGACTTTTAGCTACCTTATTCTGTCAGAACTAGTAGTACAGCTATAAAAAATACAAATGCTGGGCTCATGGTTTTTTGGATTGTGGGTAATCATCGGACGTCTTTTCCTGATTTGAGCACATGATAAGCTGCATTTTAAAAACAACTCTTGTTGATTTACTGTTAATCACCATATTATTCTAAGCATTTTTACTCAGAAGTAAATTGAATTGAGCTCACTCAGACTTACTCCCAAGCAAATGTATATATGGTTATAGCCCTAATTATTTTATTGTTAGTTACTTTTATTATCAAGTTTAAACTTATAAAGTTAAAGAAATTAATTTTGTGTCACTTTAATTGATTAATGATAGCAACCATATCTAAGTGGCACATTCAAAATTATATATTTATTAGTGTATTCAGAAAGCTGGCTAAGAACATAACTAAAAGACTGAAATCTAAATCTGAAATTTATTTCCCAAGTATATTACCCACATGTTTCACTTCTTTTCATTAAAATAAGAGTGATTGGAGATTTTTTAATAACACATTGAATACCAGTTTTCCTTTTTGTATAGGATTACCGTCATGTTATTGAAAGTCTTCCAGAAGATGATAAACCTGATTTCTTCGGCTTGCCTGCCAACATTGCTCGCTCATCTCAGCGAATGACCAGTTCTCTAGTAAGCATGTGTTTGTTTGTTTATTATCAAGATGTCAAATGTCACTTGCTAAAAAGATCATATCTGTTTTTTTTTTAAAAAAAAAAAAGCTTACAGGGTTCACTGTGATAGTGAGATCTATTGCTTCCAGGCTCATTCCCTTTTTTAGGGAAAAGTAAGGAAAATAATTCATTCTGAGGGATAATTGATCAAAGGTGATGAGATTCAGATAAAGGATCTGATGCCTCTTCATACTCAGAACAGTTGTGTTGAACCTATGTTGTATAGACGATGATGATCCTATGAATATAAGGAAGGTGTTGGTTGCTTCTTCTGTCTTATCCAGGACTCTATATATAGAAGGAATTTCTCTCTTCATATGAGGAGGAAATCTTATCTGTCAGTAGAGTCATGGACACCCACTCTGCTATAGATTTGGGGAACTTTGATTCTCTCATGTTGATATATCACAGTACAGTTGTACCTCTGGTTACGTATTTAATTTGTTCCGGAGGTCCGTTCTTAACCTGAAACTGTTCTTAACCTGAAGCACCACTTTAGCTAATGGGACCTCCCGCTGCTGCTGCGCCGCCAGAGCACAATTTCTGTTCTTATCCTGAAGCAAAGTTCTTAACCTGAAGCGTTATTTCTGGGTTAGCGGAGTATGTAACCTGAAGCGTATGTAACCCGAGGTACCACTGTAATTGGAAGTGTGATGATAAAGACCCCTTCTGTAATTTTGTGAAGATTTCACTCCTCATGATATTAGTGGTAGCCCAGCTACCTAGAATCTTATGAAATCATATGCTATCAAATATTAGGTAGTTTTTATTGAATATTTCCAAGCTACATTAAAGAATTTTTTCCAGTAAACTTAGCAGGCAAAACATTCCTCATGTGAATTGTTTGTATAACTAGCTAGAATATGTCCAGGTACATTGGAAGAACCACACAAAGGTATAAACTTAGAACAATTGAAACAGAGCCAGATCTATGGCCAGAGAATGGAAAATAGTTATCAGTTTCACAGTGAAATCATATGTCTCTCTACTCAGAAGTAAGTCTCACTATGTTCAGTGGGGCTTAGAACCAGGTGAATGTGTGGGGGATTGCAGCTTTATTTTAGGATACAAAAAGGGGATTGCAGCTAGAAAAGCTGTCTTCCAATACATACTTTCTAACTCTAAACCTTAAATGTGCTGAGCTAATTTTTCCTGAAACAAAATACCATCATGTAGTAGTTACTTCAACTAGTTAAAGATAGACAATTAGAAGCTTGCAGGCTGGACAGATGGGAGCCAGATCTATGCCACATTTCTGCTAGAATCCATGGCTGTGGCTCTGGAAGAAGCAAAACCCTATTGGAGTGTTAATGCTGTGAAGCCCTCCATCATAGGCTCAGGTTGTATATGTGTGTCCGTGTAAATAAGCCATATATCATAAAGACACCAGTCTTCGCTGTCCTTCGCACCTGGAACCTTGGAATCTTACACTGCTCAAAGTTTGAGGTGGCGTGCAAACAATATTAATTGTAAATTGAGTTGCTTGTCAGCACAAATACTCAAAAGAAGGTTCTGCAACAGTGATTAGAGTGCAATGTTAGACTCCAGTCAATTGTTTAATGTATTTCTATTTGGGGTAAGTCAATTAAAGTGCTGCCTTTGGTGGTGTGTATTCACTTCTCCACCAGGCAAATTGAAGGTGAGAATCTGCTAGCTTCTGATACATGCTTTTGCAGCTAACACCTCAACAGACAAACCATAAAGATGGCCATAAAAGAGCTGTGTATCAGTTCACCTTGTTCATACATGAGTTCCATTAAATCTGGTGTATTTTCTAATGTTCTGATTCTGGTGGTAACAGAAAGAAATGGGAAAAAAATGACGGCAAATTTAATTCAAAGATTAAACAAAACTTACTATAGTGCTGTCTAAGGCATTCCTGGAGGAAACTGGCTATCTAGATCCACTCCAAACTGGGTTCAGTCCCATGTTTGGGGCTGAATCTGTCTTGGTTGCGCTGAGAGTGAGAGTGAGAGAGGAAATGTGACCTTGTTGGTCTTACTAGATCTTGGTGACTTTTGGATAGCATCAACCGTGGTATCCTCCTGAACCATCCATGAGAGATGGGTATTGGGTGCACTGTTCTCCGATTCAAAAAGAACAGGAAAATGCAATCCTTATTCTGTGAAAAATGTTTGGAATGTCTGTGTTAGAGCTCAGTTACACTGAGGTGTAATGAGTTACTCTGAGATTTAATGAAGATTAATTGACAATTAATAGCCGTAAATCATTTTTGACAAGAAAGGAGTCATAGCCTTACTGTTTTGTTCACTTTGTGAGCCCACTTGCAGCTTACCAAAGTCTCAGTTCAATTCACTGCTGCTTAACTGAAGAAATACTGTACACAATTACTCTTACAAGATATATTAGAAGCAATAGAAAAGCCCCTGTTTTATCAGGAGACCCTCTGATAAATTACTTTAACATATAAGAAAGGTGAACTGAATTAAGGGGTGGTTATTTCAGGGTGCATTTTGCTGTAAACGAGACTGATTATAAGCATTTCACCCTAAACAAAAAGTAAATAGAAAGTGTCATGTTGGTGATCCTTTAATTAACCATTTAAACAATCATTTTTATTTCTAGCTTTTTATATTTCAATTGTAATGTGTTTTTGCATGGAAAGCCATTGTTGAAGCATGCTGGCCCTTCTTTGATGCAGAATACAAATATACGCTGCAGCACAATGCAGCATACTGCAGAGTCATGGGATCCCCTTTGAAATCTTACTGCATCACGAATGCATTTCCGAACTGAGTGGCATGGTCAGTCAAAAGCAAAACTCTAGTATTCTGTCTAAGCAATGTTAGTGACATTCTGCATATGTGCCTTTGGTATATAAATGCACACAGACACTATTATCACTGTATGCAAGGATCTCTGCAAATTACCATTTCATAAACATGACCTGAAGCATGAAATTCACACTGTTCTACTTCTAGTCCACATAATTGGAGGATACAGAAATCATTTATAAAGCACTGTTTGCTTTTTATTATTCAATCATACACTCAGTTATCTTATTGCCATATGGAGTTTTGAACTCGGCTCTGAGCCTCAGCGTTGCAAATTCCTGCCATAAAGATACTTTAAGATGCCCTTGAAACATTGCATCATGTTACAACAGCCATTTACAGCAGATAATACAGTAGTTATAAGTCTTTGATTAATAAGGTGTGCATTTTTATATTAATGAAAAATGACTAGGAAAAAGTGAAACCTGCCCTTAGCCCATGTTAGTTTAAATTCTGGTATAAAGATACTGAGATTTCAGATATGGAATTATCGCTTGGACTACACCTTGACCCAGTTCATACTTGACAACAAGCATTACTAAAAAAGAAATTGCAGGTGAATGTGTGGGGGATTCTTAGCCAAACAGCTGGTTGTTTTTCTAAATGGTGCATGATGATCTGAGAAGTTTGTTTCTCGAAATGGTACCATCTCCTTATCCTGAATCATATATATCCAAAGTAATTTGAAGAGCTGATTGCCCTCTGTTGAGGAAAGCTGTCAGAAGATTGCTTATTTCTAAGCAATGCCTTTCTCAGAAGCAAAACCTTGGAATCCTAGTCAACCAGTGCTTACGTGTGTGTGGCCTAAACACAATAGACAACACATTCATTACCTCCGTTACTGTTAACTTTATGTGAATCTCATATTGAGGGCTTCATCCTAGATTTTAGAGTCTGGTTTTACTTGCACTTGCTTCCTCAGTGGGACGAACGCATTTGGAATTCTACATTGTACCTTTTTAAATCTCTGATTTCTGTACAAGGTACTATACAGAGCACTTTGCATGCTCGCTTTCCCTCAGCTTTCAGTTTCTTCGTCTGAGTTTCACATTATATGTGCACATGTACAAACTGAAAAACACCACAAAAGCAATTTTATATGATTGTATTTGTGATTGCATCCAGCTTCTTTAGAGCCATAATTTGCACATGTGTAGTTGTGCACAGTGCACATTCATAAAACACTGCCACAACACAATTACTTGATGAGATTGAACATAGGGTTCTGTCAAGTGCGTTTGGTGCTTTACCAGTGTACTGGTGTTGCATCAATGTTCTGGACCCACCTGCATGCTACATGTTGGTGCACAGTGAGAACATGCTGGCCATTTCAGCCCCCTCCCGCCCCGCCCCGCTCCTGCTGCTGCCCAATACTGGGAGTGAAGCATTGGTTTGGCTTTGTGTTACATCCAAATCAGAGCTTGTGGTTTGCCTTGCTCCAGACAAACAATGAGCATTAACCAAGGTTTGTACAGAGAACCCCCCAAACTCTGGAGACAGCACAGGAAGCGATTACAAGGAGGGAGGAGCGGAGGCAGGAAGGCGGTGCTTGTGGTTTGTTTGGAAGAGAAAACAGCATAACTGAGGCTAAACTGATATTAAGGCTGCGTTTGGCTTTTAAGCCATAACTTCCTTACAAGTTTAGCTTGTGGTTTGTTTGGAAGAGAAAACCAGTACTAGAGAGGCAGCTAGAGAGGCAGCTTGAATATGATTTGATTCATCATCACTTTATTGTATGGTGGGGGAGCTAGAAAGTGCCTTCCCTCCTTCCCAACTGGCAGAACCTTCCTCCTTCAGTCATGGGTGTAATGCTTCATTACAGCGTTCATGTATAAAATCAATTGTAGGCCCAGACTTTATGGCCAAATAATGGATCTTATCTAGAATATCAATGTGATCTGTAGACAAGTTTCTTAGGTTCAAATATTTTACCTGCAAACATCTAGGACAAGTTTCTTAGGTGCAAGGAGGGGTGCAAACTGGGTCTATGTCTCCCTGTGTTTTGTAACTGGGACAGTACAAATGAATGTACTCCCTTGGTTTATTTACACACAGTATATCCAACAGTTTGCGTGTTGGTCTCCTTTTCATTTTAGGCTTATTTATAATGACTTACAGTTATATACAGATAAAGACTAACTGACTGTATTCCTAATAAAATGCAGTACATGGCCTCTTCACAGAAACAAGTGGCACATAGTTTTGAACTTTGATGATATTCATATTCACAGCTGGCAGAATGAATGGGTTTTTCACTGTGACAGAGAGGTTCGCTTTTAGTTTGCTTAAGTTAAAATTGCATAAGCTAGCATGTCTCCTGTGATTTGTATTCAAGCTTTTAAGACCTAATTCCCTTGAAAAATATGCTGATGCAGTTCCTTGACATAGTATAAAGCCTCCACATTTTACTTCTGATACTTAGTAAAAACCTCATCTTGCAAATCACTGCCATAAATTACAGTTTGGACATGCACAAGACTAGAATGCATATTGGAAGGATACTGAAACAATCTATGTTCTCATAATATTCACTATCCTGACAAAGAGTGCCATTATTGTACTTACGAATCTTTAGTACTGTTTCATGCTAACAGATCCTTAGTCAAGTTCTCAGTGATATAAGTAAATAAATGATAAAAAATGTAAATGACATTTGGTGTAAGCACTGAGGAAGCTTATGCAGTTTAATTTTTCGTACTTAAAAACACATTTCATGGCAGGCTTACGGAAAGAATCCCAGTTTTATTTTTTAAACATTTGTAAAATGTTGGATTTCATGTAACCCTCAATTTAAATACTTAACTTAATACAAACGTTAAATCTAACTAAGCACCAGGAAGCTTCCCAAAAGACAAACAGTTCATTTTCAGGAATGTCAAATTACAAGAGACAAAGGATTTTAACATTAGGGCTTAAGTCTTTAGCATTCTTTTCTGGAAGTATGTTGACTGAAGGTTTCCTTCCATGTAACATTATTTGTACTGCAAATTATGGACCTGATCCAGCCAGTTTCTTCCACACTCCCTCAGATACAGTTCTCTCATGGTAGGACAAGGAGAGCTGGTTAACAACACTTGTGTCAGCTTGCCAAACTAGTGAGCAACTGGTGTCTTGAACCTGTTTTCCATTGGCAATGAAGGTAGCCAGAAGGAAGTACTGCAGCCTCATAGCTGACATGGCCAGTATGATTAAGCCATTTGTCAGCTGGCACAAGAGCTGAAGGTGTTCAGTTTTCACCTTGGCCTAAAATCCTCAGAATCTTCTACATATCCTCAGATTAAGCTTGTTGTCCACCAGCTCCTTTGCCTCACCCTGCACCTTCTACACTCATTTGCCATGTGCTGCCTATCTTCAGGGTTAACTACCTTGAGTGTGGTTTCAAGCTGCCAGCCCTGACATAGAACAGTGCACTATTGCTTCATATCTAACCTTCCTCTGGCTGCATAAGTTGAGGTTTCCAATATGGACCTACCCATAATTTTGTCCAGTACAGATGTATCCATAACTAAGTACTGTGCTAGCATATACCACAGCACCACCTCTCTCTCTCTCTCTCTCTCTCTAAATATATATATATACACACAAACACACATATACACGGGATATAGATATAAATATAGATGGGTGGTGCTGTGGTCTAAACCACCGAGCCTCTTGGGTTTGCTGATCAAAAGTAGGCAGTTCAAATCTATGCGACGGAGTGACCTCCTGTTGCTCTGTCCCAGCTCCTGCTAACCTAGCAGTGTGAAAGCATACTAGTGCGAGAAAATAAATAGGTACCACTGCAACGGGAAGGTAAATGTGCACTCTGGCTTCCGTTATGGTGTCCCGTTGCATCAGAAGCAGTTTATTCATGCTGGCCACATAACCTGAAAAAGCTGTCTGTGGACAAACACCTTGGCCTGGAAGCAGAGATGAGCGCCCCGCCCCATAGTTGAATTCTGGACTTAACTGTCCAGGGGTCCTTCACCTATACTTATTAGTAAATGCAACAGTTACAGTCATAGAATTCAGTTACAGGTAGGTAGCCGTGTTGGTCTGCCATAGTCAAAACAAAATAAAATAAAAAATTCCTTCCAGTAGCACCTTAGAGACCAACTAAGTTTGTTCTTGGTATGAGCGTGTATCTGAAGAAGTGTGCATGCACACAAAAGCTCATACCAAGAACAAACTTAGTTGGTCTCTAAGGTGCTACTGGAAGGAATTTTTTATTTTATTTTGTTTAGTCATAGAATTGTAGAGTTGGAAGGGATCCCCAGAGCATATAGTCCCACCCCCTGCAATGCAGGAAACTCAGCTAAAGCATCCATGACAGATTGACATCCAACCTCTGCTTAATGACAGAGGCTCCACCACCTCCCAAGGGAGTCCATTCCACTATCTTTACTGTCAGAAAGTTATTCTTTCAGACGATGAAAGCCAGTAAAGTACAGATGAAGCAAAATATAATTTGACACCTCAGCCTGCTCCAGCAAAAGGCTAGCAGAAGAATAAGTTGTTTATATGTATCTCCTCAAAGAGTCTTTCTTGTGGTTAAGCAGAGGCAGGAAATCACTGCATTGGAAAACAGGTTCCATTTTACATTCATCAAAAGTGGATCATGTGACTGAAAATAGCTTTTCTGTGTTTGGATTGAATCAGGGTTATCTTTCATGAGTTTCTTTGCTAGTATTTATTCAGGACACATAACATAATTTTTAGATGCTGCTACCTATTTTGAAAACTGTCTGTTGCCATTAACATGGTAAAAATAGTATATTTTCATGCGGGGTGATAAGATCTGAGGAAATAACATTTCTGTCACATATATTATACAGTAACTAAATATGATAGGTGGCAGTAGAGTACTTGCCTTTTTATTTTCCTATTGATGGGTAGGTGAAAATGTAGAAGAAGGTTTATGGGCTGATTTTATAAGAAAAAATGATCAAGTCATTAAAGATTTTGTACTTTAGTGCAAAAGTCTGCCACAGAGTTTTGAAGAGATAATTCTGCAGAAACTGTACAAAACTCATTTTGTCACTTATCTTTGAATTTAATGTATGTTTACATTCTGTGAGTTGTTAAAACTGTTGAGTAGATTTGCTTAAATAAACAAATGGTTCAGCCATATTTAATATGGAGTAGGGGAAATCTGTAGCTGAACTACATTGCAGACAGAACAGAATCAATTTTTTATATATAAAAAATTAACTTAAACATACGCATGTAGTTACTAAAAATTAAAGCAATTTTTAGTTCATATATTATTTTCCAGTTCAGATTTTATCCTTTAAATTGTACATTTCTTGTGAAAATCAACCCTTTCTGTATTCATGTGTATAGACAGCCTTTCCTATCAACCTTTGCATCTAGTGGCATAGTTCATTAATGGATGGGAAAGAACTACAAAAGTTTTTATTGGTTTTCCACAACATAACAAATGCAATTACAATTACAATGAGACAAATACAACAACAACAAATACAACAAACAGAACAAAAATAAAGAGAATACAAACCCACACTGGAACACCAACACTCCTTTCACTAATTAAAATCTTATTTCAAATCTTATTAGGGGACTTCCCCCGTTTCTCTCCTGTGCTTCCAGTTCCAATTTACTTTAATAACTTTCTCATCTCTGAAATTTAAATCAATTACCATCAAAATATCCAAATATAACTTCTTAATACAAAATGTAGCTTCATAATACAAAATATTACTTCTTAAAACAAATCTTAACTCCTTATTTTACTAAAACTGCTGCTAATATTTTTATTCTAACCTTATATAGTATTACTATTCTTATACAAAAACAATCCAAGTATCTCTTCTCAGAATCAAATCAAAAAAATTCTTAACACACTGACTTCAGGGTACCATGATGAGCCGTCCTAATTACATTTTAAAGATTTTTCACCCTACCCCTCTTCTTGCCATTTTCCCTCGCCATCTCGGGATCACCCACCAAACTTCTCTCCACCCTTTTCCAACATCATTGTCCAGAATGTCCTCTTTTTCTTTAAATCCAAAGGCCAAAATACTGTCCACAAATATCCTTGCAGAGCTCTTCAGGAAATACGATACGTCACCATCCAGCATCTCCGTTTCAAACTTACAGTCATCTTCTAATTGTAATTTCCAAAATTGTTTTTCCTTCATTTCTGGGCTCTCACCCCAGAAATCAGCTATAATATGTCTCAATCCAACTCTGGGCCTCTCACACCAACAGGGTTTTCCCTCTTCTTGGAGTTGCATAGTCACTGTATCTTGTTCCTCAAATATTTCCTCAAGTTCTCTAGCAAGGTTTTCTTCCAGTTTAGCAAAGTTCTCAGAAGCCTTTCCCATTTCAAAAAACTTTTCATCAACATTCTGATTCAACAGTTCTAATTTCTGGTTTAAGAATTCTAACTTCAAAAGAATTATCCTTTGTCCTTGGGTCATACCCGGATCTAAAGCCAGTTTAAAAGCGAAACCAAGCATGGTAGAAGTAGGCAGGGAATATCAAAGTTCAGTACTTTTCCATCTTTAAGCCACAAGTTTCAGCCGCCATTTTCCCCTAAATCAGGGTGCAGAAATTGTAATCCAACAACTTTAAAGAAGAAATACTTCCAACATCTTAATCCTCCCCTGACGGGGACTCAACCGATCGTGCTTGTCAAAAACAGAGCTCAGTGAAAACATTGTATCAGCTAATGCAGCAGCAGCTAGAAACATTGTTATTTCCTTCCATTCGGCAGGGAGAGGAACGGGCTTCCTTTTAACGTTCCTCCCGGAGAGCCAATTGATAAATTTTCAGTCCAATTAAACTCCGTACTTACGGCTTACGGGGTTCTTCTTCTTTTGCTTCAGATTAGGTAAGAACGACACGCTCATCGCTGGCGGCTGCCGCCACTTCGCCTTCCCGGCTGGGGCATAGCCTCCACAGCCCCGCGCCGTTGTCCCTTCACTCCCGTGCCCCTTTTACACGGGACGCTCGACCCGCGGTTTGACGGAGCCCGTTGTGCGGTAGCGGAGCTCCTAAACCCCCGGGAAGGCCAGGGTCGTCTCACTGCCGAAACGACCCTCGACCGTCAGCAATGGCATCCTCGCCGGAAGTCGTGAGGTAGAATTATTTAACTCAGGTGGGTTCCTATAAGTGTTAGGACTGCCACATATGAATTACAGGTAGGTAGCCGTGTTAGTCTGCCATAGTCAAAACAAAATAAAAAATAAAAAAATTCCTTCCAGTAGCACCTTAGAGACCAACTAAGTTTGTTCTTGGTATGAGCTTTCATGTGCATGCACACTTCTTCATGCACACGGAAGCTCATACCAAGAACAAACTTAGTTGGTCTCTAAGGTACTACTGGAAGGATTTTTTAAAAAATATATAGTATTATGAAGTTCAGGATGAGAGAGGATTTTCAGCACTAACATTTCACTGTGCCATGGAAAAGGCTCTACTTCTCTTAAGAAAAAATAGTGTGCAAGCACCTCCTCAATTTCTGGCCCTTCTAACCTCAAGTTTGCTTCACAGGCTTCCAGCTTGCCCTTTGTATTCTCATTTGAACTCCACTGCAGTTTTTCTGCTAGTACAGATTGTTGTTTAGATTGCAAGAACTTCAGTCATAAGCTAAGAATTTTATATATATATATATACAAAGGTGGTTTCTTTGCTTGTTTGAGGGTTCTTTTCTTTAGAAACAGACTGCATTATTGGTTTAGAGTGGTTTAGAGTGTTTTCCCCTCTTCCAGTTTTCCAGAAATGGGCATTAAAATAACCAGTGTGTAACTTCCAGGATTCACCCTGAAGCTCTTTTTAAAAATTGGTGTTATGTTAACCACTCAGCTATGGGCGTGAGAAACTTTATTCTTTTTTGGCCTCTGAAAGAAATAATTACTAGTCTTCACCTTCATTCTGCTTCTCTTTAGAGACCAGATAAAAATTAGTTTGGCTAATATGAGTGCAATAAAATATACACATTTGACAGGATTTTTTTGTCATCCTATATATGTTGGAAGGAATGGGGGGCATCTAATGTATTTTTCCATGGATAAGACTATATTTTCCCCCAATTTTTTAAAGTTTAAAATGGGGGGGGATCTTCTTATACATGGAATGTTTAAAATATCTATTTCTTAATTTTGGGCTCAAAAATTAGGGGTTGTCTTATACACGGGGGGTGTTTTATACACAGAAAATACGGTATATGGCTTAGTATAAATCTGTGAATCTAGTAGCAGAAACTATGCTTCTGCTCAGAAAAAGCAAAGTTGCATTTTGGATTTTCAAGGGAACAAAAAATTCCCAATAAATGATGCATTTCCATCAAAATTCAAAATGTTTTGTATCTAGTTTGAGAATGGAAATGTTTTTTTAAAAAAAATTCCTTATTTGTGTCTATGTTCCTTTTAAAGCTTTAATTTGTTTTCTTCAATGTTTAGCAAATTAATCGATAGCAACAATTATAAAAGTTAAAATAATACTTCCACAGACTACCAACTAGTGAGGCTTCATGTTCTAGCAAGTCTGATAAATTATTTTAATTTGCTTTCACTGAACCAAACAACAGTACATAATTTATCAGACAAACAAAGAAAATGAAACAGTGCATCATCACACATTTTTCAAGATTAGAAAATCAATCAAAAATGCACTGGTGGACTTTAAGTGGATAATTCTGACTATCTAACAACTAAATAGTTTGCCCTAGAGAAAGATTAATGTTTATTTATTTCAAAAGTTATGTGTGGCCAAGCAAAACAGGAACTACACTGTGGTTTTAAAATCTTAGAAGAAACAACCATTTTAAATAACGTGTAAACAGAAAATAAGCATGCCGCTATTTTATTTTATTGATCTTAAATTTAAAATTGTTTCATTTCTTCTTGGCAGCCACCCTGACAGCTCTGTTACAAGGCAGCCTGTAAATACTGATAAGATAAATAAATGTCAGTATAGGCAATGGTACTGCATTGCTGTGAAAAAACGCAGAACAATTCATAGATATTTAATTATTCCAACAAGGGTGAAGTAAAATGAAACTATCGCACTTAAACTTCCAAAAATCACAATTTAATTTTATTTTTTTATTTTTTTGATAAATCTACTGATTTCTTGTTAAGATCAAAACTAATAAATGCAGCTGATTTTTTTAATATTCCTTGTTGGAAAGATCCCCCCCCCTTCTTCACCAGAGCCTCTAGCAAGGCTTATTGCAAGACAGGCCCGTAAGGGCTGTGCATGGCATTCTTACAGCTGCCTGTCTCTATAGGCCCAAACGAATGCCAGCATCTGTGCCTCAATAGTGATAGCAGCAAGACCAGGGGTCAGCAAACTTTTTCTGCAGGGGCTGGTTCACTGCTCCTCAGAACTTGTGGTGGGCCGGAGCGCATGTGCACACTCCCCCCTCCTTTCCTCAGAGACAGAGCGGCTGAGATACCTCCACTCACTGCGTTCAGACAGAGCAGGCTGGGCTGGGGAAGGGGGTGCCCCACCAGTGCTGGGTCTTGGCTTGCGTGGAGGGGCTGCAGCCACCCCGCTGGGAAGGGCCCCTACCCCAGGGTGTCCATGACCATGCTGCTAATGTGCCACCACCAAGCAACACGGAAGAGTCCTCCTCCTCTACTTCTTCCTCTTCCTCCTCCTCCTCACAGGCTTTCTGCTCCCGCTTCTTCCCGCCCCTTCGCTTCTCTTCCTCCCTTCTCGAAGCTAGATGTCAACAAGGCGCCCTCCCCTGCGCCTCACCCCGATCGGAGCAGCGAGTCTTGGGAAGGGTTGCCATTGGTCGCCAGCTCGCCTCAAACTAGCCAATGGAGGGGAGGCCTGAGGTTGCTAAGGCTTCAGATTGGCCAGCGTCGTGGAAGTCTGAGCACCCTCAGAGCATGCTGGGAGATGTAATCTGGGGGGATGGCAAAAAATAGCGCCCAGGAAAATAATTGGTGGAAAATGGTGATCGTGGCGATCCAAGCGACAGTTGCAGAACCGTTCACAAGCCGGATGCAGGGGGCACTTGGGCCAGATCCAGCCCACAGACCATAGTTTGCCAACCCCTGAACAAGACAATGTATGCTTGCTTCCTTCTCCTACCATATCACAAGGATTTCAATAATATGTGATTCAATCCTGCATATATTTATGATTGCTACAGTTGCATTGCCACCATGAATACATGCATAACTGGTTAGGGTACTGCAACCCTGAGATGGATTTGAAGTGCTTGATTCCACCCCAACCTCCAGAAGACAATTCTGTTTATTTGACTTGCACATAACCTTACTAGAGAATTGTCTTAAGTGTTCACACACTGTCATATTATCTTTTTATCTCACAGGTAATTTCACAGCTTCGGATCTTGAGTAGGTCTGTAACTGCTGGCTGCAAATTTGACAGGGAAATCTGGTCTAATGAGCTTTCTCCAGTCCTCAATCTATGGAAGAAGCTTAATCAGGTAAGAGGGTCATTTGTTGGTAAATATTTCAGTATTACTTTCAATAGAACAGTCTAGGTAAAATGTCTATATCATTCATTTGAAAGATGGGCATTCCACAAAAAGGGAATTCCAGTACAACATGGATTTCAGATAATATTTTGTTGGAGCCAAAGATTCCTTTCAACTGAAAGAACTTTGTTTTCTGTCAGAGAAAAGAATGCGGCTGTGGGTTGTAAGGTAGACTTCTTTTCGGTACAAATTTTTCAAGAGACAAGTAATATCACCTCACAGGTAGTGAGCATATCTCCAGAAGTGGCACTGCTCAATATAATTGAGGAGTTGGATAAAAACTTGAAAAGTAAAGACCTTTCAACCCACATACTGATGGCAGCATGTCTCATCATTTCAAGATTCTGGAAAGATTTAGTGAGCCACTTTAGGCAACCAGTAATCCAAGTTATGTATGATTCTGAGTATTGGTAGAAAACTTAATGCAAAATTTTCAGCTAGCTAAGGACTAGATTAAAAAGTTTACTTTCTGTATGGGTCAATTCTTCTTTCTGTACAATTGTGGCGTATTCAAGGGATCTGCAGCTCCTTGTTAAATTTTTACTAAAATAAATTCTGCAATATATACTGGTTTATGTAAATTTGTTTTGATTTTCATCATCTGTTTGAATATTACATGTTTTCTTTGTGTATTGTTTTAAAAGTGGGTACAATAATTAGATCAATGGAGTGAGAATGGATGAGAAATCCGTACGTTTAGGAGACAATAGTGAACTATGGCACTAACATAAAACATGTTAGTTTTATACTGCTGAGATGAAGTTACTTGAGCTTATTCCAAAGCCACAATTTGAATTATGTCCCTTTCAGTATCAACCTTAAGTCATTGCTGTGAGTGGTAAATATAAATTTAAACAAATAAGCAGTTGATTGGGTGAAACCAATAGCATCAGTGTGTGGAAATGCTGTCATGAGTGTTGACCAGCACATGCAGGATTTGACTTGGATCCAGCTTTTAGCACACCTCTGTAGATGATCCTCCTTCCCCTTTACGCATTCAGTAAATGCATATGGGTAACATCTGAAAAGAATTATTGTGGGGCTCTCTTTCTTAAGCCAGCGTTGCAGCTTTTCTGTTGTAGCCAAATATCTCAGTTGTGAGTTGATGCTCTGGGCTTGGACATTTTCAATCATTGCTTGGAAATCATCCAGGTTGACTGTTGGCACTGTCAAAACCGACTCTGAAAACCATTAGTTGGGGGATATGTATGCAGGTCTGCTCAAGTAAGGACCATAATTATTATCTTCCTGGTTCGGTTAGTAGAAACTGAACCGAAAATTATACTTTCGTACCTGAAAAACTATGAATATTTTTAACATAGACACCTCTTTCCTAATTTATTTGGATGAATCACTTTCCATTTTTTATCTACATAATTAGTCAGTACGTTTTATATTTTATTTAAATCAATATGATTAGCTATAGACACATTTCCTTCTGATGGTCATTTTGAATTAAAAATTACGCAGTTAAGAATACTAATCAGCATTAAGTGCAGTTTTTGCCACTCAAAATTATAATTAATTTGCTTTTGAAATACTTTAATTTTTAAGTGAGGAAACATTGCAGACTTGAAATAATTTTAATAGTTCTCTTTAGTATATATTAATGTATACTTAAAATATATTTCGCTATGAAAATTATGAAAACTTGAAATCTCTCCACAGCTTACTAAACTACAGAATTTTTGTTACTAAATATTATAATGAACAGCTCTGCAAAGCGTAGCCATTTTAAAACTCTTTATTATTATTATTATAATGTTGATGATGCATATGTTTGTAATGCTTGGGATGTAGTTCTGTAGTCAGTAAACTAAATTACTTTCATTGTATTGCACTGAAGTGGAACCACTTATCATTTCAAAGTTTCTCTTAAAAGTATTATTTCCCTGTTTGAGCAGGAGATATCCAAACTGATGTAGCCCCACAAAAGTAATTTGCATGATACTGTTACTAGGAGTCTCTGCAACAGTTTGTGAGGATTTTTCAAGGGTCCACAAATTTAGTCACCATAGCAACCACGCAGTCCCTTTCTTTGTCTCTGATCATGCTCTCAGAGAAAATGCTCTACCTCTCAACTGAGTCACAGGCACTGGGGGTGTGGCAATATAAATCTCTGATTTTATGCTGCAATTTATATAGAGGCATTCTAAGTGTCACTGAACTGCAGGAACTCCCCAGCAAACCCTTGTGCACAACTATGGGCAAGCCAAAAAAAGCTCAACAACTATTCTGTCTGGTTTTTCACTGTTCGAAATATGGCAGTCCTGGAGTTAGTGCTGATCACAAAAAAATGAGTTGACCACTAAGGCTTCTATCCTATTGTAGTTTGTAGTCAGTGAAGACACATTATGGCAGTCACAGATCATCTGTGCTGTTTTCAAGAAAAGTTCATGAATGGGATAATTTTGAAACCAGACACAGAATGCCAAAGTGTTGCGAAGTTTGTATATTTGTGTCTGTGTAGCAAATTCCTATAGGGACCCAGGTGGCGCTGTGGGTTAAACCACAGAGTCTAGGGCTTGCTGATCAGAAGGTCGGCGGTTCGAATCCCTGCCACGGGGTGAGCTCCCGTTGCTTGGTCCCAGCTCCTGCCCACCTAGCAGTTCGAAAGCACATCAAAGTGCAAGTAGATAAATAGGGACCGCTCCAGCGGGAAGGTAAACGGCGTTTCCGTGCGCTGCTCTGGTTCGCCAGAAGCGGCTTTGTCATGCTGGCCACATGACCCGGAAGCTGTCTGCGGACAAACGCCGGCTCCCTTGGCCTATAGAGCGAGATGAGCGCCGCAACCCCAGAGTCGGACACGACTGGACCTGATGGTCAGGGGTCCCCTTACCCCTTACCAAATTCCTGTCACTAGAAATGAGTACATGATAACTGAATCTGGACTGGATCTTATATTCACCACATGGATTACTATTACTACTACTACTACTACTATTATTATAATTTCTATACAATTTCTAATTAATTACATTAATATACAGTCCTTCAACCAAAGATCACAGGGCAGTTTACAATATAAAAACACAAAAATGCATACCATAATAACAAATAAAAACAATAACTCATACCTAGTTTAAAAGGCATAGATCATTGAATTAGCCAAAGGTCTGGCAGAACAATGTTTTTGCCTGGCACCTAAATATATGTAATAATTGGCATCACCATGATGAATTTCCCACCCCGTGGCCTTAACATCTAGTAGGACCCACTGTGTAGTGATTTTTTCCCACTAGTAGTTATCAGTGACATGGATTGGTGGTGAAAAAGCTCACTATATAAATGTGGGAACAGGGCAGCTGACAACAAGAATAATGTGGTGTGCTAACATTGTCAAAATAAATTCTGGCGGAGCTTTCCTATTTATTTTCCTTTCTTTTGACAATGGTGACTGGAAAGAGAGTGGTAAATGAAGCCCATGAAAAGCCACCTAAATCAGTTGCAGCCGTCAGGCCATTTTCTGAAGCGACTTCTTGGTAAAAACTGACAGGCGATGAAAGTATTGTCACTACTGTGCCATACAGTAAATGTGATTGATAACTTTTTCCTACTTGTTGAATTAAAATTCTAAATAAGTCAGCCACTGTGCTCTTATGAAATTTAGTTCAGCACACTTGTACGCACATAGGAAGAATTAGTCCATTGTGAAATAGTTTGGCATGTTCAATTGTAACTTTCTTTCCCCAAAGTATTATATATATAGGCTACATTAAAACAATAGATAGGTAAAATCATATATATGTAATCTGTTTATAATTAAAATCTGAGAAGAGCTTGCTTTAATGTAACCTTTTGCCATATACATAAATGTTTTGGTCCCCATGGTTTGTGAGTCAAACGAAGAAATCTCTAAACATACTTTCCCATGGTTTTATTAATTAAATAAAATGTAGTTTTATAAAATTTAAAAATAAGTGCTGAGTGCTTGCCAGTTGTCCCAGTGCCATCACAAGTATTGGCCAGAGGCACACACTCACTCTCTTGTGTGAATAGCTTTTTTTAAACACATGTCAGGTTGGCATATCATCAGAACCAACTCAAAACCAGCTGATAAAAATGACTGATCTTATTGTACAATTATCAAAAAAGAAAATTTAATTCTGTAAATGTATAATTTATGTAAAGACTTTTAGTCTATGTAGCTTTTTTCCATTACATATAATATGATTTCTAAGCTTGATTTTGGGGGAAATCAGGAAACAGAAAATTATATCTGAAGTAATCTTCTGCTAATGGCTTTAGCTGAGCAATTTGCAGAGTTCTGAGGATTTAAGAACATTGATTATTGAAGAGGAAGCACTAATTAGCTGCATTTAAACTATAGCATCAGATGTTTCCCCAAAATAAGAGTTTCAGGTTCATCATGTATAATTCACTTGTTATAGTCTATTTAAAACATTGTTTACTTCCTTCTCTCTCTCTCTCTCTCTCTCTCTCTCTCTCTCTCTCTCTCTCTCTGTGTGTGTGTGTGTGTGAGTGAGTGTGTGTGTAGGCTTTTAGCTAGGAATAAAACCAAATTTCATAATTGACCTGTCTCAGAAAACAAACACAGTCTGCTCATAATGCACAGGAGCATTATTCAGTGACCATTTGCTGCTAGTGCATTCTGCACTAGATGAAGCTTTTGGACGAGATGCAAGGCATGACACATAAAACATGTTATGGTAATCAAGGCTTGAGGTTACCAATGCATGCACTTTTGTGGTTAGGCTGTCACATTACAAGAATGGTTACAGATGGTGTACTAGCCAGAGCTGGTAAAAAGCACTCTTCACCACGTGGGTCACACTGGACGCCACTCACAGAGATGTGTCAAGGAGTACCCTCACAATGTGTATCTGCTCCTTTAGAGAGAGTGCCACCCCATCCAGAACCGGCAGTCCTGTGTTCTCCTGGACACAGGAACAACCCACCCACACATTCTCAATCTTTCCAGGATTCAAGTTCAGTTTATTGACCCCCATCCAGTCCAGCAATGCATCCAGGCACCAGACCAAGGCTTGTACAGGTTCTCCTGACTCCAGTGTAATGGAGAAATAGAATTTGGTATCACTGATGATACCCTGTTCCAAACCCCCTAGTGACGAGTCCCAACAGCTTCATATATATGTTGAATAGCAAAATAATACCCTGTGGCACCCCACTGAATAACATTTTTTCCCCTTTTAGAATTCAAATCTGATTCATCAGAAGGTGTCCCCTCCTTCTGAACGTCAAGGATCTCCAATCCTTTCATTCATTATTCTTGAACAGTTCAATGCCATTCGCTTAGTTCAGAGTATTCATCTGTCTCTCGCTGCTCTCAGTAAAGTCATCAGAGGAACCTCGCTGTTGAGTTCAGAAGTACAACAACTAGCAAGTGCTTTGCTAAACCAGAAGGTAAGGTCTTCTTTTAATTCTCGTTGTACATAATACATCTTTATTCTGTAAATATGGCAAGCTTGAACCAAAGCCAACTAATTTAGATAAGTGCAAGTTTTAATCTTCAGTTAGGTTCTTGTGTGACTCACAAAGCACAGCAACGCCTGCAATTATTAACTTCTTCTTTTTTCAGTGCCCCTTAACATGGCAGAGCAAATGGGAAGGCCCAGAAGATCCTTTGCAATATCTCAGAGCTGTTGTAGCACGAGCACATGCTATCCAGGTACAATTTAATATTTCTCATAAGATTCAGAAATTTAATAATAAAAAGTAAAGTTCACGTGTGTTCTATTTATATTTCATATTCATACCTACCTTTCTTTTATTAAAGACAATCTCTAGGTAGCTTGTATTGGAGTATTCCACAAATACAGTTTTGTCTACATAACACTTTCACATATAGCAAGGCGGGGGAGTAGAAGATGTGGAACCTATTTCATAGAACTGACTAGAATCATAGACTTGTAGACTTGTAGAGTTTATACCTTGTAGCATAAATTCCCACTTCACTTACTTAAAAAAAAAACCCATGTCATTAAATTTATGTAACACTTGATTGTAAAAAAAACCTCAAAGTGGTTTACAAAAAAAATAGAACAATAAAATTATCAATACAAACAGTTAACAACAGCTGGGTGTTTAAAACATCAAAATAATAAAATCAGTGATAAGCTAAAAAAAAAACCCACCAGATTATAATATATGTTCTACACATCTGTAGAACATAAAAATCGAGCATTTGCCAAAAAAAACAGGTGCCTGCCTGATGTCAAGAGGCAGGAAGTTCCAAATTGTAGGTGCTGCCACACCAAAAGATCTATTTCTTTGAAATATGGAACAAGTATTATTGAGCATCTGTAACAGTGTCAGTTGAGTGTCACTGTTGAGATAGACGGGTTGCAAGTCGTTTAGGGCTTTATATACTAATAACACCTGGTAGCAAATTGGCAACCAGTGCAGGTCTCTGAACACAGGCATTGACAGGGTCTCACTCCTGCCAGCAACCATGCTGCAGTATTCTACACTAATTGCAGTTTCCAGATCAAGCACAAGTGAAGCCTCACATAGAACACATTGCAGTACAGTAGTACCTCCAGTTACGTAACCCTCTGGTTCCATAAACCTCAGGATGCAAAAGCTGCAAACCTGGAAGTATTTGACCAGGTTTCTCTGCACGCATATGCACAGAAGTGGTCTACCACCACGTGAGCATGCGCAGAAGCGGCCCTCAGATTGCGGAAACCTCGAGATTTGACCGGATCTCCGGAGCGGATCCCATCCGCAACCGGAGGTACCACTGTAATCTGGTCTTGAAGTAGTATGAACCCCTGTGACTAAAGGTTTCCAAGTTTTTACATGAATATATTGTCCTTGCATCCGTAGTTTCAGGAATGGTGGTGGGGTTGTGTTGGGTGTTTGTGCCTGGAGTCCTGTAATGGTTCTGTGATTTAGGTTTACACTACACAAAGCCAGAATGATCTAGTCCCAAGCCCCGTCCTATGAGCTATGCTCTCCCTCTCAGGAGTTGATGATTTGCTGGTGGTGTGCTATCACTAGGCTTGGAAGTTACTCTTATTTCTATATTTCACCATGGTAGCACAAGCAGAACACAAAGAGGTGGCTTTTTGCTCTCCACTAAGTTCATATGGCTTACTCTACTTCAAAAGCTGGCATAATGTCATAAGGATAGGAAGAGTATGATTTGGCAGGTGTAAATTTTTTAGTGGGCACTAGGGCACCAGCGTGTGGGGTTGTGTTCTTCTGGTTTCTTGAGGCAGGAAAAAGTCATTTAAAGGTAATTTAATTTGGAAAAGTAACTCATGTCTAGGGTATTCTAAATACTTAGTGGATAGTTTCCCAAGAAAGCTAACAAATATGAAGAAACATTTTAGCTTTTCTTTAGACAAATGAAAGTGCACATTGGAGTAAATGTGCAAAACTCTAGTTGTGGTTTTTGAAAGTCAGATAACATTTTTCATTCTTACGGAAGATGGTTAAATTAAATATGACTTATTCAGAAGCTGAGGTGAATTTGTATGCAAGCATTCCCTTTGGTACTACAAAATACCTCCATGGTGGCTCTCGGAACTTCTATGAAGATCCAACCTTAGCACATCCCATGACAGATATTGTAGTCAAAAGGTTATTATTGCCAGCTCCAAAATTCATTTCCTTAATAGGCTCCCTTGAATTGTCTGTAGGTGATGCATATTGCATTAGGAAGTTCTATAATAAAGAGTGTTTTAATTTCATTCTTTCATATAAAATGACTTTACCCTTGGGAACACGTAATGAGATGAAGAATGCACTAGCAAATTAACATCTCAGCCTGTCATATTGCTAAGGATTATTAGATACATTAGGCCACTCCACAGGCATGAAACCTTATTAAACCTTGAGGAAGCTTTGTGACAATAATGTTTTGTGTATGCTAGTTTCTGGTAGTTATTTTAGCCAAATTTGCATCACCAAGGGAATTATTTACACTGTTCTGTCTCTGGCTTTCAGAGTGCAGTCTCTGCTTCTGGGAATAGCACCTCTTCCTTGTTGAAGACTGATTTAATCTTCTGATTCCACAGGGCAGCTGGGAGAGGGGAGCAGAGGAGAGGCTTCCTGGGTACCCAGATTATCCCCACCTCTTGGGCACAAAGCTGCTGTGATTCCTCCTACATTCTGACTATAGTTTTCATTTTCTTTAGTCTTGAATTGTACATCCTTCCCTCTTCCCAATTAGAGACACTGATTCGGGTGGGGACGGGGATAGGAAACTGTAGCTTACTTAATATCAAGAGTCTAATACAGCAGCTGCTGTAGCCTAATGCTGACCCTGCCCCTTCTATGCTCTACAGCCAAGACAATGATGTAATAGAAGGAGTCACAGAAAGCTGACTCAGAATTTTTGGGCAGTTCCCCAGAATTCCAAAACTGGTATGGAAAGAAGCATTTTCCTCTCAAGGGAAGAAGATCTATAGCATGCAGTGGCCCCTCCCCTAGTCCAGGAAGGCAAGCACCAATTTCAAGCTGGAAATGGAGGACCTACAAATTCCTGCATTTTAGAACTAAATCTTAGTTTCCACCAGCAATTCTATGGAAACAATCTCTCTGACAATGCTGCAAATGGTCAAAACAAAATAAAATAAAATAAAATTCCTTCCAGTAGCACCTTAGAGACCAACTAAGTTTGTTCTTGGTATGAGCTTTCTTGTGCATGCACACTTCTTCAGATAGGTGCAAATGCTTCTTCAGATGCTGCAAATGCTTTGCCTTCCCACCTTGCCTCCAGCACCCTAGCGCAGTACAGCTATGTCATGAAGAGGATGGAGAAGATTCCTGTCACAACACCATGTGTGTTCTGTGTGTGCTTAAGCCGTAGCTAAATCGATACACTAGCAGGAGGGGACAGGCTAGTTTATTATGTCCAGAACCAGGACTAGGATACGTTTTTCCAATTCCAAAAGCTGCTCCCTTACTTGAGGTCAGTTCTAATCCCTCATTTTCCTTTAGCTCTAGTAACACTGGAGTTCTTTCTTGTAACAATATCCCACAGCACCATGCATGTGAATACTTAAATCGCATGGGTGGACCAATGTGATGTGCCGTTCCCATCTGATTGGTTGCCCTCTTGGCCAGGCACTATCTGTGTGGATTTTCTGACATTTACAAAAGCACTGTGGAATAATTCAACTGGAAATGTCAACACCTTTGCTCTAGCTTTTGTATATAATCTCTTGGTCATTTCAATGCAATCTAAAATGGGAAGAGTTCACAATGAATTCTGCATTGAATTTAACTGTCTAATAAGTACTGTATATATTTTTAAAAGAAAGATTAAATTAATATATAGTGATGTTAAAAAGTTTGTGTATTTAAATATCAATCTCCCAGCCAAGCTCACAGATTTTATTAAACAGCAAATTAGGAGTGATTACTTCAGACTTTGTGTGATTGTCAAACATTGCAGTCTCTTATAATTTTATTGAATATAACTGCTTGCCCATAACTTTCTTGAGGAACTGAATTAAATGTTTCTGAAGGCGCTACTAAAATGAATTTATTAAAAACAAATTACAAAATGATTCCCATGACCACTTAGATACTGAACAATTTACAAAATGCTGTTTTTCTAATGGGGAATTGCAATTATGACCATGCTATAAAAGGAACTGTTGTTAAATCATTGAAAGGAGCATGCAGAGATGCCCAGTGTACAACTAATGAATATAGAAAAGGGGAACAAAATCAAATCACTCTTAATTGTCAGGGATGAACATTCAT